>CM030365.1:104910360-105450360 GCA_017893485.1 Hemerocallis citrina
TTATGCGAAATATCCGTAACATAATCAAAATAAATATTTTACATATATTATATTTTGATTGTTTATAAACAATTTTCCGTCGCTCAATCTATTTTTGTATTTGAATACTTAGTGATACGTGCGATGCACGTGTTTTCTATGCACATATTGATTATATTTTTTATTTTTAATATTTTCTTTTGCACGTACTTTTCACGTAATTTTGTGCACGTGTCAATTAATGAAATTCTCTTGAGTCATGAAAATTTTCCTCTCATTTTACATGTAATTAGTGTATGGTTAATTTTAATAAAAATCAACTATGCTTAAATCTATATTTTGTAACACATTAAAACTATTATAAATTAAAGCCCATAATTTTTAGGTGTGCACTTAACGTGTATGAACTATCATTTAAAATTAGATAGACTAGTACACATTACAATATGTAACATATACACCTAATTTTAATTAAAAACTCATGATAAAATTGTATGAAGAAGTGTGCAAATTGGGTGCACGTGCACACGTTTTCTCCTTTCCTTGTTGGCCAGCCACTAGATGAGTGGGAGAGTGGGAAAGTGTGTTGGTGAGTGGAGTGCTCTTTTAGGAAGTGGGGAGTTATAATAGCTACTCATTATTTCACCCTATAAATAGCCCCTCCCTTTAGTCATGAAGAAACACAAATAAAAAAAATAAAAAAAAGTGAGAAAGAAGAGAAAGAGAGTCAAGGAGTTTGATTTCAGAAATTTTGGACCTAGGAGCTTGCGGATTTTTGGAGAAGATTGGAGCTTTTTTCTAGGAGCCTCTACTACTAGGAATTCTCTTTTAAGGTGGGTGTTCTCTTTATCTTCTAAATTTCAGTAGATTGTATTTGATTAGCCATGACATGTTTAGATACTAATTTAATTAGTGTGTATAAGTGTAGATGTTTTCTAGAATTTTAATTGCGCACTCTTAGTCATGGTTAGTATGTGAATGTGTGGGGTTTTCATTATTCTCTGAAATGCTAATAATTGTGCATGTTAGAAATAGGAAGATGGAGTAATGAAATTGGCAATGGGTATAAAGTGACATCTTTAGCAAAATTTATTAGTATATGCTAAATTACAATCATGTAGTAGAAAATTGAATTAATAGAAGTTTTATAGAACGCATTTCTAGTAGAGAATTTAGAAAAATAAATCCATAGAACCAAATCTCTCTATATACAATGCATTAATGTAAAAACTCCAAAAAAATGTAGTGGTATGAAGAACAATAGTTTATATAATTCAAATTGTAGAACTATGAACAATTCATACAAGTTGGGTAATAATTTCCTCATATTTTTGAGAATAGATGGCCATAGGATTTATTTAGGGCTAATGCACAAATGTTGAAGTAACTTATTGAAATGAGTAGAAATGATAATGCATAGCGAATGCGAAATCGAAGTTTATTTTAAAGAAATTTAAAAACAGAGAGTTGAAATAAAAGAATTATCATAGTAATAATATCAGATGGGTAGGCTTTATTGCCTGGTCTTGGTGTTGGGTTTAAATCACCGTGTACAAATCTGAAGGTCGAGGGTTCGAGTCTTGGGAGGTTATGTTTTTTTTTTTAAGATTTCGATTTTTATATAGTAAGAGTAGATGAGGTTTATAAATAACCGAATGGATCTTTCTTCACAAACCGTGAGTGGCTCACTGGTTTGGGTTGCGGTTTGGGTTCTTGAGCAGCCTGGGTTCATTCCTGGGGATACACATTTCGTTTTTATTTTATTTTAAAGTTTTTTTCATGATTTTAAAATTTGGGAAAAAATGTAGAAATATTTTAGAATATTATTAGAATATTTGAAAATAATTCTACATTATTTTAAGATATATTTTGGAGATTTAAAAGTTACATTAGACAATGTACTAGATGAGTCTAGTTTCTAGTCTAAATTTGAGGGGGGGTATGTTTTTGTTAAAATGAGCTAACTTTTAATGATCAAAATAATCTAATATAAATTTGGGGAAATTCTTGGATGAAAAATTATAATATACATTATCTACTTTAAGAAGTGAGTTCTTGATAAACATTTTTTGTGATGAATGATTGAAGTGTGATAAAGTTTGCGCATCATATGAAAAAAGATTTCATCCTAGATTTATAAAAAAAGGGGTGATTTATATGATAAATTAAGAGAGAAACAAAGAATGAACTTGGAAGAATAAACGTATGATATTCGTACAGAATTTTTATCAAGTTGAAATGCTCTCTTGAGATGTACTATGAGAGAATAAGAAATCATACATTGAAATTGACAATTCAAAGTGAATGTATGAACCAATCAAATGAATTATGAAATGAGAAATTTTATAAGGTTAAGATTAACCTAGAAGATCTCTATGTTGAGATAGATGGGTTCTAGGAGCTAAGCGAGGCCCGTAATGTCCGGCAAGTTTAATAAATAAAATTTTGTGCAATGGTCATTATGGAACTGAATGTTGATGAGAGAATTTAAGTCTGGTAGGGTAAGCTAGTTCTAGACCAGGATAACTACAAATTAAATTAAGGACATGCGCTAGAAAGGAAAATGAGACCTGGGCAAACGTAAGTGGGGAGTTCTATATAGTCGGGCGGTGTACTCCGGGACTATAGTGCAGTCGGGCGGTGTACTCTGGGACTATAATCGACGTGCATCCAGTCGGGCGGTATACTCCGGGACTGTGATAGCTATGCGGAGCAAGAAAAACCTCAATTAAATTCGGGATTATGAATGATCGGGCGGTGTACTCCGTGATCATGAATAGTCGGGCGGATAGGAGGCACTTGCGGTAAGTCTGCATGAGGTGGATTTTGTATAGTCAGGCGGATTACTCTGGGACTGGAATCTATACTTGTGGGGTGTCTGAACCTTGTTTTCATCACCATAGTATGATTTCATAAGAAGGGATTGAATCCTATAATGCGGAGTACTAAGGGTTTGCCCTCGGACCTATGTAGTATGGGATACATAGAATCCGAACAAGTATGCATTAGTGTCATCGTAGTGTGAATGTCTGCATTGGGCCTTAGGTTCATATCTGATATTGACATAATTAGGATAGTCACTTTTCTATTTCTACATTCAAGTTTGTGATTGTTAAGATGGTGAAATCGTTGTATTATAGCATTGCATCAGTTGTATGCAACTGACGTGCCCATAGTTTCCTAGTTGCAGGAATGGGTTAGCATGGATATTTGAAGACACTGTGAGAGTTATCACAAGATTGAAGCGCTTTCATTATCATATATGTACTGTACTTATTTATTTCCGTTGTGCTAATGTAAAGAATGATGTTATAAATGAAAAAGTTTTAAATTCCCTGTATTTTTGTACGAAGAAGTAAAAGATCCTGTTTTTGCTACGAATTACTTGTATTTGGAATTCGGGGCGTTACACCAAGGAGGTTGTGGAGGAGGAGGGGATGGAGCTCTGGAGGCCTGACTGAGCTGTGAAAGTGGCAGACTCTATCTTGAAGGGTCTGGTTTCAATAGAGGTCGTGAATCACCTCACCACGCCTCGTGACAGGCAGTGCCTCATGACTGAGACATTCGACTCGAGCTACATGAAGTGGCTCAAGCCGAAATGGTGGTAATTATTCCTTCCCGAACTTGTTCATTCTTTTCAAATTATTTTGGAATTTTTTCTCTAAGCTTTTGCTCCTCGGATCGCAGGCAACCCTGTAAGGAGAGGAGTTAAGGAGGCAGTACAACCGCGACCTCAAGCTCGTCAACCGCAGGGCATTGAGGTTCAAGAGGGAGCTCAAAGACTTGAAGCTCCAGTTCGACGAGTTGGAGGGGAATGAGCGGACGCTCAAGGCTGAGCTGTTCACCATGGCCGACGAGCGAGCCAAGCTAGAAAAGGAGAAGGCTCGTCTGGAGGAGAACGAGAAAAAGTTGCTGGCTTCTGAGGAGAAGGCCATCGATATGATGATCTTTGCCTAGGACGAAGGGTATGATCAGCCCTCTAACACGTCCTCCGAAGCTACCCGTACCTCGACCTTGAGGGCTTCAATTTCTTCATGAAGTTCAACGATTCTACTTCGGCACCAAGGGTGATCCCCTCGGGGGGCAAGGAGGAAAATCGATCACCTGGGGCGAAGGCCGAACCACGGAAGATCCATGCTGATGGTGCCCCAGCCAGGACTAAAGATGTGCTTCCCTCTCCTAAGTAGTAGGAAGTTAGCTCCCTTCTTTTTCTTTGTTGTTTGTTCTCCCTCCATTTTTTGTATTTGCCGACCTCGGACTGACCACCACTTTTTGTGCAAACCTTGAACAATGAATGAAAATGATTTTTTGTGCTGAACTTTTTAACTTGAGTTTTTATGTGATATTTTGCATTCTTTGAATTTAGAAAAGTTTACAAGGCATGGCGTATGAGGTTTTCTTATCTTTCTAGATAACCGGGCATGATTCGGCCATCCCCCTCGATGCCGAGCTGGAATACCTCAGGAATAGATTGCGCACCATGGATTCGGGCTTGGCCTGCTACCGTAAGGAGGTGAAGGACCAGGAGTCGGAATTTTTGTACTACATCAAAAGTTCGCATCAAATGAGTTTGGAGCTTGCTCATCTAAAGAAGGCAATGGTCGACAGGGATCTGGGTCTTGCTGAGGCTCAGATGTATGCCCCTGGTGGTTCGTCCCAACAGGGCACCAGGCATTCAACATAATCTTTTCTTCAGGAGATGTTAGTGGAGAAAGAACTGGAGATATACCGGTTAAAGGTTGTGTTCAGAGTAGCGAGATCTTGAGCGATCTCTGTTTATAGCGGTTGGGCTTCTGTCAGAGGTCCATCCCCAATGCTTAGATTAGAGCCAACGAACCCCGGGGATGCTCAGAGTTTTGTGGTGGGGGTATCTAGCTTGGCTAGCCCTAGGGAGGAACCCAATCGACCTATCGAGGCACCAACTAGATCCGTTGGACTTGAATGGCTTGTGCCAGTACTAGAGTGCCCCCGCCGAGGAATAGGCTCCGTATGTAGCACCACGAGCCTACCTCGGCTCACCACGTGCATATATCAACTTACCCACGGCCTCACCACAGGGCATAGCGTCACCAAAAGTGTTATAGCTTTGTAGGTGCTCTTGGATCATGGGCAACCTAATATGTGCACTCATACTCTCATTTTCACCGTCCATGTGGGACTAAACTTTAGTTTCCTATCCAATTTTCCATTTAGACATTTCATCGAACACCTTGTGTGCATGCCACCATTCATTCAAGCATTTCATCAAACACATCATGTGCACGCACACAACCTAGGCTTGTGCCTATCCAAGCCTAGGTATTACATTCAACCCCCCCTACCCTCCCTCCCCTCCCCCCCCCCCCCCCCAAGACTTAGCGTCCTCACTAAGCTCGAGACATATAACCTAATACATGATCGCATTTCTAGCCGATGTGGAGTGAAGTACCATGATTCTACTAGTGTACATTTCTCTGGTCTATTCCGCCCAATGCACATTCCTCTAGTTCCATCTCAGGCATACATCTCATCCAAAATCAGAGTAAAAGTCGGCTCTGATGTCATTTTGTAACGCCCCGAGCCTAGGCCGGCTCTCTACGTGCATATATTGGCTAACCACAGCCCCACCATAGGGCATTTGTCTCCCCAAAAGTGCTATAGCTTTGTTGGTGTTCTTGGATCATGGGAAACCTATTATACGCACTTTATCATCCTATATTACCACCTATGTGGGACTAAATTTTCTACTACTTTCTACTTTTTCATTCAAGCATTTCATCGAATACCTTGTGTACATGAAACTTCATTCAGACATTTCATCGAAAACCTTGTGAGCATGCCACTCTGCATTCAGGCATTTCATCAAACACCTTGTGTGCATTCCACGTATGCACACTACCTATCTAAGAAATCGAACTCCGGGGTATTACACATACCCTCCTTAGGGTTTACACATATCCCTTCTAGAATTCTAACCCTTTCCAAGTCAACAATTGTAGGGTCCCTTATTCACACTTGTAGTATGGCAATGGAGTATTGGAGGATGAAGCTGTCCATACCGTTCAGTATCACACATGCTCTGCTTTCTTCTTCACAAGGCGAACCATCCACATAGAGCTCATATAATGGTTGTTCTTCTTGGGCCTCGGACGACTTAGGGATAATGCAACTCGATGATGAACTCGGCGAGCACCTGACCCTTGATAGTGGTTCTCGGCTTATAACTGATATCATGCTGAATAAGCTCGATGGACCATTTGATCAACTGCCCAGAGCTTTCCAGCTTGTTAAGAACTTGCTTATGGGGCTGGTCCATGAGGATTTGGATGGAATGTGCCTAGAAGTAGGAACAAAGCTTCCTTGCTGCCATAACTAGGACATATACTTTCTCCTTTTTGGCATAACGGACTCGACATTGTGGAACACTTTGCTCACATAATATATATAGGTTTCTGCACCCGCACCCCATCCTCCTCCCAGACCAAGACAGTGCTGAGGGCATGCTCCGATGCCACCAAGCAGAGATAAGGGACTTCACACTGCTCAGGAGCAGAGGGAGGTTGGTGAGATATTTCTTCAGTTGGACGAAGGACTACTGCTGGGGCTCTCCCCAGTCGAAAGGATTTCTCCCAAGATTTCAAGAGAAACTGTCTAATTGAGGCAAGTCGGCCGGAGCCTTTGAAATTCTTTGACGTTTGTAGGAAGTGCCATACCCAGGACGACTCGAATCTATTCCAGGTTCACCTCTATCCATCGTCAGCTGACCATAAAGCCCAGAACATTCACAGAGGTCATGCCGAAGACACATTTAGACGTGTTAAGACTCATGTTATTCTTCCTTAGGACACCGAAGGCCTCCACGAGGTCCTTCACCTGGTCTCCACCTTTGAGGCTATTGATGAGCATGTCGTCCACATACACCTCCATATTCCGGCCAATTTGTCCTTTGAAGACCCTGTTCACCAACCTTTGATAGGTGGTTCCTGCGTTCTTTAGGTCTAAGGGCATTACCCGGTATTCATAGAGTCCCTTATTTGCTACGAAAGGTGTCTTCGGGATATTCAGGGGGAAACATCTAGATCTGGTTAAGCTGGAGAAGGAGTCCATAAAGCTTAGGAGTTCGTGCCCCAATATCGCATCGATCAGGGCATCGATACTTGAAAAAGGGAAAGGGGATTTTGGACATGCCTTATTAAGGTCCGTGAAGTAGATATAGATCTTCCATTTGCCGCTAGCCTTTTTCACCATCACTACATTCGCCAACCACACAGGTAGTTGACGTCCGGGATAAAACGGGCGAAGAGGAGCTTATTAACTTCTTCCCTTATTGCCTACTGTCTTTCGGGCATGAACTTTCGGCACCACTGCTTTACCGATTTAGAACCTGAATTAACACTCAGCTTGTGCATGATCAGTTCCTCCAAGATGCCTGGTATATCTAAGTCCAGGCAAACAAATCTTGGTTCCATCAGACGCAACTGATGATCTCCTCCCAGAGACCAGAAGGCAGGGCCTTGCTCACTTGGAACCACTTTGTCTCGTCTGCTTCGGAGAAAGCGGTCTCCTCCAGCTCATCAAATGGATCAGAGCTAATCAAACTCCTATCACTGGGAAGTTCAACCACATCTACAGGAAGGACCGAACCCCCCACTGTGGCTGTATAGCACGCTCGGGCAACCTCCTGATTACCATTCACGAGCCCAACCTCGACCTTCATGGGGAACTTTATTCTCATATGATAGGCCGAGGCTACGGCTAGGAGGGAAGCAAGACCGAGGCGTCCAAGGATGGCATTGTAGGCTTCTTTGACGTCAACCACCATGAAGTCCATGGGCTCGGTTATGGCGTCTGGGGAATTTCCCGTAGTAACGTCTATAGTGATGATCCCCTTGATTTGGACCAGAGCAACGGAGAAACCATGGAGGGTGTAGCCTATAGGCTTTAGTCTTTATCGGGAGAGTTTCAACCCCTCGAAGGCGGTAAGGAACATGATGTTGACCGAGCTACCATTGTCCATGAGGATGCATCAAACGTCATGGTTCGCTAAATCGAGGCTGATTACTAGGGCGTCACAGTGAGCGATTCAAACACCTTCAAGATCCTTACTAAGAATGAGACAAAGAGTCTTTGACCGCAGGGAGAAGGACAGTTGAGGATCGAGTGCACCTCTCGGACAAATGCCTTGCTGGAAGAGTTGGAATCTCCCTATTGGTCATTCAAGTATATAGTGGAGTATGGCCATTCTTTCAGAGTCCCGGGGTTCGGAGTTTATCTCCAGACGCTTATTATGCCCTCGAAGAGGGGGAAAGGCTCTCTGGTCCTTCCGAGTGAATTTGGATAAGTAGGCACTACAGATAAGAGCTTCAATCTCGTTTTTCAGAGCCGGACAATTATCGGTCTCATGACCGTGGTCTCGGTGAAACAGGCAGTAGGACCTTCTGTCCCTATTCTTGTTCTCGATGTTGGATCGAGGGCGTGTCAGATCAGCCCTTCTTCTTCCATTTCCATGAGGATAGCAGAGACACTCGCGTTAAGCGGAGTGAACTTCTCGAACAGGGGTACAGGGAGAGGACGCTTCTACCCGGAGGCATCTTTTTGGGACATCTTTTGTAACACCCCGAATTCCAAATACAGGCAATTCGTAGCAAGTACATGATCGTTTACTTCACATTCGTACAAATTTACAAGGAATTTAAAACTTTTTATTTACAACATGTTCTTTACAATAGCACAGCAGAATTAAACGAATACAATACAATCTACAATAATGAAAATTCTTCAATCTTGTAACAACTCGTCATTGTGACTTCAAATCCACGCCAAGTCCATTCTTGCAACTAGGAAATTGTTGGCACATCAGTTGCATACAACTGACTCAATGCTATAATACAACGGTTTTTTAATTTAGCAAACACAACTTGAATGCAAACAGGAAAAGTGACCATCCTAGTCGTGTTAGTGTATGATATGACTTAATGTCTAATGCAGACATGTACACTACGATGACACTAATGCATACTTGTTCGGATTTTATACATTCCATACTACATAGGTCTGAGGGTAAGCCCTTACGTACTCCAAATTATAGGGTTCAATCCCTCGCTATGAAATCCTACTCCATAACAAAAACAAGTTTCATACATCCCATAAGTATGGATTCCAGCCTCAGAGTACACCGCCCAGCTATACAAAATCCACCTTATGCTGACATCCAGCAAGTGCCGCTATAGCCCTGAAATATCAGAGATCCACCTTCTATCTGCCCGACTATTCATGATCCCAGAGTACACTGCCCGATCATTCATAATTTCGGATTTAATTGAGGCTCGTCTCGTTCCGCACCACAGTCCTGCAGTACACTGCCGACTGGATGCAAGGCAATTTCAGTCCTAGAGTACATCACCTTACTAAATCTATAGTTCCGAAGTACACCGTCTGACTATATAGAAACGCCCCACTTACTTTTGTCCATATTTCATCACATCTTCTAGTGCCTATCCTTAAATTTAAACATGAATAATCTATATAATGAAACACAAAGAAAGCTATCAAGTGGCTTTCCTTCAATCCTCCAAAAATCAAAGGCCCAGATCTAACCTCACAAAACACATTTTCCCCCCAAACTCAAATTCAAATCCCCCACCCAAAACAACTCCTTTATTTATTTAATTATTTCTCTTTCTCTCTCTCTCTCTCCCTCACCCAAAATAACTCCTTTATTTATTTAATTATTTCTCTCTCTTTCTCTCCTATTCAAAAAATTAAGAAAATAAAAATTTTTAAAAATCAAAAAATTAAAAAACTTAACAACTAAAAAAATTAAAATTTTAAAAACTTTAAAAATAATTCAAAAAAATCAAAAATTTATAAAATAATTATAAACAAATTTAAAATTTTTTCAGAAATCTATATAATAAAACACAAAGAAAGCTATCATGTGGCTCTCATTCAATCCTCCAAAAATTAAAGGCCCAGATTTAACCTCAGAAAACACATTTCCCTCCAAAACTCAAATTCAAATCCCCCACCCAAAACACTCCTTTATTTATTTAATTATTTCTCTTTCTCTATCTCTCTCTCTCTCCCCCACCCAAAACAACTCATTTATTTATTTAATTATTTCTCTCTCTCTCTCTCTCTCTCTCTCTCTCTCTCCCCTATTCAAAAAATTAAGAAAATAAAAAAAAATTTAAAACTAAACTAAAAAATAAAAAATTTAAAAACTTTAAAAATAATTCAAAAAATCAAAAACTTATAAAAAATTATTTAAAAAATTTAAAAATTTTACAAAAATTACTTTTAAAAATTTTTAAAAATAAAAAAATAAATAAAATTTAAAATCTTTTTAAAAAATCAAAAAACTTATATAAAATTATAATTTTTTTTAAAAAAATAATTTTAAAAATAAAAAAATTATAAAAATTATAAAAAAAATTTTTTAAAAAATTTTTTTAAATTTTTTTAAAAATTTTAAAATTTCAAATAATAAAAAATAAATAAAAATTTTTAAAATTTTAAAATTTAAAATAATTAAAAAAAATTTAGAATTTAGAATTTTGAAAATTTGAAAATCCCAAAGCAAATTCAAATTCAAATCCAAATCCAATATCGAACCTCAATCAAGAGGTCGTCGCCGATATCTGATCCGTTGCTGATTCCGTTTCGGTGACTCCCCTCCACCAAATCGAGTGCAAATATCAAGCGACTCCGTATCAGCGACTCCCCTCCACCGAATCGAGGGCTTCTATATGCGATGCGACGTCTCTAATTTCATCTCATTAACCGAATTCTAATTCTAATTTTTAATTTTGTGTGCAAGGGATTACTCGGTTTTTTTCTGACTCGAATTTTGTGTGTGCATGGGATCTAAGTTCAGAAAGGTATGATTGTTTTATTTTTGGGTTTCAAAAATTTTAATTTGGTGATTCATTTGATGAGTTTTTTATTGGTTTTGATTTAAGGTGTACGCAGGTGAGAGATGGATTATTTGGTAGCCTCAATTTGGGCTTCCAAACCAAAACAAGACAGGTAAGCTAACTAGCAATCTAAAATAACTTGGCAAATATGCAACCTTAATTTCTTTACTATAAGAGAAAATACTATCGTGAAATGTTCCATTCACTGGTTATTGGTAACCATGGATAACATAACATAAAAGAACTTTTAGTATATGTTTGGATATATAGGATTGGTTAGACTAAAGTTTACCAGTGAAGGGTGCAAACTCTCCATTCAAGAAAAACAGCTAAAGTAAATTTTTTATTTATCCATTTTGATTTTTTTTATAAAGGTGCAATGAGGAGATAAAGTGGAGATAAAATAAATGATTAGCTTGGTTTAGAGTTTTGAGAACTTCGTGTATTTCATTTTGGTTGAAATAATAATAAGAGGTATTTCAATTGCAAACTGAGTCTCAGACAAACAAATGTTTAGATTATTGGTATTGTAAATACCTTCACACCTGCACTTGCGTTACCATTGTTTTTAGACATGCGCATAGTGGTTATGGGATTAGAGTAAGCTTTATAAAACCTATATGATAATGTCCTTGCAAACTATTACAAGTATCTAAAAGTGATGTTGAAGTTAAAAAAAAAAAACTTTATGCAGTGTTTCTAACAAACTATACGCATTCCAGGTAAGTTCAAGCTAATGATCAAGAAGGCGATGGTTGAGCTTATAGGTAGATATACTGCTTCCTCATATAATATGTTTTCTACTTCAATTAATTTGCTGGACCTCCAAAACTATTTTATATAATCAAGCCAGGTTCACCGTTCCGAAGACGTGCCGTAGGCACATATCAACAAACAAACCTAGTAATACCACATAGAGCTAGCTTACCCTCCTACCGAACTTAAACAATATACCGAGATTGATAACCCATATTGGCCACTTCTCAAATTTCAATAATCACTTTCATTACTTTGCCGGTACTTTGGGTCTCACTTAGCCTCGAGAATCAACATAATTTATATTCACAACATCATGGTTTATTCATCCCCTCTTTATTCACATTTTGGAATTTTATTCATTCACATATCAAATATTCCTTTGTTCACACAGCTCAATTATTTGTATAACTAGTTTCATAGTTTTATCCAACATTTCAAATCAACATTCTCTATGTAAAATAATTATTCAACCCTTTCGAATAGGATTCTCAATGAAGTTGTAATTACACTCAATAGATTCTTTTTCTAAACAATATAATATTCAACCTCCAAATTTTATTATTTGACAAACTCAAATTAACTTTAGATCAAGTTTAATCCAAATAATATAATTTTTAGAATAGCTCTAGTCAAAATAATCAGAATTTCCTTCTTAATCAAAATGTAAGTTAGTAAATATTTAGATCCAAACTCAATTTTTATATTCAACACAATCCCAAATTCTCTCCTTAATTCATGTTTTAAATCTCATAATAAAATTCTAGTTCAAAAATAAGATATCTCTTATTCAATCAATTGCTATTCATTGTATTCCCAAAATATAGCTTGTAAAAGTGTATAATTATTTTCCAAGGTTCTAATGATATTTTAAAGTGTTTCTATAATTTTTCCCAAATTTTAAAATCATGGAAATCCATTAAAATAAAATGAGAAGGTAAAATGTGCACCCCTAGATTCGAACCCAGGAAGCACAGCAACCCAACCGCCACACACAGCTAGTGAACCACTTACAGTTTGTGAAGGGAATCACATGCAATTGTTTATATATTACATCTGCTGTTATTATATATAAAATCAAAAACTCAAAAAAAGGAGAGCTTCTCGAGGCTCGAACCCGAACACACCAAGAGGCGCCAAACACCCCCATGCTCACGAGCTGACCAAGAAACCAACCGTCGATTCTGATTATTAGTATACTAAATTATTTCTATGCCCACTCTCTGTTTCTCGATTAATTTTGATCAAATCTTATAACTTCAAATTTTCTTCTTCTTTCATTATTTTCAGGATCATTACTATACAAATCAACTCTAAATTTTTTCAGAATGAGAATTTCCTCTAATTTAGTATGTTTTAACTTGGAAATTAATCAATTTGATTTAAATAGTGCAATCTTCCACTTTTGCCTTACCAATTATTATAGAGTTAAGAGAAATACCCATACTGCAATCTACATGCCTTAAATTACTAAATTTTGCATATGGCTATGCATTCTCAATTTTAAACATACAACTTAATCATGGTGTAGCAAAATCTAATATGAATCAACATTCATGAATTAACACACGTGAGCAAATATGCATGATATTAACACACAAAAAATCTTATGCACATTTTTTTGAAAACATGACAAATCAATTTTTGTTGTTGTATTTTCATCTATTCATCTAATCTAGCATGCATTCATTCTCAAATTAATTTACCATTCACATTCTAACTACACATTGCAATCACCTAATAATTTCATGCATCAAATTAACTAAATTAGAAATTAAAAAGACACCCACCTAATTGAAGAATTTTTACATAGAAACTCCTAGCAGAAAGGGATTCCTAAAGAAGCCCCCAAGCCTCCTCGAAATCCAAGTCCAGGAAAGAAAAACTCCCTAGCAAGCATGTCGGCAGAAATGGCAATAGTGAACACTTCTTCATTTTTTTTTTCATTTTGTCTTTTCTTGTTGTTTTGAAATATTAATGGGTGGGGTTTATAAAAGAGATTAATTAGTGGGATTAAACTAAACACCCACTAAGCCCCTTAATTTAATTCAAATCCCTTTCCCTCCTATTCAATTTGGTCGGCCATTAATTGGGCGAGAAAGCACGTGCACGTGTGTGCTAGTGTGTGCACACAATTATTAATTGTTTTATTTAAATTAAATGCCTATGTTATAACATGTAATGTGTATTCAATAGAACTAGTTTAAATTAATTAAAATTAGTGTTTTCATGCACACATAAAAAATAAACATACACACATTTCATAAATTTTATTTTGAAAGAAAATACAACCAACACGTGCACTGCAAACAGGTGCGTCGCATGTAAAATAAATTTTCAAATACGAAATAGATTTTATCAACGGAAAAATGTTTATAAATAATCAAAATACCACAAAAAATATATTTTATCAATTTTATATATACCACAGTGTAATCACGTACATAGAAAACACGTGCATCACATGTATAAAATATATCTGAGTCAAAATAGAAGAAAAATGAATTTCAATTTATAAAACTGATATGGCTAAAAATAGAATTAAATCGGGACCATTCAAATCGGGCACGAATCTTAAAGCTCTCAGGGTTAAAATGATAACTTCACCTACAAACGGGTCTGAAATGGGAACTGAGCCTTTCTTCAAAGCCCAACACTACAACATATATGCCATTTGATAGCTTTTTGTAAATGCTATTAAAAACATATGACAGCGTTTGCAAAACGCTATCAAAGCCCCAGCTATGGTAAGTTTATAGCGTTTTCGCGGAACGCTATAAAAAACACAGCGTTTTGAAAACGCTATAAATACGATAGCGTTTTCGAAATGCTATCGTATATATAGCGTTTGGAAAACGCTATCGTATATATAGCGTTTTCGAAACGCTATAAATACCATTGCGTTTCGACAAACGCTATCGTATGTATAGTTTTTTCAAAATGCTATAAATACGATAGCGTTTGTCGAAACGCTATTGTATTTATAGTGTTTTCCAAACACTATGCCTTAACATATAGTGTTTTCCAAACACTATGCATTTAATAACATTTCGAAAACGCTATCGTTTGTAAGAGTGATTTTTTTTTTCACAGCATTTTAAAAACGCGCTTTATTTTGACTTGTATGCAAAAAAAAAAAATCTACAGATGCATAGAGTAGTTTTGAAAATTCTCCAGATGCATATATATAAAACATCAAAATTGAACATATACCAAACAGTCAAAAGCCTTTGGCTAAAAATAATTTAAAATGCACTACAATTAGTTGAATCTAAAAATGAAACACATGAAAATCACAGTTATCAGCCCATCATGATACAGAGTACAACCTTCCACGGGCTATATGTCAAAAAGTGCATATACTAAAAAAGACTAGTTATTAATCCAAAAACACTAAAAGCAACATAGTTGACTATTTTATCCCTTCCAGATCCTCCTCCATTCATCATCGGCCCATCACGTCCTCTCTTCCTCGGTTTTGACCTCTTCCTCGCCCACGCCCGCGACCATGACCTGCAATGAGAGTTGAAGAGATGTATATAGCATTATACACTTGTACAAAAGCCTGAGCTCAATAAAATGATACTTTTCATATATATGAAGTATGCAATAATTAATAGGGCCACACGAAATTTTAATCTTTAAGTTATATCCCAACTCTTTACAATGCAACAATAAATTTTTACATACCCTCCTTTTTTGCCATTCAAGTTCCTCTCTCTCTCTTGCCGCAACTTTTCTAGATCTTTCGAACCCTAAAAACAGAAGATAAGAGTCTCCATATCATGACCATAATAAAAGATTTTGAAAAAATATATGTACTGGCAACAATGTTACTAAAACATACCTAATTGAGAGTTTTTTCACGAGCTTTAACAATTGTGTCAGCAAACCGACCCCTCAATAGAGCTGCACGATAGTTTCTCGGGGGGGGGGGGGGGACTTGCCTCTCAGATGTTGCATTCTCCCCTAGTATTTCCATAGGCATCAGTTAACTTCTACAATTCAAATGTTTTGGGGAGTAAAGCCTTCAGAATTTTGTTTTTAGGCAGGGATGCTTACCCTCTTGACAGCCATCTGCCTCGATGAGCATGGATTCTGGATGATTACTGTGTTCTTTTAGATACATTTCACAACCTGTTCAAGTACATTGCTACCATTGAGAAAATATTTCAAGAGAACAAAAAGATTGAAGATTCCGACTGCAGATTTAGTGGATACTAACTGTTACAGTAAGGTGAAAGTTACTCACCACTAGGATCAACTGTCCACATATTTTCAGGGTCTCTTCCAATATGAGATTCTCCAATTCCCTGGAGTAGCACATGGAATCTAATAGTATATTTCTAATCGAAAGAGAAAGTTTCGGAGTTATCAATTTAAGTCGTTATCTGATACAAAATTTAAAGAAGATAAAATGAAATATACCCTGACAGATTTTGTTCCAATCTGAGATTCTCCAATTCCCTGAAGTAGCACAGGAAACTATTAGTCTATTTCTAATAGAAAGAGAGTTTGGGTATTATCAATTTAAGTAATTATCTGATACAAATGTAAAGAAGATAAAATGAAATATGCCCTGACAGATTTTGTAGGAATGGGAGCTTTAACATCGATTCACTTCCAGATGAACTACCAGAATCAGATTTTGCACCACAATCACAAGTTCAGAACCATTCTTAAAGTGACAATATCATAATAACATGAATGCAACAAAACAAAAACAAAAAAAATATTACAAATAAATAAATTTAAAAAATAACATCTAAAACAAAACAGAGAAAGCAACAACACCAAGCTAAGCATGCACATGCTCAGGCCTTTAAGCAATCAAATGTACAGCACTAGATATATAAAGGATTGGATGTGGTGCAGATGTACAAATGAGTAGCATGTGGTTGGTGTGTGCCCATTTGACCATAGTCACACATGCAGTGCACCTCCAATAACCCGTGCTCTACGAGTTTACTTAAATTCAATTCAGTAATATCTTGGAGCCATGAAAAAACATTAGGACATCTTTTACCCCTAAAGAAAAATAATTTAACTAGTATTTACATGAAAATCGACATCTAGAATTAGAGAAGTATACGTGAAATGCATGGGAGAACATCCCAACCAAATCACTACCTGATCTGAATCATGCTCATAACACGGTATCAATCAGTCAAAAAGTCTAGGACAAATCTACTTCGCAGTGCACAAAGTTCTAATACAATTTCATATCACAATATAACAAACTACCCAATAGAAATTAACAATAATCTAGGCCATGTTTTAAAACAGAGGTAAGTTTAAATAACCATAGATATGAGGAGGTATCCAAGATACCTCTGGTTGCCCTAACTTTTGTGTGTTTCGGAAATGGGAGTCCTTTTTTGAGTTGAGAGACCTACAGGTATATTAACTTTTGGGGCCCAAAGTTCATACTTGGATATACCACAAGTCCAGTTTAACCAAATTTACTTTCTACACTTGTGTTCTCTCTAGAAATTTGCATTCAAATACAGTGTAAAATATATGTACCTAAAAAACCCACCTAAAGAAGTACCTACATGAATTTTGTAAGTGGAGGAAGGGGTGGGGTACCTATAGGTTGCATAGTTCTACCTCCACTGAATAGGTAACCTCATTGTGTATTGAAACAGTACTTTAAAGAGACTAAGACAACTGCTTACAGATCATATTACTACATTAAAATTAGGAGATCATATTACTATGTAGGTGCTTAGATCATTTCATTACATATAAGTTAGTTGAATAATAGATAAACTTATAAACATTTATAATGCTACAGAAAAGTAAAAGAATGATTATATAGTCACTGTTGCAAAACATCAAGAACCAAGAACTGCAGGAATACTGATATTTAAGGGATGAACAATATATAAGAAGTGATCTATAGATAAAGTGAAAGCTGAAGAAATTTTATACC
The DNA here is from genome assembly GCA_017893485.1 of Hemerocallis citrina. Classification (NCBI taxonomy): domain Eukaryota; kingdom Viridiplantae; phylum Streptophyta; class Magnoliopsida; order Asparagales; family Asphodelaceae; genus Hemerocallis; species Hemerocallis citrina. The sequence goes on from CM030365.1 coordinate 104,927,926, forward strand.
TAGAAAAATCTCCTTAAACCTATGAACTCCCAATCTAAAAAAGGCCCAAAATATTCGATTAATATTGTATAGTATGCCAACCCTACATGCTAAGTTCAGTTTCATAACAGATTAAATTTCAATATCACTTCAACAAAAAAAATTATGAATGTACACATCGATGAGCACTTTGTAGCCTTTGATAATCCAAAGTGATCGATGTTCCTTTGGAAATTGGCCGACCTTCAAGTATCGCATCATTCTCGAAATCACATAGTAAATGAACAACGATTTATTTTTATTTTTATTTTTGCTTTCCAGATGTAAATCAATACTCTGTAATCAAAATTGGGTGCTATACATTTTATCCAAAGATCCTATTGCCTATTGGTTATAAGATCTGACATATACAAATGATCAATTGCTAATGTAAACTGAATCATTAATCATCAATTTTCTCATCATAACTTACCAATTTAATCAGATCGGTAACCCATTTTTTCAGGAGTTATTAATCGAGAAGAAATTAGCATACTACATCTAACTGCAGGAACAAACAAACAAATAACAGAAGCTGAAAAATGAAAAGAAATGACAATATAATTACAATAATTTATTACCTTCCCAAGAATTGTCCACCGATTATTACTCCAAGCTTGTCGAACCATAAGGTCGGATATATGGAACTTCTGAATCTGAACCAACCCGAACAATTTCACAACAAACTCGCAACCAGGATTTTCTACGATTCTCCCAACCCTCCAGGAACGAAGATAAAAAACCTCAGCAACATCACCAAGAACCCAACTCTCATCTCTCTGCAAACATGGTGGACAAGGCCGAATGTCCTCTTCCTTCACTTTCTCTACTACACCCTCCTCTTTGCTGTTCAAATATCGCTCGTACCTAACAGTGTAGATATCCCCAACTTTCGATAAAATTTCAGCAGCAAACCAATAGACAAAAGTTTCTATTTTTTTCTCTACACTTCAACTTTACTCCCTCCTTTGAACCCCATGATTCATGACCCTGCAATTTCAAGAATACTAATTCAAAAAAAAAATCTTTATATAAAATAACTTGATGTTTAAAAAGAACATTCTAATGGTACCTGAACACAAGCTAGACTTCTCGCGACCAACGCATGAACAAAGTGTCAATCTGATCTCTTTAAAGAGGGAGAGACTCACAAAACCCTAATGAATTAGAAGATATTAGTCCAATATCGGTCCCCCAACGGGGCGGGGAGGAGGAGAGGGCATTAGGCGACGACGGGTAGGGCAACGGGGGCGCGGGGTGGAGAAGAGGCGTTTCTTTTAGCGGCGGGTCGGGGATTCGGGAGGCGCGGAGGGGAAATTAGGGATAGTTTTGGTGAAGGAGGGGTTTTGGAAATGGGGGAGAAGTTAAAGGGTTTTGATGGATTTGGATTTTTTACTTAGAATTTTCTTTTTTTGCCCATATCTATTTTGTTTATTTACAGATATAATAGCGTTTCTAAAATGTCATAAATAATATAGCGTTTTAAAAACACTGTCATAACTAGGAGTAAATTTCAAAATTAATCAAAGACAACATTTTCTCCAAAAATGCTATTATTGATCACTTTCAATAGCATTAACACTTAAATGCTATAATAAGTCCGCTGTAGAAAGTCCTATATGTTGTAGTGCAATAACCCATAAACGGATCTGTCCTATTGGGTATGGGTAGTAGTCCGCTACAAACTAGCTCAGGATATTTAAATAGTAATTCAAATTTATGGTTATCTCTATGAAACAATTTAAACTCTACATCTTATCCAAAAACACCGGGAAGTAGAGATAAATCCTTATTTCGAAACGGGTCCCTAAGACAACTATAAATACCCCTCTCCCCCACCATAACAAGGTAATCAATCTTTTTTTACATAAATCTCTTTCATAATCTTTCTGATTACTGACAAGAGCGTCGGAGGGTTCGTCGCCGGGATCCATCCCGGTGTATCGAACTTTTTCGCAGGTTCATGGCAGCAGCGAGAAACCAGTCAAACGTAAGTGAAGGTCAACAGGTTTGCTTATTTGTTTTCTTCAAGAATCCATAAATTCATCTATTTGCTCCCACACCAAAATCAGCAACAACAAATTGGCGCCGTCTATGGGAAACAGAAAAAGCAGTCCAACCTTACTTCATCAGCGAAAGTCGTTTTCAAACCATGCATCCGAAAGAGAAGGGAAAGGCAGCGGCCTCCAGTTGAAGAACCACTCCTCTTCCTCCTCCTCCATTCCAAGATGTTCTTCCTCAACAACCTCCTCCTTAACAGGCCCCTCCAGGGTGTCGAGGGGCTACCTAGGGGGCTCTCATCGGAGTCGTCCAAAGCAACATTCTCTTCATGACCATGTCTCGGTCCACAATCCTTCAGTTGACTCTATGGCTTCTCAAAGCCCTCCCGAGCAGGATCTCCGTCAAGTAATTTTTAACTGCTAGCAGGGGGTTGACCTCCAAACTCGCTTGAATGGATGGCGAGCCCTTAAGGGAGTCCATCAACCTGAGCACCCATGGGCCTCGAGAGTTCGGACCCCTCCAAGAACAAGGACCAGAAGATCCCCTCCCCCGAGGAGGCGAAGAGAGTCCCCTCCATGTCATCGGCAGAAAAGTCATACTCCGGTAAGCCGAGCCATACCTAGGGATCGTTGAGTTGGAGGGGCACCAGTTACTTAGACCGAATTCCAGAACTTCAAACAAGATATCATGCGAGCTCTTAATATTGCCACGAGTCAGGATCAGTGTGTCCTAACCCTCACCATACCACCACTCATGAGAGAGTCCCAGGGGTCGGCTAGATCCGAACGAAGAGATGACTTGGTCCGCCACTGTCTCCACGTGATGAAGAGGCGCCTCAACAAGATAAATCCCGAAGAAGAACAACGGACCAATAGGTTCCGCCCAAGTAGACCCCCATTTTCTAGGGCCATCATGGAAGCTCCAGTCCCCGAAGCCTTTAGGCCACCCCGCTTTGAATCCTATAATGGGGAGTCAGACCCTATCTATCATATCGAGAGTTTTAAAACTCTCATGATGATGATTCATCAAGCCTCAAATGCGGTCCTACAAGGCCTTCCCAGCAAAATTGAGGGGACCAGCGCGAGAGTGGTACTCCCGTCTAACCCTCGCCTCCATCTTCTTATTCGAACAGTTTGAGAAGCTCTTCCTCACCCACTTCGTAGGCAGTCGCTGAGCTGAGAAAACAAGTGCATCTTTGGTGACCCTCAGCCAAAGAAAGGGTGAACACCTAAGAGATTACATTCGGCACTTCACCGTCGAAGCCCGGTCTATTGCCTTCCTCAACCAATCAGTAGCCTCAGCGACATTCTGACACAACGTCACTAACGCCGACCTCAAGGCGTCCCTAGCTAAGAAGCCTCTTCGGGACTTCTCAGAACCCCTGCTTAGGAGTGAGAAGTACATCCGAGCGGTAGAGGCTCTCAGCCCCCCCACTCTTGAGGAATCATCTTCCGAGAACAAATATAAGAATACGAGCGAAGAAGGGTCCCAAAAATTCCAGAAGGACGACAATGGCCAACGCCACCTAGATCCTCATTTTGAGAAGTTCACCCCCCTCAATGCTAGTATATTAGCAGTTCTTATGGAGGTGGACAAGGAAGGGCTACTCCGTGGTCCCCCTAGAATGACTACCCATGGCCAGAAAAGAAACAGGGATAAGTGGTGCCGCTTTCATAGGGACCACAGCCACGACTCAGATGATTGTCGGGCTCTTAAAGAGGAGATCGAAAAACTCATACAGCGGGGACACCTGGCCAAGTTCGTCCGAAAAGACAAGGTCGATCTTCCACCCTGAGGAGCCTACAAACAAACAGAGAGGTCCGCCGAGTTCCAAGATTCTGAACCTGGGACAGTCCTCCACCTTGTCCATGGAGGTCCAATGGGGGGAGAACCAAAATCCTCCCAAGAGGCCTTCACCCTATCGTAGAAGTAGGATATCGGTTTTTAATAAGGCCGATGCTTATAACATGGCCAAAAAGCAAGTATAATGGCTTGCCCCATTAAAGCGGCCACCTAGTTTGTTTCAATAAAACTTAACTTTATTCTATTGAAAATTATTGTATTTGCCTTATTTTTATCTCTCTGGGTCACATCTATGACCCGTTAAATGGTAAGTTCGGAGCCCAGCTTGTCCTACAAGGCTGCTCCCACAACCTACTAAGCTCACAAGACGAGTTTGGAGTCCAACACTTGGTTTGATGCCGCTTTAGCAGCTTGCGAACGAGCAAGTGCGAAGTAGCCCACCATTCAGAATTGCTCCTACAACTCGTTTAACTCTCTTAACAACAAGTTCGGAGTCCAACACTTGGGTCGATGCCGCTTTAGCTACCTGCGAACGAGCGAGTACAAAGTAGCTCACCATTCGGAATTGCTCCCATAACTGTTGAAACTATCTTAACGACAAGTTCGGAGTCCAACACTTGGTTCGATGCTGCTTTAGCTACTTACGAACGAGAGAGTACAAAGTAGCTCACCATTCGAAATTGCTCCTACAACTGTTGAAAATATCTTAGCAACTAGTTCGGAGTTCACGATCATGGTTCAAAATTGCCCTTACAGCTTGCAAGTTTGCGGTTTCGGGGCTCAAAACAAACATTCATACTGCTCCCACTACTGGTTAAATTTTGCAACAACAAAGTTCGGAGCTCAACTCTCTCCTAGAGTTTCTCCTCAAACTTGTCTCCCAAACGGCTCTCTCCTAGAGCATGGTGATGCTCTTCGCTCCTCTCGCCTCCCGAGCGGCCTTCTTCTCAACGTGTTCGGAGCTCAACTCTTCTATAGAGTTGCTCCTCAAACTTGTCTCCCAAATGGCTCTCCTAGAGCCTGGTGATGCTCTTTGTTCCGCTCACCTCCCGAGCGGCCTTCTTCTCAACGAGTTCGGAGCTCAACTCTCCCCTAGAGTTGCTCCTCAAAATTGTCTCTCAAACGGCTATCTCCTAGAGCCTGGTGATGTTCTTCTCTTTGCTCGCCTCCCAAGCGGCCTTCTTCTCAACAGTTCGGAGCTCAACTCTCCCCTAAAGTTGCTCCTCAAACTTGTCACCTGAACGGCTCTCTCCTAGAGCCTAGTGATGCTCTTCGCTCTGCTCGCCTCCAGAGCGGACCTTTTTCTCTACGAGCTTGAAGCTCAACCCCCCTAGAGTTGCTCCACAAACTTGTCTCCAAACGGCTCTCTCATAGGGCCCCATAAAGCTCTGAGCTCTGCTCACCTCCCGAGCGCTCTTTTTCTCAACGAGTTCGGAGCTTAAATCTCCCCTAGAGTTTCTCTCCAAACTTGTCTCCCGAACGGTTCTCTCCTACAGCCCAGTGAAGCTCTTCGCTCTGCTCGCCTCCTGAGCGGCTTTCTTCCAAGAGAGTTTGGAGCTCAAAACTCGTCTAGAGTTGCTCCTCACACTCGCCTCCAAGAACGAATCTTCCCATGGGTCTTACGAGGATCTTCCTAGCTCATCTTCTTAGCCCATAGGAGTGGAGCTCCTCTTCGAAGATTCCGAAGACCAAAGCATTTCTCAACTTCATGAAGACAAAGATGTTGTAGGACTATTTTGACCACGAAGAAGGATAATTCTTCAACGGACTTCTAAAGAGAAATTGTAAATCTTCGAGCCAGCTTCGAAACGAGGGGTCACATGGCCTGATCCGGCCTCCATAGCACGGGAAAAATGGGTTACAACATAGCATGCCCGAACATGAAAATGGGGAAAAACTTTGCCTCAAGACACGTACGATCAAGATCGACGGCTCAGATTGAGCCACGTCCCTCAGTCAGATTCGAGCAAACGTGAATCTGAGCATGAAATTGGGGAAAACGTTGCCTCAAATAGTGCGCTCGATCAAGATCCAACAGCTCAGATTGAGCAACGTCCCTCGGAGTCAAATCCGAGCAAATGTGGCTCCGAGCGCACAAATGGGGAAAATGTTGCCTAAAAAAACGTGCTTGATCAAGATCTAACTGCTCAGATTGAGCCACGTCCCTCAGAGTCAAATCCGAGCAAACATGGCTACGAGTGCGCAAATGGGGAAAACGTTGCCTCAAAAAACGCGTTCGATCAAGATCTAACGGCTCAGATTGAGCCACGTCCCTCGAAGTCAAATCCGAGCAAACACGGCTCCGAGCATGAAAACGGGGAAAAACATCTCCTCGCGATTTGTGCTCAATCAAGATCAATGGCCACAAATCCATTTTTTTTATGGGTTAACGGATCGGGTTTGAACCCATTATAGGATCCAAACCTGCAACCCTCTTCAGCCCACTCCTTCTTCTTCAAGTTTGAGCGCCAAAAAACAGAAAAGAAACCCAACACTTTGTCGAGCTCTCCTTCTTCACGACCTCCACTACTGCCAAGCTCACCAAGCTCACCTACAAGACTGAAGAGCTCCATCAAGCTCCGGTGCCCCCTCCATCAGCGAGCGCTTCACCGAGCTTGCCCCTCCCTCGCCGAGCTTCTTCCATGCCCAAAATTCGAAGCCCACCGAAGAGCCCACGTCGAGCTCCAACCCATCACCATGGATCCAACGAGCTCCCTCCTTCGAGAAGCTTCACCATCGTCAGCATAACCTCACATCTCCGAGCTCCACTCCCCCTTCACCGAGATCCTCCAACGTGAACTCTGAGCTCCAACTCCAAACCCACTGTCTCCGAGCTCCAATTCTCCGAGCTCAGCCTCATCGAGCTCCTTCACCGCCTCCACTGTCTCGAGCTCAAAAGCTTTGAGCCCATCATCTCTGACGCTCTCCACCGACGGGCTCCCTTACTCCGTTGTCAAGCTCCCAACCTCGACTCTAACACCCCTTCGTGAGCCCCTCGCTGCCATTCCTCGAGCTGGTGTCTCAAGACTTGAGGTTTTGACACTCAACCCAAAGAACCAGAACAAGACGGTAGAAGACGTTGGAGACGAAGGGAGAAAAGGCCGAAGAGAGAAGAAGAAGAAAGAAGGTGGGAAAAGAAAGAAAGAAAGAAAAAAGAAAAAAAAATAAGGGGGCCATATGGCGGTCAACGGTCAACGTTGACCTGCCACGTGGCGAAGTCTGGTGGGTCGGCGACGGGATCCGAACAAAAGGTGTTCCGAACGTGAAATGGGGAAAAACACTCTGCTTTGCGATGCGCGCTCACCTGATTGTGATTGACGGACAGGATTGTGCCACATGTACATGTATTAATTAATTAATTTATTTAATTGAATTAATTATTTAAAAAATCTAAAAAATTAATTAAAAATCAAAAAAGTTAATTAAAAATTATTAAAATAATTATTAATTTAGAAAATAATTTTAAAATTCTGAAAATAATAATTATTAAATTAGATTAATTAATTAAAATTTTTGATAATTAATTATTTAAATTCGGAAATTGAATAAAAAATTCAAAAAATGATTAAAAATTGGAAAAAAAACTAGAAAAATCTGGAAAAATAAAAAAAATTCAGAAAAACCTGAGAATAATTTTGGGTATTTTACAAGCTCAGATTAATATCGTTACATCTTGAGCAAGATCCAAACTCTCTTAAGAACTTCGATAACATCCCGTACGCCATTAGAACAATAAAACTACTCCTCAAAGGTTGTTATACTCAGTCTTTGGTAGTGGGGGACTTGTGATATGGCTAAAAATAGGATTAAATTGGGACCGTTCAAATCATGCACGAATTTAAAGCTCTCAGGGGTAAAATGGTAATTTCACCTACAAACGGGTCTGAAATGAGAACTGGACCTTTCTTCAAAGCCCAATAATCCATTAACAGATCTGTCCTATTGGGTATGGGTAGCAACCCGCGACAAACCAGCCCAGGGTATTTAAAGAGTAATTCAAATTCATGGTTATCTCTATGAAACGATTTAAACTCTACATCTTATAAAAAAACACCGGGAAGTAGAGATAAATCCTTATCTCGAAACGGGTCCCTAAGGCGACTATAAATACCCCTCCCCCCCCACCATAACAAGGTAATCAATCTTTTTCCACGTAAAGCTCTTTCATAATCTTTCTGATTACTGACAAGAGCGTCGGAGAGTTTGTCGCTGGGATCCATCCCGGTGTATCGAACTTTTTTGCAGGTTCACGGCAGCAGCGAGAAACCAGTCAAATGCCGGTGAAGGTCAACAGGTTTTCTTATTTGTTTTCTTCAAGAATCCACAAATTTATCTATTTGCTCCCACACCAAAATCAGTAGAAATAAAAACAAATTTGAACATGTTATAAAAATAAATAATTGAAATACATAGAAATTTTATAATATTGTACGTAACGGTGGAATATACGTATTCGACACATGTATTGAAAATACGTGCAATACACGTAAAAATCCAAAAAGATAAGGATTTATATTTGAGTTGGCTCAAGATGGGATAGAAAGAATTTTGAGATGACTAAAAATATATAATTAATCAAAATACAAAATTGCGTAGGATATTTATTTTAAATTACGTTACGAATATTACTCGTAACAGTACAAAATACATGTGCATAAGATCCGTGGACGAAATTGTCATAACTCAATTTTGCGGTGTGTTACGGTCTCTCCCTTAGAATAGTTCTTTCCTCAGAACATACTAGAGTAAAAGTTGTATCTTGTACACATGAAAGAAAAAAATTATTATTATATATAGAAAAGCTACCAATACCAAGAAAAAAATATAGTATAAAGATATGTAATGTGAAAAACAAAGCAAACTCATATAAGGAAACTATGCGTATCAAAGTGAATAGGATCGAAGCACGAGAGTGTTAGGAAACAATAAGGTAAATTGGTAAGAGTAAAGGGAAATATTAGATGCCTAAAAATGAGTATAATAATCAAAATAATAAAAATAGTAAGAACTAGTATGAAAGAAGTAAAATAAAATGGAAGTATGAAAATAAATAAGGAAGGAAGAAGAGTGTAAGTGCAAAGGTGTAACCCCTGTTTTTCGTTTTTCGTATTTTTGGTGTATTTATCTCTTTCTTGAGTATTTGTACTCTCTTGTATTTTCTTGGACTGTATATTGGAGTTTTTTTCAATATATATTCATTTTTGTTTCATTTTGAGCTCTTTGTATTGATTTGTTCGTCTTTGCTTTCGTTATCCATTGATTGTTGTTCTTTTCTCTTTATTGGATTCTTGTTCTCTTTATTTTGCTCTTGGGTGTTCATAATGTTTTGTTTGGCTACCCTAGTCCTAATCCTATTGCTTTTTTATCCCTAATTGATCACCAAAGCCAAATTAACCTACAATCCTATTTTGAATCCTATACAAAATTGACCCTAATCAACTCATATTGAACTAATCCTATTTCTACTCCTAAACTATCCACTACCCATTAACCCAAATACCCACATACCCAAACCCTAAACTAAAATCCTATATAAATCTCCTTCTCTCTCTACGAAACCCTAACCCTAAGCTATCCCTCGGCCTCCTTCGGTTTGCGCCGTCAACCCCAACCCGACCAGCCTCCGACTGCATCCCGATGCCCCATCCGACCTGCACACCCCCTACTCCCGATCGCCATTGAACCCAAACAACTCCCAAGCTGCAACCCCATACACCGAGCACTTCACCTCTCCATCTCTATCCTGTCCCTTTGCCGCTCGTCACCGTCGCCGATCGTCAGCAGGAGTAGCTTTAGCCAGCATCGTAATGCCAGTCGCCGCTACCCCCGATGTTCCCCCTCTCTCTCTTGGTTGCACGTGTGGATCGTTGGTTTCGGTTCGTGTTCGCTTTGGTTCGTGGAGTTTCGTTCGCGCATTTGTTCGTTGCTGGGATCCGTTTCCATTATTCTTGGTGTTCTTCGTTTTCGTCTTAGGTTAAGGCAAGTAACTTGTACTTCAATTTCTTTGTATGATACAAGTCAAAATACCGCTTATAGTGTAGTTGGGTTCTAGAGACAAATCGTGTGTGTGTTATTTTGATGGGTTTTATCTCTATTATTCTATTTGACCATAGTTGCCTCACGACACAAAAATCGACATGAAAACAACTAGGTTTGACCGTTCTTGATCTATTCATATATGTGAGCTAATTAGGTAAAATTATGTGTTTAATGAGATCCATGTGATATGATAGTTGTGAATATATTATATACTCTATTTCATGATTGTTTGGACACTTAGTAGACTCTATACCATGTTTGATTGTGATTGGAATGAGTTTCGTGTGGTTTATGTTGGTTTTGTTTTCAAGAGAAAATCTGTAATTTTCGATGATCAGTTTTAATTTGTATTTTAGACCCTATTAAGGTCAGAATTCTAAATTTTTGTATTAGATATAAGTTGTATAGAAATCTGTCTTCTTTCTTTGACATCAGAATTGATGATGCAAATTACGTCTTCTCCTCTCGCACCCTAGTGCTACTCTCTTACATTGATCAATTTCATTTTAGTATGAGTGAGTTAAGGTTATTTTACTACAGAGGTGCATTCTATTTCTAGATTTCGTTCTTGATGATTTTGATGATTAAACTATTTTGATACTGGTCTTAAATATATTATTTTGAACTGAACCTTTGCACAGTATTTCTATACCTATCTAGGGATTACCCATAATTTTGGTAGATTTTATTGATGAGTTTTATATGCCATTTCATGTTTATTTATGAAAGCTATACTTGCTGTATTTTGCTCGCTGTTCAGTAAAGAATGGTATTTTCACCCTATTTCCTTTTACCGTATGAAAATTATTTATGAAATATGAAAGTTAGCTTATTTTTTCTATTTGCATCTCCCTTTGGCGGAATTGGATTTTGTTTCACAGTTTGCGAGATATTACAGTTTTCTGACAGCAGTGTTGGGAATTCTAGATTTGCCAAACTATTGTTTCTTGATATTATCTGATTTTTGTTGACTGAACTAATTAACTGGAATATTATTAAAATCTATATTCTGATACTAGACATATAGGGGATTACCCCAGATTTATCCTGGATTTATTTGAGAAGTTTTAATGCTGTTTTCCTATCAATGGATAAGATTTACTGATTTTTGGCAGAACGTATTTTCTAGATTCAAATCAGTTTTGAGTTATGATTTTGTAAAATACTATATGTCTTATATATAATCGCTGGATTCATGTGGAAGTATATTTTCTAGATTCTTCAACGGATTCAGATTTGGATTTTTGTAGTAACGGGAATCAATGTTTTAGTACTGTACTGTCATGCTGTCCTGAGTATGAACATACACTGTTTTGCTCGTTTATGTGACCATATATCATCTATACATGTTTATTTGTTTCCCTGAACCTAATAATGATTATTCCATGTTAGTTTGACACTATTTCATGCACTATCTTGTCTTTTGATAACCATAATAAAAGTAATCAAGCCGAGGTTTCTTAAGGGAAGATCTAGTAGTGGGAGATATGAAAACGTGTACTTGGAAGGGAACTAGTGTTCCATACTGTGACTGTAACTGTTACTGTTACTGTTACTATTACTTTACTGCTACTGCTACTGTTATTGATACCTGAGTATACTGTCTCATTATGGTCCACTATGAAATCTAAAAGCGATACTGTTTGTTGTAGCAACCATGTGTTATATTTTGGAGCGCATGAAGTGCTACCTAGCTAGTAATATATACAAGACTGTAAGAATATAAGACTGATACTGTTAGACTGATACTGTTAGACTAATAGTGTTAGCCTGACACTGTTAGACTGATACTATTAGACTAATACTGTTATAATGTTACACTGATATACTGAGCTTACTATTACTGGACACTGTTAGTTGCCATATGACATTATACTTGACACATTCATTTGTACTGTTAGTATACCATGCTAGTTGTCTTTGTTTTACTAATTCATGTTAGTTATTACTGTTGATGCATTATTCCATGCTATTTGTTTACCTTTCCCATGTACTTGTATCCCACATTATAAGTGGCCCGTAACTTGCATTGACGGGTACTTATTTTCTCTTTCCTTCTTCTGCAATTATTAATTGCAGATCAGGATGGTCAGCTGCCCGACGGCATTGGCAAAATGAGATATTAGTGCTGGATTTCTTGTTTATTAGTATTGCTATTATTGTTGCTTTGAATAATGTATTTTGGATACTTGGATGATTGCTTTGTATTTTGGGCGATGTGATCCAGGATTTTGTCTTATCCAGATCTGATTTATTTGAGATTAATACATTTTGTTTCAAGTAAATTCTGTTGGTTTATTAATTCAATTATGCATGTGTGGTTGACTCTTTTGCTTCTGACTCTGATTATTTTGTGAGATGTTCTAAAGATTCCTGAACGGCTTATGGATGATGTAAATCATTCACTGGATTGAGTCGCGTATCCATATTCCGTATTCTTCTTGGGAATCGGAGCGTGACAAGGCTTTTAATGGTATCAGAGCTCAGGTTTGGCTAATGTATTAGTTGCCTAATATATTAGAAAAGCTTGGCTCGAAATAGGATCGGCTCAATATTTCACCAACCATGTATACATAAATAAATTATTATCAACTTTGATTCTAGATGCTAATTGTTTGATTTTTGTGCAGCTATGGCTCGTGAGAATTCTTCTCAGCCTGACCCGAATGAGGCAGTCATTGCTGTGCTTGAGCGGCTGATTAATCAGCAGCAAAGCCACAGCGATCTAGTGATGGCTGCTCTTGAAGTTTCTCAGGTTCTGCCTCCCGTTGTGCTTGTGCAGGCAAATCTTTTGCCTCATCCTGGAACAGTTACGGATTTTATGAGGCTACATCCCGATCGCTTTTCCGGCAGTGAGACACCTTTGGAGGCTGAACAGTGGTTGATCCGGACCGAGCACTTGCTCTTGGCGGCACGTGTTGTCGAGGCTGATAGGGTGGACGTGGTTTCCATCCAGCTGGTAGATTTGGCTCACATTTGGTGGATGGCCGAGTCTGAGCGACTTGAGAGGCCTATTGCTTGGACTACTTTCACTCGGGGATTTTTAGAGAAGTTCTTCCTAGTAGTACTCGAGTTGAGATGGAACAGCAATTCCTGGCCCTAAAACAGGTTAATTCATTATTCTATTTTGGAATTTTGTTACATAATTGTTCAAACAATGTTGTAACACGGACTTCTTGAAACAGGGTTCCAGGTCAGTGGATGAGTACACAGCTGAGTTTACTAGACTTAGCCGCTTCGTTACCGTTCTTGTGTCTATGAAGAGGATAGGGCTCGTAGATTCACAAATGGACTTGAGCAGGATATCAGGAGACATCTTGTCTCTCTCCATTTGCGTACTTATGCTGAAACTCTTGAGGCAGCTTGAGCTCAGGAGCAAGCTCGTGGTGGTTTGGTTCCTTCTTCGCGGACCGTTCCGCATTCTGCTGCTAGGTCTTCTGGTGGTCCTGTTTGGAGGCCTGTCCTAACCCATCCGGTCAGGGCAGCTCCGTATCCTTCTGTTGGTTTCCAGAAGGGTGGTTTCTACGACTTCTATCAAATGTCTGGGAATGAGTGTAAGAATTGTTGGTGCGTCAACCATCGGTGCTTTAGGTGTGGCACCGCTGATTATTCAGTATGCAATTGTCCGCAGCAGCAGTAGGTGGCTCTTCCAGCCAGGGGTCCTGTTCAGCAAGCAGGCCCAGCTCATGGTCCAGTTAGGCCTCTGCTTCCTCCTCAGCATCAGATTGTCAGTCAGAGGACCGCTGTTCCGAGGAGAGGTCAGACTTTTAACTTGACTGCTGCTGATGCTGAAACAGCTGAAGGAGTTGTGGCAGGTATCTTTTGCTTTTTGTTTTGTTGTTGTTGTTTTACTTTCTCTTTGTTTCTTTCTTTTGTTCTTGTTTTGCTTTCTTTCCGTTATCTTTCTGCATTGTCATTTCCCTTACCCTTAATTGTCTGCTTTTTTCTTTCTCCTTGTCTTTTGCTCCCTTAGGTGTCATCCTTGTTTGCACTTTTCCCGCTCGTGTTCTCTTTGATTCTGGGGCAACCCATTCTTTTGTCTCCTCACGATTTGTTGCTCGCCATCAGTTGGAGTGTAGCAACATGTCTGAGGCTTGGAACATTTTGATAGGTGGTGGTGTTGTCATTTGTTCTCATGAGTGCAGGCAATATTTTGTTGTTATTGGGGATGCAGATTTCAAAGCCAACCTGATTATCATTGGGAATTCAGGATTCGACGTTATTCTGGGTATGGCTTGGTTGGGTGAAGCCCATGCCATTATTGATTGCCGTGCCAAGAAAGTTGTTTTCAGAATTCCAGTTCGAGCAGAATTTGAGTTTCATGTCGGGGAGTCTTTCCTTGTCCGAGCAAAGACTGCAGTTGTACAGGTGGATTATGCGATGGAATTGCACTCAGGCTGTGAGGCTGCGCCTCTAGTAGTTCGGGATTTCTTAGATATTTTTCTAGATGAGTCGCCTGGCTTACCCCCTGATAGGGAAGTGGAGTTTGGTATTGATGTTCAACCTGGAACAGCGCCTATATCGAAGAGTCCCTACAGGATGGCACCAGTTGAGCTAGCAGAGCTTAAGGTGAAGATTCAGGAGCTTCTTGATTTGGGTTTCAACAGACCAAGTGTTTTGCCTTGGGGTGCTCCGGTCCTTTTTGTCAACAAGAAGGATGGTAGTCATCGACTGTTTGTGAATTATCGTGACCTAAACAGTCTTACTGTGAAAAATCGGTATCCTCTGCCTAGGATCGATGATTTGTTTGACCAGTTGAGTGGGGCTACTGTTTTCTCGAAGTTGGATCCTCATTCTAGGTATCACCAAGTTAAGGTGAAGGCTACTGATATACAGAAGACTGCATTTAGGACTGATACGAGCACTATGAGTATCTTGTGATGCGATTCGTGGTCACTAATGCGCTAGCTGTATTCATGAGTCTTATGAACCGGGTCTTCTCTCAGCTCTTGGATAGATTTGTGGTGGTCTTCATTGATGATATTCTGGTATATTCTCGAAATCGGGAAGATCATGCTGAGCATCTTAGAGTGGTTCTGCAGATTTTGAGAGAGAATCAGCTCTATGGAAAACTCAGCAATTGCGAGTTTTGGCTCGACAAGGTTTCTTTCTTGGGGCACATCATTTCTGGCGAGGGTGTTCTGTAGATCCTTCTAAGATTGTTGCTGTGAAGGATTGGCCTATTCCTAAGTCAGTTTCCGAAGTTCGGAGTTTTCTTGGTCTTGCGGACTATTATCGGAAATTCGTTCAAGATTTTTCAAAGATTGCAAGGCCGTTAACTAAACTGATAGGGAAGGATCAGAAGTTTTGTTGGTTTAGTGAGTTCAATAAGGCTTTTGTTGAGTTGAAGAACATATTGACGTTAGCGCCTGTGTTGACTATTCCAGATGGTTCAGGCGGATTTGTAATTCACTGTGATGCTTCTGGTAAAGGTCTTGGAGCAGTTCTTATGCAGAAGGGCCGCGTCGTTGTGTATGCATCGAGACAGCTGAGACCGCCTGAAAAGAACTATCCTACTCATAACTTGGAGTTAGCGGCAGTGATCTATGCTTTGAAGCTGTGGAGACATTATTTACCTGGAGACTGCATGGAGATCTTTACAGACCACAAAAGTCTCAAGTACGTTTTCACCTAGAAGGAATTAAACATGAGGCAAAGGCGATGGTTAGAGCTTATGGCCAATTATGACATCAGTTTGCAATACTATCCTGGTAAAGTAAACTTGGTGCCAGATGCTTTGAGCAGGAGACCAGTAGTTATGTTTCTTACTCAGCAGAGTGATCTCATTGAGCAGATGAGGAGGTTGGATTTGGAGGTTTTGTTGCCGAGTTCTGGTCGGAGTTGTCTTGCACTCCAGCGTCAGTCTTCTTTTGTTGATCAGATTAAGAAGGCTCAGGCTGGTGATGCGTAGTTGTAGGGTTTTCGAGCTGAGGTTGAGTCTGGGTCCAGGACGGACATGGTTATTCATGTAGATGGTTCGCTTCGTTTTGGGTCCCATTTGTGTGTCCCTAAGGGTGAAGTTCGTCAGAGGTTGCTTGAGGAAGCTCATCAGTCCTTGTATTCTATCCATCCTGGCGATACTAAGATGTATCGAGATTTAAAGCTTCATTTCTGGTGGTATGGTATGAAAAGGGCTGTAGCTCGGTTTGTTGCTCAGTGTTTGATCTGTCAGCAGGTTAAGGCAGAGCATCAGAGAACCGCTGGACTTCTTCAACCGCTTCCTATTTCGGAGTGGAAGTGGGAGCATATCACCATGGATTTTGTGACCGCTTTGCCGATGAGTCCTAAGGATCAAAATGCTATTTGGGTGATTGTCGACCGTTTGACGAAGAGCGCTCACTTCATTTCCTTTCGTGTTGGTCAGTCTACTGAGAGCCTTGCTGAGAAGTACATACAAGAGATTGTCAGACTTCATGGGGTTCCAGTCAGTATTGTATCCGACAGGGATACGAGATTCATATCTCAGTTTTGGAAGAGTCTTCAGGCTAGTTTGGGGAGTAAAATGAAGTATAGTACAGCTTTTCATCCCCAAACTGTTGGACAGTCAGAGCAGACTATTCAAATTCTTGAGGACATGTTGTGATCCAGTATGTTACAGTTCGGTGGATCTTGGGAGGACCATTTGCATCTCGTGGAGTTCTCGTACAATAATAGCTTTCAGGCCAGTCTTAGAGCTGCACCGTTCGAGGCACTTTAGGGATGTAAATGCAGATCACCAGTGTGCTGGGATGACATTGGTGAGAGGCAGTTGTTGGGTCCGGAGTTGATCACCAGGACAGTTGATGCTGTAACTCAGATCAGAAAGCATCTTCAGGCAGCTCAGGATAAGCAGAGGCGGTGGGCTGATGTCCATCGGATGGCTTTGGAGTTTGTTGTTGGTGACCATGTTTTCCTCAAGGTATCGCCGTGGCTCGGTGTCATTCGGTTCGGTGGTGGGGGCAAACTTAGCCCTAGTTTTATTGGACCGTTTGAGATTTTGGAGTGAGTAGGCATGGTGGCCTATCTTCTTGCTTTTCCCCCAGCATTATCAGGAGTGCACGATGTTTTCCATGTCTTACAACTCAGGAGATATATCCACGATGAGAGTCACGTGATCGACTACTCTGAGTTGACCGTGCGATCGGATTTGACTTGTGAGATTTTGCCAGTTGCTATTGTGGATCAGAGGGAGAAAGTACTTAAGAACAAGGTCATCAAGTTAGTTCGTATTGCTTGGAACCCTCACTCACCTAGTGAGTTGTCTTGGGAGCGTGAGGAGGAGATTCAACAGAAGTTTCCTCATTTGTTTGAGTAGTGGTTGTTTTGTTTTGTTTTGCCTTGTTTTCTTTTCTTTTGGGGTTACCCTATGTATCTTCTTTTTGAATTTCGAGGACGAAATTCTTTTTGTTAGGTGGGTAGGATTGTAACCCCTATTTTTTGTTTTTCGTATTTTTGGTATATTTTTCTCTTTCTTGAGTATTTGTACTTCTTGTATTTTTCTTAGACAGTATATTGGAGTTGTTTTCAATATATATTCATTTTTATTTCATTTTGAGCTCTTTGTGTTGATTTGTTCGTCTTTGCTTTCGTTCTCCATTGATTGTTGTTCTTTTCTCTTTATTGGATTCTTGTTTTCTTTATTTTGCTCTTAGGTGTTCATGGTATTTTGGTTGGCTACCCTAGTCCTAATCCTATTTCTTTTTATCCCTAATTGATCACCAAAGCCAAATTAACCTACAATCCTATTTTGAATCCTATACAATATTGACCCTAATCAACTCATATTGAACTAATCCTATTTCTACTCCTAAACTATCCACTACCCATTAACCCAAATACCTACATACCCAAACCCTAAACTAAAACCCTATATAAATCTCCCTCTCTCTCTACCAAACCCTAACCCTAAGCTATCCCTCGACCTCCCCCTGTTTGTGCCGTCAACCCTAACCTGACCAGCCTCCGACTGCATCCCGACGGCCCATCCGACCTGCACACCCCTACTCCCAATTGCCATTGAACTAGACCAACTCCCCAAGCCACAACCCCACACGCCAAGCACTTCACCTCTCCATCTCTATCCCGTCCCCTTGCTGCCCGTCGCTGTCGCCGTCGCCGATCATCAGTAGGAGCAGCAACAGCCAGCATCGCAATGCCAGCCGCCGCCACCCCCGACATTCCCCCCCTCTCTCTTGGTTACATGTGTGGATCGTTGGTTTCGGTTCGTGTTTGCTTTGGTTCGTGGAGTTTCGTTCGTGCATTTGTTCATTGCCGGGATCCGTTTCCGTTATTCTTGGTGTTCTTCGTTTTCGTCTTCAGTTAAGGAAAGTAACTTGTACTCCAAGTCCTTTGTATGATACAAGTCAAAAATACCGCTTATAGTGTAGTTGGGTTCTAGAGACAAATCATGTGTGTGTTATTTTGATGGGTTTTGTCTCTATTATTCTATTTGACCATAGTTGCCTCACGACACAAAAATCGACATGAAAACAACTAGGTTTGACCATTCTTGATCTATTCATATATGTGAGCTAATTAGGTAAAAATATGTGTTTGATGAGATCCATGTGATATGATAGTTGTGAATATAATATATACTCTATTTCATGATTGTTTGGACACTTAGTAGACTCTATACCATGTTTGATTGTGATTGGAACGAGTTTCGTGTGGTTTATGTTGGTTTTGTTTTCAAGAGAAAATCTGTAATTGTCGATGATCAGTTTTAATTTGTATTTTAGACCCTATTAAGGCCAGAATTCTTAATTTTTGTATTAGATATAAATTATATAGAAATCTGTCTTCTTTCCAAACACTCTGACCTTGATCAGTTTCATTTTAGTATGAGTGAGTTAAGGCTATTTTACTACAGAGGTGCATTTTATTTTCATATTTCGTTCTTGATGATTTTGATGATTAAACTATTTTGATACTGGTCTTAAATATATTATTTTGATCTGAACCTTTGCAAAGTATTTCTATACCTATCTAGGGATTACCCATAATTTTGGTGGATTTTATTGATGAGTTTTATACGCCATTTCATGTTTGTTTATGAAAGCTATACTTGCTGTATTTTGCTCGCTGTTCGGTAAAGAATCGTATTTTCACCCTATTTCCTTTTACTATATGAAAATTATTTATGAAATATGAAAGTTAGCTTATTTTTTCTATTTTCATCTCCCTTTGGCAGATTTGGATTTTGTTTTACGGTTTGCGAGATATTACAGTTTTCGTACAGCAGTGTTGGGAATTTCAGATTTGCCAAACTATCGTTTCTTGATGTTATCTGATTTTTGTTGACTAAAATAATTTTACTGGAATATTATTAAACTCTATATTCTGATACTAGACATATAGGGGATTACTCCAGATTTATCCTGGATTTATTTGAGAAGTTTTAATGCTGTTTTCCTATCAATGGATAAGATTTACTGATTTCTGGCTGAACGTATTTTCTGGATTCAATTCAGTTTTGAGTTATGATTTTGTGAAATACTATATGTCTTATATACAATCGCTGGATTCATGTGGAAGTCTATTTTCTAGATTCTTCAACGGATTCAGATTTGGATTTTTGTAGTAACAGGAATCAATGTTTTAGTACTGTACTGTCATGCTGTCCTGAGTATGAACATGCACTGTTTTGCTCGTTTATGTGACCGTATATCATCTATACATGTTTATTTGTTTCCCTAAACCTAATAATGATTATACCATGTTAGTTTGACACTATTTCATGCACTATCTTGTCTTTTGATAACCATAAAAAAAGTAATCAAGCCGGGGTTTCTTAAGGGAAGATCTAGTAGTGGAAGATATGAAAACGTGTACTTGGAAGGGAACTAGTGTTCCATACTGTGACTGTAACTATTACTTTTACTGTTACTGTTACTGTTACTATTACTTTTACTGCTACTGTTACTGTTACTGATACCTAAGTATACTGCCCCATTATGGTCCACTATGAAATATAAAAGCGATACTGTTTGTTGTAGCAACTATGTGTTATATTTTGGGGCGCATGAAGTGCTACCTAGCTAGTAATATATACAAGACTGTAAGAATATAAGACTGATACTGTTAGACAAATACTGTAGACTGATAGTGTTAGACTGACACTGTTAGACTGATACTGTTAGATTAATACTGTTATAATGTTACACTGATATACTGAGCTTACTATTTCTGGACACTGTTAGTTGCCATATGACATTATACTTGACACATTCATTTGTACTGTTAGTATACCATGCTAGTTGACTTTGTTTTACTAATTCATGTTAGTTATTACTGTTGATGCATTATTCCATGCTATTTGTTTACCTTTCCCATGTACTTGTATCCTACATTATAAGTGGCCCGTAACTTGCATTGACGGGTACTTATTTTCTCTTTCCTTCTTCTGTAATTATTAATTGCAGATCAGGATGGTCAGCTGCCCGACGGCATTGGCGAAATGAGATATTAGTGCTGGATTTCTTGTTTCTTAGTATTGCTATTATTGTTGCTTTGAATAATGTATTTTGAATACTTGGATGATTGCTTTGTATTTTGGGCGATGTGACCTAGGATTTTGTCTTATCCAGATCTGATTTATTTGAGATTAATACATTCTGTTTCAAGTAAATTCTGTTGGTTTATTAATTCAATTATGCATGTGTGGTTGACTCTTTTGCTTCCGACTCTGATTATTTTGTGAGATGTTGTAAAGTATCCTGAACAGCTTATGGATGATGCAAATTATTCGCTGAGTTGAGTCGCGTATCCATATTCCGTATTCTTTTTGGAAAGCGGGGCGTGACAAAAGGATAAAAGCATTGGTACATTATTGATAAATTATAATGCAGCAGGAAAATTTTGAAAATAGGTTAAGAGCATAAAGGATTATTAGGTAGCTAAATGTAATGATAATAAAGAGAGCAGCATGATAAACAAATATCGAGACATAAAACAGATCGATAAATAATTTAGAAGATCATAAAATTTTTAAAGTAGTTAGCAGTAGCTAGTAAGAATTTGAAAAATTACGGTAAGAGAAGTTAATTAAAGGAAAACGGAAAGGATAAAATGGTTAAAAGCATAAACTAAACTAGTAGTATATACTACGAGATAAAAATGAAGTAGTAATTTAAGAGAAGACTATTGGATAAAAAGTTTGAAAAATTTACGAGCATAAAATTTAGTTAAAAGTATAAATAATATATGATAAAAGTAATTTTTGTATATGAAGTTTATATCATAAAACAATTCGTAAAGTAATGTATTAACTATATATACAATTTAAAAGTAAATATATGGGTAACTGGTTGGTATATATATCAAAATATTTTTAAATTGTCAAGTAGAGCAAGATACTAGCATCTAGTATTCTAATTAATCATAAAGGCAACAGTATTATAAATATGAAATCTATAAGCAACTGGAGAAACAAAAAGTAAGAGTAACAAGACATTATTGAAATAATATATAATATTAATTTCATAGAAACAAAATGTAAATGGTGAATAAAAGTAAAAATAAACAAAGCCATATTACATGAGTAGTCACCAAATATAAGGTGAGTTAGCAATAAAATGAAAATAAGGTGAAGTGGTATAAAATACAAGAATGCTAACAATGTAAAGATATAGTATATAAAGTAGTAATAAGGAGATAGCAAAACAGTTAATAGTAAACATCAATGATATAGAAAATGAAATAATGTATACAGGATAGATATAGAAATAGGTATAAACAATAAGGTAATTAATTAGAAATGTCTATGTGTTATAAATAGTAAAGTTGAAGTAGTATAGGCTAAGTTTTAAAACATTAAAAATGGTATAAATGAGTAAAAGAATGGAATAGTGGTAAGTAATATATATATAGAAATAAAAGTGGGGGTTATTAAAGTAGGAAAATCTCTTTTGTTGTGGGTTTGCCTTATTGGTGTCCAACTGCAGGCTTGCCTCCTTGACATCAAGATCCAAATTTTCTTCCACGACATTCGGTTGCATTTTTCCTTCTGGACATTCGGTTGTAGATTTTGCCTCCCCGACATCCAGTTGCAGTTTGCCTCCATTGATGTCTACTTGCAGATTTGCCCTCTCGACATTAGTTTACACTAGAACGGTGAATGGAATGATGTAATCTTCCATATGTACTTGGATATTGGATGTTTAATAAAGTGTGGTGTCACGTTTTGAAATTTGTGATATAAAGATGGGAGTAAAAGTCAGGAATGAAGTAGGGAATTAAAACGATAAAAGTATAGATTTTAAATATCGAACATATAAAATTAGTAGTAATGAAAAAGATTTATAACATTAAGACAAAAATAGTATGAAGTATATGCATGTACTGAAATACAAATGAGAACAATAATTATGTAGTGTAGTAAATTAGGATAATGAACATCAATAATTATATATAAAAACATATATAGTAATGTAGTAATTGGATAAGGGTAAAATGATATGTATAGTAAGTATGTTGAAATACATGATATATATATATATAGAAATTAGTGGAAAGTATATGTTGTAACTAAGAATGTAAAAATATACATAGTGAGTGTACATAGTACGTTAGAAAAGTATTAAGTGACAAAATTAATAAGTAGCTATTAATAGTGAAAAGTAAATATAACAAAAGGTAGAAAATAATAAGTATAGAAAAATATTAATAAAGGGGAATCTTATTGTGTAGAGGTATATTGCATTTATATAAGTAAAAATATTGCAATCATGTTAAAATACTGAAATAAATAAGACAACATAAATAATGGAAAAATATAGTATCGTGAAATCAAAGTATTTGTAAAGTGAATGTAAACATACAAAATTCAAAATTCAAAATCTAATAGAAATAATAACGAAGAAAAACGACAGTCTTAATAATAATTTAATAATTAGTAGTTCAAAACTTAATAGAATACGTAAAAGTAATAGCAAAAATAAATAAGTAACGTAAAAGCTCATAAAAGTAAGAAGGATAAAACATCAAGAAATAAAGCGAGAAAGTCAAACTTAAAAGATTAAGACTAAGGTTTGTAGATAAAATAATAAATATCAAAGTAAATTAAAAGTATAAGAAAAATATTTATTTGAAAAATATTAAATGTTAAAGATGAAAAGTACTATGAGGAAAATACACGAAGAAAATTAAAGAGAAAAGCTTAGTCTACGTATAAGGTATCATGAATGTATGTTCAAACCAACCATAACACTCGTGATACCTAGGGAAAACATGCTCCATACAATCTCACATCAATGTATACGAGGAGAGTATCATGAATGCAAGTTCAATAACTTCATCATTCATGACTCCAAACTGACACTCCCACTCTAATGTCCACCCTAATTGTGTCGTCCTTATAATTTTGTACTACTTGTTGAAGTCGGCTCTGATACCACTCTGTAACGACCCGATTTCAAACACAGGTAATTCGTAGGAAATACAAGTGCTTTTACTTCAAATTCGTAGAAATTTACAAGGAATTTAAAACTTTTTATTTACAACAACACATCAGAATTAAATGAATACAATACAATCTACAATTATGAAAATTCTTCAATCTTGTAACAACTCGTCATAGTGACTTCAAATCCACGCCAAGTCCAATCCTGCAACTAGGAAACTGTGGGCTCGTCAGTTGCATACAACTGACGCAATGCTATAATACAGCGATTCTTTAATTTAGCAAACACAACATGAATACAAACAGGAAAAGTGACTATCCTAATCGTGTCAGTGTATGATATGACTTAATGCATAATGCAGACATTTACACTACGATGACACTAATGCATACTTGTTCGGATTCTATGCATCCCACACTACATAGGTCCAAGGGCAAGCCCTTACGTACTGTAGCGCCCCGAATTTTCAATAAATAAATATGAAAATACGTGGCACAATTTCCAGCATCTATCTCAATGTAATAGTAAACATAGCCAAACACAAATTTTTTTTTCAACTTTAATTATATTAATCTTTACATAGCACAGCGGAAAATTAACACCTTGAATTACAATCTCTTTCTTTTACAACACATTCTTTTACAATTTGCATACACCACAATATCATTCTACCACATGCATCTAAATCCCAAGCTAACGATACCTACCTGTAAAACATGAGGCTAGAGATAACCCCAACCCCCAAAACTACGGGGTCAATCATAACGGTGTGAGTGACATCAAAAGAAATACAATTTAAATGAAACATAAAGAATAAATTCATAATCAACACATTCAACCAATAGTAACAAACATAATATAAAATAACGATAAATAAAGCATAAAACATCAAGTGAAACTAAGCTAAGTGTCAAGTGTAGGAAAATAGGAAACACCAAACATAATATAAGTCAAAAAAACACAAATACAGCCGATGACTCTCTAATGCATACTTGTCGGATTCTATGCATTCCATACTATATAGGTCCAGTGCAAGCCCTTATCGTTCTCCATTTTATAGGGTTAAATCCTTCGTTATGCAACTAATCCTACTACGGTGTTAGAAACAAGATCTAGAATACTCCGCGAATAGGCCTAACAACCCTTGACGTGCAAGCATCATATAAGCATAGCTCTAATACCGGAGAATCACCTCCCTGCCGTGTACCCTACGAAAAGGCTTGTCGACCATTGACGTGCAGATACACAGTACATCCGTGAATAGGCCTGCCGACCATCAACATGCAATTGCACCGTATGTTCCGTGAATAGGCCTGCCGACCCTTGACACACGAACATACAAACTGTCCTTTAGACATTCAGTGAATAGGCCTGCCGACCATCGACACGCGAATATACTAGGGACATAACAAAACACAGTCCTGGAATACATCCGTTGGACTAACAACAGTGCCCATACTTACATTTCCCAAGTTCTATCACATCTCCACTAGTGACTGTCCTTAGGTTGATTATTGTTAATTAAAATACAATTTTCCCCTCCCTAGAGTTGGTGTACCCTGTCAGACTTAATTCCACCGTAACAACCCCAAGGCCCAACTGGCCAAATCTACAAAAATCTCATCTGCCGGTTTACAGGAATCCCACTTAACCTCTAGAGACTCACAACTCAAATATCAAAACAAAATCTTTCATTAAAACTCTTAATTCCATCATCAAATCGTTTATATTAAGATTTTTTTTAAATCACACAAATCCATATTTATCCAAACACTCACAAATTTCCAGAAGTAAAATCTGAGTTTAATCCGCTCAAATAACTAAATTTCACAATTAGCAATCATAGAAAAGTCACAAACGTCAATATCTTGAAATCCATATATATTTGGCTTCCTGAAGTCGTAGAAATACCAATTAAATTCCATTATTAATCAAAAAAACTCTCTATAAAATACTAGCAATTCATCTAAAATAGTAGATTAATAATTCATAAGTTCGAAGAAATAACTGTTCAAGAAATCAACAAGAAAACTCAACAAAACAACACAGACAGCATGTGTCGGTCGGCCGACATCTTAGTTCAAAAAGTGGCGGTCGACTGACATGCTAAAAATCCAAAATCCAACAATTAACAGTTGACTGTTATTTTAGTTAAAAAAGTGGACGGTCAACCATTGGCTGATACTCAGTCAGCTTTAAAAATCATGCACTTCACAATTGATACGTAGTTTTAAATCTTTAAAAGCATGAATTCTTGAAATAAAAACCCTGAGATGAACGAATACAACTTGTCTAACATACTGGAGTTCATAAATCAAATCAAACTCTCAACAAATTCACAAAAGAGCAATTTTTCAATAATTTCTTCAAATTAGGAACATAGGAATATATGATTAGTAAAAATCAACAAGAATCATGGTATAAGAGTAGTACAACTTTCAATTCAATCTCAATATCATTATAAATCAAAGATCCATTCGAAAACTTTACAAAACTTCAAAAAATTCAATTTCGGCCTGCACCATCAGACCCGAAGACATAAACTCAAACTTTCAATGCATAAACTTGATCTTTTTGATCTAAAACCTCTCCTGCAAATTATTAACCACATATACAACTATTTATATCACTTTACCCCAAGTTTTAATCAAATTTTCCTTCGTCAAAACGTAAACACAGAATGTATACTTACATACACAGTAAAAAATCCATCTTTATTCACTTTTATGCATTATAAGTCTTACAACCCATTATATACCATCAATTCAGCAAGAAGATGAAGAAAAACAACATACCCATGATTCCTACTAAGTTCTTAACATTCTTAAGTCATATATATAGAGATTTTATTCATCAATTGCACAACATTCATAAAAAGTTTCACTTTTAATTATCCATCCATCAATATATTCCATATATCATCATAAAATCATCTAACATGCGTTCTACTAGGCAAATTTTCATATTTACAATGCATAGAACAACAAGAAATCAAACATATGTCATTAACCTCATTGAAGAATCAACCGAAGTAATAAAGAATAAGAAAAAGCCCTTCCTTTCGCAAAATCCAAGATCCTCGCTTTGAAACTCCAAGAAAATCAATAATAAAAATATACTTTTGTTTTTTTGCAGAAAGGAGACGACTGTAGTGCTGCCTATGTAGGCCAAAATCCAAT
Source organism: Hemerocallis citrina (assembly GCA_017893485.1). Lineage (NCBI taxonomy): Eukaryota > Viridiplantae > Streptophyta > Magnoliopsida > Asparagales > Asphodelaceae > Hemerocallis > Hemerocallis citrina. The sequence continues at coordinate 104,954,348 of CM030365.1, forward strand.
TTCTATGGTTTTGAGAGGAATTTACAAAATATTCCTTTAGAATATATCTTTATATATATAGATCTTTTATACTAGGTAATTAGATTAACCTACTTAGTTGAGAAGTAAAAAAAAAGTAACCTCCCTAGATCCTGCCGGCATCTACATCAAACCAGAAAAATAAATTTTGTAGTTTTTGCCTCTAAGTGGCAATTTTGGAAAAAATCCTTCTTTAATAAATTAGCAAAATAAACCAAATCTATTAGAATAAAAATAAACCTCTTTACCTCTGAGTTGGCCAGCCATCATGCTCAGCCTAGAAAACCAAAAATTTGGAGTTTTTACTCCAAGTGGTAATTTTGCACAAAAGCCCATTTTTTGTAATATTTGCAAACATGCCAAATAAATATAAAAAAATCCAGAAAATTCATAAATAATACCTACTAATAAATATTAGGTTTTCCCAAAATAATTTCTGACTTTGAGTTTCTCAAAAAAATATTTGCACGTGTTTAGCACGTGCAAAAAGGTAATTTTTAGAAAAATGTTTATTAAATCACCAAAAATCATTTTAATTCATTTATTAATCCCAAAATCATTATTCAAAATTCTAGGGTGTTATATTACTCCCTCCTTATAATAGGTCTGTCCTCAGAACTAGTGCTAATAGGGACCAACCAATTTAAGCAAAAGAAAAATGAAATCTTATAAATCGAAACATAGGTTTAAGAACATTGCCGCGCAGCCCCGCAGGAGCCCCGCACTGCCAATGCTGTCGTCGTCGTTACCGAACATTGCCGCTACTCACTGTGCTTGCTGTTGCCATTGTTATTCATGCCACTACCGTTGCTGTCCTTTCTGTTGTTGCTGTCTCTTGCACGTGTGTTGCCCGTACGTAGTTTGCACGTGTATTGTTGCCCTCAGGACTCTCATCCCGTTATTCTTCATTGATATTTGGAATAATCATCTAAAGGTAAGTTTTCCCCTTGAACTAGTTTATTATTCTTGTTCAAGAATTTCTTTGATCTCCGCAACTAGTTCCTCTTCCATTTATCAAATTTTGTTTGTTTGATACCCTTCAAAGAGACTATTACGGATTCATCGGCAAAACTAAGTAGTAGTTCTCTTTCGTGCCATTCCCTTGATTCAAACCAAAGTCCTATTTTACCTCGTCGCATGCATACACGACACAAATACTTAGATTCGAAACATGTATATAGAAATTGATCATTGGATGCGTGTCGATTGAATATGTTGATCATGCTATGTTGATTTGTCTGACTAATAGTAGAATTCCACCCTAAAAATTGACTATGATTTCCTGTTAATTATTTCTTTGATATTATATGCTTGCTTCTTTATTTTGTAGTCTTTTAATAATAATCTACTTGCTGGCCTGCTGGTTGTCCCATGTTGCACTGAGTTTTCAACCCAGCTACTGTTATAATTTAATAGAACTTTGTAAATAAAATTTATAGCCCTTTGAATCTATTTTCCAAGACTTTTTACGAATTTAAATTCTGGTTTATAAACTGAAATTTATCGTATTTATAGTACTGCTATGTTTTCAATTTTTCAGATTACTGTCTAGAGTTATACCGACATGATTTTCTATCAAAATAAATTGCTAACAGCAGAATTTGAACTTGAAATTTGATATGTTGTTACTAGACAGGACTAGGAGTCACATTATTATTTTTATCAGATTATTTGATAATATTCCAGACCTTTTATAAATATGAAAACTTGACCCTATGTTGCTGCCAGAACACTAGTTCAACAAAGAACCAAAATTTTGACTGAGATATATATATAATGTCATCTAGAACTCATTAAATAATAGTTATAGCCATGTGTGTCTGAAATTCATATTATCTGACGGTTTTACAATCTGACCTAAATATTACTAGATATCCATATTTTCGTACAGTGACGTCTGAATTCTAGAATGCAGTTTGGAATTACATTAGCATGCTTAATTAACTGGAACAATAGATCAAATTTAAGTATTAAAACCTGGGATTAATCGTATGGATAATGGACACTGTTAGGAATCAAAATATGATTTTTATGAGATTTTTAAATGGTTGTACAAACTACTTTTACATATAAGAATTTGACCCTAATATGTTGTCTGAACATGTAATCAGTAAAGATTGAGATTATTCGCCTAGTTTCTGTAGTTGTTATATATCATGTAAATATGCATTGGAACCGGAAAAGAGGTTACTTTCCAGAATCTCTGACGAAATCTGATTTACTTTCCCGTTGCAATAGAAAATTTTGTTTTTGTACAACAATATCTTGCTGTCCAGAATGTGTGCTTTGTGTTTTTCTTTATATCCATGATTGATCTTGTATCCAGGGAATAAAATTAGTTATACTATGCATTGCATAGCCCTGACATCTCTTTGACATCATTTCGAAACTTTCTTACCTATTGCATTTCCACATTTGTGTGTAATAAAATATTAATAAGCCGGGGTAATAAGGGAAGGACCTAGTAGTGGGCAATATAGAAGAGTGTACTCAGAAGGGGGCCCATGTTTCCCGTATTGGTCATTATTATTGGACTTGTTATTAATTATTGATCATCGGTTGATTATGGATTACTGACTACAGTATCCCTATTGTATCGTATATTGGTCATCGGTCATTGGTCATCGGTCATTAGTCATTGGTCATTGGTCATTCTTATTTCAAGACCCAAGTACATGAACCTATAGAATTCACCACTAAAGTCTAAACGTTACTTGATTCTATGCACCTGAATCTGTGGAATGTGACGCAGGATTGCATGCATTAGTCAGGACTGATAAAATATTGATAGACTTAAGGTTAACACTGAACACATGCAAGATTCCTGTTCATAAGTTACATGATTACCGTTTTCAAAGTTACATGATCCCAGTTACATGTTACATGCTTTCCCGTTACTCGTTTACATGTTACACTTGTTACTTGTTCCATACTTGATTATATGATTTCTTGTTCTTGTTGCTTGTTCTCGTTACGTCCTATTTAGTTGTTCACTACTTTTTACTACTTGTTGTCCGTAACTTGCTCTAACGGACATTTTTCTCCTACCTGTAGTTGATGAGTTTGCAGGTATCGAAGATGAGTTATCAGAAGGACTTAGTGAACAAGCTTTCTAGAAGAATCATGACTTAGTTTATGCTCTATTGCTATTCGCTTGTTTATTTTTAATCGACATTTTATCTTAGTAGACTGGTTATTGTTTTACATTTGTTTCAGTACATTGTATTTCGAGCGTCAACCCGCAGTTTATTTCCAGATGTTGGATATTTTTTATGGATTTATTTCATGGACTATTGAAGTTTATTCAGGGTTTATGTGATTACTTATTCATGAGTGGTTGTGATTATGTTTTATATTGTTGAATTAATTGTACATCTTATGAATGATGCAAATCATTCGCTAGGGCCTTAGTTACATGCCTGTATTTTCAGTTTCTTTAGGAAGCGGGGCATGACATGAACTCAGTGCATAATATCCCGCCTACCAAGAGCCTAGGGGTCACTGTGTCTTTTTTTGGTAAAGATCTAGAGGGCATAAGAATGCTTCATTACGACGCATTGGTTATAAGCCTTTGCATGAAAAATCATGATGTATAATGCATCCTTGTAGGCAACAACAGCTCTGTGAACATTATCTTCTTGAATGCATTCGAAGGTCTTAAGCTCTATCGATACGGACTCAAGCCTTCCAGGTACACACTCCACGGGTTCTCCAGTGTCCTCGTTCGAGGCTAAGGAATCATCACACTCGATGTGATGGCAAGAAAGACTCCAGCCACTCGAACGGAAGGACTTGACTTTATGGTATTCGACGTCAAAGCTGCATACAACACAACATTTGGTCGACTGGGCCTAGTAGCCTTTCATGCTGTTGCTTTCACCTACCGCATGAAAATGAACTTCCCCACAATAGAAATGTAGGCCAAGTTGAAGGGAGCCAACAGGAAACATGAGCATGCCACATCGCCACAATGCGGGGTTCGGTTCTCCCCTTCGACGCCATAAAGCTCCCACTAGAAAAGAGTCACACTAACTCCAATCCTGTAAAAGAGCTTGAAGATGCCGCCTTAGAAAATCCAACCAAAAGCTTCCAAACCTGCCAAGCTCTCTCCAACCAGGTCCAAATTCGTCATCATCATAATACAGTAATAGACATGAATCCCCCGCCTAAAGCCATTCCGCTCATTCAACAGAAATAAATAGTCATGCCTAAACACATTGGCGAACTTGAAGATCTCCCATTCTCTCTCCAAAACAAGGGGATGTTCGCTCCAACACAGACAAGTCCAGGCAAGGTCTACCTAGTTGTTCACCTCGCGGCTCATCAAATTGAAGACCCGCGAAGCAAGGAGATATCAACAAGGAATTGGAATGTGGAACGCCTCATGAAGTTCAATAAGGGCAGTTATCGCCCCCCTCCTCTACATATTTTCAATATTTTCTAATAAAGACCGCTTTTCCTACTGGTCACTGCATGTAAAGGCTAGCCACTAGAGCGGTGACTTAGTTTAATTTTTCAAATACCGGTCACCGCATATAATAAAGGCCGAAACAAGATAAAGTTTAGTATTTATTTTTCAAAGAACTTGTAAAATTCTCTAGATGCAAACAATGAGTTGAATGCCAAGCTTACTCCTAAAAATGGCACCAAAGCTCATTACAAGCTCCTTATAAGAGAAGTTTGGATCCATACCTACAGTTCAGAGTTACTCTAGCAATTTGCAACAAAGTAAGTTCAGAGCTCAGCTCGCCATTTGACCTTCTCCTGCAATCCGGTAGAACTTTCAACTACAAGTTCAGAGTCCATACCCATGGCTCAGAGTTGCTCTAGAAACCTGTGACCAAGCACATTCAGAGCTCAACTCGCCATTTGATCTACTTTCGTAGCCTATTAAATCCCTAACAACAAGTTCTGAATTCATACCCATGGCTCGGAGTTATTTTAGAAACCTACAAACAAACAAGTTCAGAGCTCAACTCACCATTCAATCTGTTCCTGAAACTTGTTAAAACCCTTAAAGATGAATTAGAGGTCCATAATTGTGGATTGCAGTCCACCAAACTTGCAAATATGCAAGTTTGGAGCTTAACTCGACACTCGAGGTGACTCTCAAAATTCATTGGAGGACCCATATAGCAAGTTCGAAGTCCAACTACCCCCTAGAGGTTCTCTTACAACTAGCTAAAAACAAAACAACAAGTTTGGAGTCTAACTCCCTCCTAGAGTTGCTCCTACAACTAGCAAAGTACAATGCGCTAAGTCCAGAGTCCAACTCTTCCCTAGAGCTACTCCTACGACTAGCTAAACCCCAAGACAGCGAATTACACTACACGGATCAAACATATAAAATAACTTTCATCGCACAAACAACAAGTTTCTTAAAAAAAATAGTTTCTCTCTAGAAATTCTAAGAGATAAATTCCCCAAAAAACCCTTGATATGAGAAAAAAAGGAGGGGACAGCGGCTAGTGTTTGTCGCCCCTTTCCCCGCCGCCGCCTCTCCTCCTCAACCCCCATCCTCATTGACTGCGACAGCTCCTCTCGCCGTTGCCTCCCGCCGAAGCCTCCATCCTCATCGACTGCGATGGCTCCTCCCCACGTCACCTCGCGCCAAAGCCCCACCATAGCTTTTCCTTTGCCCTCTCTACTAGGGATTCAGAGTCACTCATTTGATTCCGTTCAGCGATGGTCGGAGGAACTTCTTCGATCTAGAGCGCCATGTTCTCACGCTCGTCGTTGCTTCCCTGGATTCGGAGCCACTCTCCGTCGCTTCTCCCGCTCAGTGATGGTTGGAGGAGGCTGATCCTTTACAGACGGCAGCACTGCCGTCAATTAGGACTGCAACAGCGATGGGCGGCGGGAGTCCTGTAACATCCAAAGTTCTTATCACAGGGAAACTCGAGACACAAGCCAGAATCTTTCCTTCAAATGAGTCCAAACGCAGTAAAATCAAGAAAATTAAAACTTTTATTTCCAAAAAAAATGTTATCACAAGTAAAAATTGTACAACAAGAATTACATCATGAATTATATCCCAAAAATTTACTGTACAACACTTATAATCTCACAAGGTACAACAATCTGAAAACTCTGCGACACACTGGACATAAACTCCCACTGATCGCTCCCTACAACACGAGTCTCCTGCTTCCAAGATCAGCCATCCTGCAATTAAACAGACTATGGGCATGTCAGTTGAATGCAACTAACGCAATGCTTGATAAATCCAACGACTCCCCAAAACTCAACAACCCAAATTGATGCAAAAAGAAAATGTGTTGACAATCACAAGTGTTAGTGTATGCCATGCCCTAGAGTCTGATGCACAATTCAAAATGCACAAGATGCACTTACTCTAATGCAATTCATTTGGAAATGCATGCATCCCATATTACATACTTCCCCAAAATACAACTTCAATGGAAACGTATGCATCCCATACTACATACTTCCCAAGGAGTTCGCTTTCTTCTGATTGTAGGGTTTGATCCCTCGCGATGCATCCTACTCTTGTACTCTTTTCCGTTTTTGACATTTACCTAGTGGTTGATGAAGTTGCATTTGGTCGGTCTACTTCTGCCATTGCAGTCAATAGTGGTGTCCCCGTTTTTCATTATGCCCGGTTTCTGCCCATTGCACCGGACCTCACCCAAAAGTTGGTTATGATCATACAGGTGGCCCTGCGGTAACTCCTGCTCACCGAGACGCATAAAGTCTTACTCCCCCTTGGAGAGTCTTACTCTAGCTCCTTGCCCGTACTAACAACATAGAACTTAACAGATTCGTAAGGTCCGTTCCCTACTTCTGACAGGAGCACCTCCAGTTCTTACAACTAGATTCCAGAAATAAACAGACGAGACTATGCCGCCCGTCCCCCATACCGGCGACACGACGCCGCACGTGTCCACTTGACATGCGAGTACAACCATCCAACTAGTGCATATCCTGTCACTACATAAGACAGCTCATAGGATACTACTACTACACATCAATCCTAATTTAGAACTGAAAGAGCAACTACTGATCTTAAATGCAGAGATATAGATTACCAGCTGATTACTATTTAGTAAAACCTAGCCTTCAACCAAAAATAACAAAGCCTTAGGGAAACCAACACTGCCCCTAGACCAGGCTCAAGAGTTTGCCTAACAGACTTGACCCAACAACAATAGCGATTCGACCTCCGTCGAATGCCAAACACCCTATTGCTTGGATCTCGACCTGTCTTTGGCCCGCGATCAATCCCTCCTTGGTTAGTGATCTGTCGGCACCCAAAAACTGTCTTCATCCAAAGCATCCCAAGGTAATAAGGGCTATCAAATATCAAGGGTCGAAATGGATAGATAGTCCTAGGGTGGTAACCATTACCCTAGGCAATGACAAGCTAATATACATAGCCAAATATATAACAAATAGAGGACATTCACAAGTCTGAATCAACATGATCAATTCATAATTCAAAAGCAAATTAATGGCAATCTAACTCCAATTATGGCCTTAACATTACATAGTAGCTCGACCTAATCCTAGGACACTACCATACCTAAGGGTACCAACTTTAACCACACTATGGACAAACTAAGCGGCGAACTGACCACTGTCAATTGCCACCCCGCCTTCCACGATTGCAGTTGATTATGACCTCGGCCTGACCAAACATGTTGCTCCTATTAGACAATTTCGCTCCATGGTCTCTTGACCAAGTGGTAGCACCAATAACGACGGACATCCCTCGGTGTACGGCGAGCACGCTGACGCACGAGTCATCTCCTCCAACACGTTTGAGACGACATGAGCTACTAACCACCCCAAAGATTAAGTAGTAACAATAACCCCGTAGGGTAAAATCCATTACCCTAAGCAACAACAAGCAATACATACATCGGGGTAGTAAAAGTCACTCCAAACAACAATACAACACAAGTCTACTCTAACTTTAAGCAAGTTAGAAGATTATAGTAACAAGCGAAATGCATCTTGCAAACCTAGGACAATTAGTCAATCCAATTATAAAACATTATAGATGTAAACGACACAACTCTAACATGATCAAACACGATCCAAGAGTAAGAATAATCATCATTCTAATGCCATTCTAGTGCCTTACTATGATGGAAATATACATTCAATCAAAACAACAACTTAGTCATCCAACATACGCCGGGTGTTGTTTGTGAAAATTACCAAGTATCACACACTCGATGAAAACCAGAGTTCTTAAGGTTTTGGAAAGATCATTAAGTCTACTCAAACTTCTCAGTTGAAAACTTTCTCAAAATAGTTCATTTAAATAAAGAAAATAAGCCAAACTTAAGTGGTATGCAAAACTTCCAGATCTGATGAAACTATCGGTATGTCACCTAATAAAACTCCTTTATAAATAACAAATGATCTCAAAACTTTATAATATTTTGCATAAATTCTATAGACACATAGGAAAAATACATATAAAAAATTTAGCCAAGAATTCCAAGTATACAAAAAGTTATAACTATTTGAATAGGATGTCAAATTTTCAACAGAAACCACATTGTTCTTCATCAACTGCAGCAATTTATATTTAAAAGAAATATCAAATCTTGTTAAAAAATTAAAAAACTTAGTAAGTTGTTATAGACACATATAAGAACCTAAAATAAAAGTTTCATCTCAATAATTCAAGTATTTAGAGAGTTATGCTAATTGGAGTAGGGTGCAAATTTTCAAACAGCAGCTGCGATGCTTCTCAACGACAATGAAATTTTGCATTTTATAAAAAATATCAAACATTCTCAAAAAATTAAGAAATTTGGGAAAATTGATGAACACATGTGGGATCACCTACTGTAATAATTTTAGCTCTAACTTCATGATAAAAAAAGAGTTATGATTTTTTTACAAGTCAAACATGTTAAAATTCAACATAGCAGAAATTCTTCTCCCCAAACAGTAAAAAATGGAATTTATTAAGATATCATACCACATCAAAAATTAATAAAATTTGGAGGAGTTATTGTGAACATGTATAAGAAGCTCCAGGAAAAATCTTAGCTCTAGATTCATAGTGATCATTGAGATACAAATTTTAATAGTCAACATGTTAGATTCAACAAACAACACTTCTTCTTTTCACAACCAGCAACTTGATAATTTTATAAAAATATCAAACCCCCCTCCAAAACTCAAGAAATTTGGGGTGAACATTAGGGACACAATCAAGATGCTACCATAAAATTTCAATCTCGAATTCCATTATATCACAAGTTTATAATCTTGTGAGTCAAGCATGTAAAAATTCAACAAGACAACAACCTTTGCCCCAAAACTGCAACTCTAATGAATTTATGAAAATATCAAAACACACCCAAAATTCATGAAATTTGGGGTGAACATTAGGAACACAATCAAGATGTTACCATAAAATTTTTAACCTCAAATTCTATCATAGCACAAGATTATGAATTTTCGAATCAAGCATGCTTATTTTTTCACAAGATTAAATATTTCCCCATTACTTGGCATCCTTACCTCTAGTATTGAATTATAAACATAAATTTTTTTTATTCACACACCCTTGCATTCCAAATCAGCAAATTTTTTCATCACAATAAACCAAAATAAAAACATGCATAGAGTTGGAAGAAGTCACCTACATATGAAGTTTGATTTCTTCTCATTGCTTCTTCTTCAACCTTGCTTTCTTTGGCCATCTCCTCCTAGCTCCTTTCTCTTCTTCTCCAATCCTTACTTTCTTCTCCTCCACCTAAGATCCTTGAAAAGATTTAGAAGTGTAGAAATGCTAGAAATGACAATTGAAGGATTATGAAGTAGGAGAATTTTAGGGTTTTGGAAAAATGAAGAAATGAATGGGTTTCTCTTTTGAAAAAAAATGAAAAATGGGGAAGGGGATTTGCCGGCCAATATAGAGAAAAGAGAGAGAGAGTGTGGGAGTGAGAATGAGGGTGAGTGAGAGAGTGGGGGTGTTTGTATACAAAACAAGTACATAGTTTCTAGAGTGGATTAGGGTTTTGGTAAGTGATTTAGGGTTTTTAATTAGTGGTTTAGGAATTTAATATGAGTAATATACATACATACATACATACATAATGTACATACTTGTATGCATATATATACATACATATATATAATTGTATCATACTACACTTTAGAGAAAAATACTTGCATGTAAACAAAAAAATATTTTTATTCAAAAATAATAATTAATTTTTATATCTTCCATCTCAATTTATAGTTGAGATAAATATTTAATTTGGTTAAGAAAATATCCTTACTTCGATTCACAAATGTACCGTTGTCGAGTTCAAAACATATTAAATAATATGTCCCAATACTTACTTAATTAAAATTGAGAAAAAACTCATTAATACGTGCAAATTCTGAATTGTGCACGGACTAATGTACAAAATAGTTATATACAATTTTTGCGGGATCTTACAAGTCCAACCCCTTCAACGGACAACCATAGTCTTCGTGGCAGCACCGCAACTACGCCCTCATTATTGAACCTGACGTCGACAATGCCACCTCCCGTTGTGGTGAGAGAAGAAGGTGCTGCTTCATTTAGTTGTGATTTGTTTAGGTTCTTTGCTTAAAAGAGAGAGAGAGTGAGAGAGTGATGATGTTGCTCTTAACTACTCTATTTTGGTGTATGTCTATGTGTGAGAATTCACTTGAGAGAGCAAGAGCGTGAGGTGAAGGTATCCTCTCACGGCTATCTCTTTAACTATGGTTTTGTCTAGGGTGAGCGTGATGTTGTTTGCGCGAATGTGGGAGGAGAGGAGGATAAGGTTGGGTTCGGCGGATGACAAAATTCTGACTGATTCGCTTCAGCTGGGTGTGCGCCTGCCGTGGAAGGGAGGCAACAAGCTTAATTGACGTACTTACAATTATGGTGGGCCGAGCATTGTGATTGGGCCCAAGATGGGGTCCATTACAGTTGTAGATGAGATGCATCAGCTGGACCTCTTCAATAGTGTGGAAGTGTAACTACCGTTTTTGTTCTTTTCTTTTTTTCCTTCATTGTAATATTTTATTTGCACTTGAATAAAATACTTTATTTTTCCTTGATCATCTTAATTAAATTTTGATCATGAATTACTCTTGTTCTTCTTGTTGATCCCATTTTTATTTGATTGTGAGTATTTTATTTAAACCCTATTGTCTTTAAATCCTTCTCTTATTGAATCCAAAACTCAATTGCAATTATTTCTAGACCCAAACCCATTATTATGGGATCCTATCCCATTAACCCAACAACCTAATTGTATCCTATAAATACAATCCTATTTCAAACCCTATAAATACAAAAAATACAAATCCTAAACCTAGTCGTCTCTCTCCCCCCTTGGATTTTCCCTCTCCCCGACCTTCACTTTTCCTACCCAAACCCGAGCTTCCCCCCGTCGATCCCGTCACCATCTCTAGAGACCTCACCCCGCGCTGCCATCCGCGACGCCCAGCCCTCCTCCCGTCGAGCGCCGCCCCAGCCCCAGCCTAGTCCCGTCGACCCCTGTTGCTCCTCTATTTCACTCGACAACAACAGAACCCTGACCCCCCGATGCCCAGTCGACCTCCAGCTGCTCGCCGTTTGCCACTCGACCTCCAGTCGATGCATGCAGACCCCCTGCCGTTGACTTGCTAACGTTGCCGTCTCTTTGTTGCTTGAGTTTCTTTGTGCACATAGTGTGCACGTAATTCTTCGTGGGTTCGTTACTTCAGGATTCTTATCCCGTTATTCTTTGGTATTCGAATTAATCGTCTACAAGGCAAGTCACTTTTCCTCTTGAATTGAATATTATATCAAATTCAAGTTTTTATTGAAATTCTTGCAAGTAGATCCAATCGTTCATCGTATCGCATAATGTTGTTCCCTTTTCGTTGAGTATATTGAGGGTTTACACGAGCTAACCCAAATATCATCGACTTTGTGCCTTTATTGAATCTAAAGATCAAATCTTTTGTGCATTCATGTAGTATTGGCGATAGGGTTATTCATATAAACATCACATAAAGATACTATTGTAGAATCAAATACTAGGTTGATTGCTTGAATAATTGATTGATGAATTGTGTTGTTAATGTAGTGTATGTGTGTATTCTTAATAATGCTTACCATGCTATTATACCTACCATGCTGATTATGAAGTTTATTGACTAACTGAAGTGGAACCCATCATGTTAGATCGCTTTATTTCATGAAATCTATGATCTTTAAATTTCCGAGTTGTATTGCAAAAGTTATGATGATTTTAATACTGCTGTGTTTTATTTTCAGAATTTCAGATTCATGTATGTTTTCATATTTAAACTATTAAAAGGCTAAGTTAATATTAAAATAATGCTCTGATAATTTCCAGAATGATAGTTAACATGTTTAGGAGTCTAATGAATATTTTTGATGATTTTATAATCGAGTTTCTGCTGATTCTAAAAATATAACAACTTGATATCGATTTTCAGTCAGAACATGTAGTCTGTAAAGAATGATGTATTTGACCTAATTACTGATGTCGGATTTTGTATTTTACATATGCGTTGGAATCTTTGGAAGTCTAGTTTCTAGAATTTCTAACGGTTTTAGTTTTCGGTTTCTGTAGCAGCAGGAAAACTGATATTTGTACAGTGACCTCTTGCTGTCCAGAAATTCATTTTCCAGATTTTCTTAATATAATTATACATATATCATTGTATTGCATGAATTGAAGTGTATATATTGCATTGCATGATCCGAATGTGCCATTGTCATCATTTTATTTGTTCCATCCAAAGGTATCATCCTATTGTTCTTCTATTATTACTATCGTTCATCTAATGTCTCTAAATTGCATAATGTGTTGTTTGTATTGATAAAATAATTAACAAGCCGGGGTTTAAGGGATTGACTGGAGTAGTTGATGATATAGTGAACGTACTCGGAAGTGTGGGCCATGATTCTCAATATAATGTGTGTCGACTAGTGTTATCGTTATCGATTTGTTGTTGGATTACTAGCTACAGTATCCCAATTCATCGTGTATTGTTTTACTGTTATTGTGCCAACTAGTGTGCACCAATGTTGCAATTAATGTTATTGTGCCGTGTACATGATCTATAGATACTTTCACTTAAGTCTAAACGAAAATGATTGTATGCATCGAACCTGTAGTTATGGGATGCAGTAGTACGTGCATTAGTTAGGATTAAAATGATTAATAGACTTAAGAGACACAATATCAACTTGCATATTGTACATTATTGTTTCTATTGATATCGAATATTTCCTAAGTGTTATTGACATCGACCATTGAATATTCTAATCGAATATTGAATCATTATTTATAACCATTGCATTGACTATCACTGATATTGGTTATTGCTATTGCCCCATGTTATTTATTCTTATTGATCCATTGAATTCATTGTTATATCGTTATTCCATTGTTCCCTTGCTTTCTCTACTTACTGTCCATGACTTGCTCTAAAGACATTTTTTTTTTCTTTTTTTAGATGAAGTTTTCATAGGTGATCATGGAGAATTACCTGCAGGAATTGGAGAACAAGCTTTCTATAGATTTATTGCTTTCTAGTTGAATGTTATTTCATTGAACTAATTGTAATGAGATTTGTTATCATTGTGTATGGATTTATTATTGTATTGGGCTTATGAACCGTATATTGTTATTTGTTTCCAGATGTTGGATTTTCATATTTGGTTATTTCATATTATTTTATTCGAAGTATTATTGTTCATGTGATTGTTATTATTGCCTGCACAATTATTTTGTATTCTTATTATTGTTGAGTTGAATGGGTAAACAGCTTATGGATGATGTAAGTCATTCGCTGGGCCAATGTCACGTGCTTGTGTTCCGTATTTTTTAGAAGTAGGGCATGACAGGAAGACTATCGGTTTGTCGGCCCACCCTCCAGGGTTTGTTGGAGGGATCGCTTGGTATCTGTACGGGTCATGTTGGTTCATGCTTTATTTCCTGTTCGTAGTTTGTACTTTGGCCCATTGCTCTGGTTTTGTTTTGTTAATTTCTAATTAATGAGACAGGGCGGCTATATTCTACCTTTTTCTTTAAAAAAAAAACTTCTGAATTATAACGAATATATGTCTTGTATCTAATATCACTACCAAAGTGTACAAGTACAAAACTACAAGCCTTATTACAATGAGTCCGTAACTTCAGGTAAAAGCATCACTACAAAGGTTTTGTGAAATGCTAAGCGATATAGTATTCCTGCAAGTTGATCGACAGACCGTCCGTCCGGCCGCACGGACGAGGGGTGTTCCTTCTAAGGGACACAATCCTCCTCGCAGGCCTTCTGCCAGACACCACCTCTCTTGGGCCACTTCAACTCTTGGTAGGAAGCTCTAACCTCGTAGACTGGGTCTGGAGGCCATTACCCATCGCACGCAACCCTCCACTGGTAGAAACCAAACTTGATAACATGGTATCCCCACTCTGAGCATCACCAAGGTAACGAGGGGCCACCTGTTCAATCGAGGCCGCTCCTCCAGCTGTCGACCCCACTCCACCAACTGTCACTCCCGCTCGAACACCATACATACGCAAGGTGTTGGCAGTGCGCAACCCCTCGAGCTTCGCTTGGAGACAGTATATCTCCAGATCCTTCTCAATAAGCACCTCCCTAAGAAGAGCACACTCCCCAATATTGTTTTTCTTCACTTTAGGGGAGAAGGGCATGCAAACGAGGCGATCGACACACAAAAGAGTTAGCTCAAGGCCCCTCTAACTAACACTACCTTGAGATGAAGTGTCTCCAACCATTTGTCCTCTAACTGGTCGCGCAAACAGTCGAGCAATAATTTCATTATGAGTAGCCTGTTGCGAAGCTGCTCAACCTCACCGCCTCGAGGATTCCCTCGACACCTGCAACCATTTGCCAACGAGAAGGACCAAAGAGTTATCTCCACATTGAAAAGATAGAGGAAACAATCACAAAAAGAGATAAACATCAAAATATCTCAACAAGAATTAACTCCAAGTATGTCAAAATAATACAGAAGTATTGATAAACAAACATTTTCATCAACTAAAAGGGAAGATACAAGGATGTGGTGGTCAGTCCGCTCTATGGCTTCATATAAAAATAAAAAATAAAAGAAACTAAAAAGCAAAGGAGGAATCACCGATCCACCTGCCTCGGCGGGACTACGAGAAAGGAGACCCTAATCGCCTCCTTCCTCTTCCCCTTCTTGCCAGAATCACTCCTCATGCCCACCACAGGAGTGACATCCTCATCACCATCCCCCTATCTCCATCCTCCCCGAGGGTTTCTCCATAACGGAGCATTACATGGTACCTTTTCCTGGTGAAGCTGGAAACATGCTCAGCCACGTGTGGGATAGCCCGAGCAAAAGATATGTCGATCACATTCTGCAGTCTACTCTTGGCCTCAGCCTAAACCTTGGCCTCCTTCATCGCCAAGTTCGTCTCTGCCGTGGCCTTCTCCAACTTCGACACAAGATCGACAACTCTCTTCTCTGACGTCTCAAGCTTCTGACATGACTCTTCTTCTCTCTTCTCTGATGCCACCAACTTGTGGCATAACTCCTCCCCCATCTTTATCGCCGCCTCCAACTCCACCTTGATCCCCTTGACGGCCCATTCCTTCTCCCTCTTAGCACGGGAGACCTGCGACCTCAGCTCCTTGTCCTCAGTAGCATCAAAATCGACCAAGTAGCCGAAGTGACAAGCCATCTAGGAAAAAGAAGAAAAACTTTCAAGACATTTATCTATAAAGAGAAATATGAAGTCACACTTCCAAAATACTAGACATACCATCATTTGGGACTGAGCGATCTCTAGGACGGACCTAGGAAGCTCCATCTTCAACCTCTCCCGGTTAGCCGGAGTCCAGAGGTGGCGGATCCCATCCAAATAGGCAGTCGAGTTACAGAGGAAACTCTCCTGTTGCTTCACACTCCAGTTCAGAACGTGGATCATCTCCCGCTCATCACTAAGAATCATCGTGGCCTGGGCAATCAAGAGGAGAGGCATACCACCCGCTATAATAGACACCACAGAATATCCCCATGCAACAACATTAGATGATGCCCCTAAAGGCATCTCCGTCAAAACGGTTAGGGGCTAGAGCGGAAGGATCCTTCGATGCTTCGAAGTAGGATTATGGCTCACCTCCCTCTTACGCTTTGTTGGCTCATCAGCCTTTTTGTTACGGAGGGTCTCTCAATCGGTAATCAAGTCATCAAAATCCATCCTTATTTTTCCCTGCAAAAAGACACACAGAGGGATAAGAACTCACAATGCAAAGCAACGCAAATAACAAGAACATCAACTAAGTACTACAAGTATGAAAGGAAATGAATGAGGTAAATCATACCAGGGTCCACCCCAAGACCACCTCGAACAGAACTTTCTTGGTGATATCTCGCCAAGCAAACATCTTCTACGCGAGAAGAGTGTCACTAAAAGTCCTCTTCGCCGCAGTCGCCACCGGCTTCGCCTTCAGGGTTGCCGGAATTGTCCTCCTCCATGTTGTAGGAATTTTCCAGGGTTCAGGGCTACGGACGATGAAGAACTTCTCCCTCCAACACCTAATTGAGTCAGGAACATCCATCGTTCCCCAGTCATTACGAGGACAAATATACCACCGCTCCTCCATCTTGTTTAACTAGACAATCTTAAAGTGGTACCTAAAGACAGTAGACTAGGCTCGACACCAAGCCTACGACACTGTAGGACGAATCCCTCCACGTCCCTCCACGAATTCGGCATAAGCTGCATCAAACTCAGCATATACCAATTTAGAACATCTCTGACAATGGGGTGAAGAGGCAGACGAAACCCTGCATAGAAGGCATCTCATGGGAA
This sequence comes from Hemerocallis citrina, assembly GCA_017893485.1. NCBI lineage: Eukaryota > Viridiplantae > Streptophyta > Magnoliopsida > Asparagales > Asphodelaceae > Hemerocallis > Hemerocallis citrina. The sequence goes on from CM030365.1 coordinate 104,971,207, forward strand.
AAAAATACTCGTTGGACATCCCATAGCAAGCCTTAACTCCAGGACATACTCTAGAGGGATCCCGAAGGCCGTCCTAATTAGGGTAAGCTCCTCCATCATGAGGGTCTTGCTAGTAAAAGTCAGCCATAGTAGTGTGAACTGGGTCCGGCTCAGAATACTCCATACCGTTCCGAAGAATATCCTGATCCACTACTGGGTACTCCCTAATCAACTCAGAAATGATAAATAACGGTGTCTTAAGTTCACTTTCCAAATCTCTCACCGGCTCAACAACCATCTCCACTATAGTGGAAAGACTAGCCACACCCTTCCCCTTCTCCTCTTTAGCAAAACAGATATACTCTACATCATCGTCTACCTCTAAAAAAACCGGAACAAAAGATAAGTCACTCGAAGAAATGCTAGACAAAACTGATAATAATTGCAAATAAGTTACTTGACCAAGCTCTCAAGTACTCCAAAGATGCAACGACCACTAGCACCACTGTTAAACAATCAGGAAAACCACCAACACCGCCTGATGAACCACCACAAGAGCTAGAGAGAGAAGCTCTAAAAAATTTTGTAGAGAGAGATTGGAAGAAGTAAATAAGAAAATGTGAGAAAGAGCGATGTTGGGTCTTATTTATAGGCGCACCAAGACCAATTTGCCACGTGGCAACATCTGAGGCATCCACAAGATCCAACGGTCGAAGCACTTAGCACCCAAATTAACAGAAGACCCATCCAACAAGGCATATAATCGACGAAATGCTCGATCAAAAAAATAAGTGAACAACACAACGCTTGGTTGGAGAAAAAGCGGTTCAACAAAATGAACGATGAGATGCTTGATCGACGAAACAAGTGAACAACGCTTGGTCAACAAAGAGCGATTCGATGAGGTAGACAATGAAACTAACACTTTGTAGGCAAAAACTCAAGATCTTCAAATCAAACTCGAGCGTCTCCAAACCAAATCCGACATTGCCCAAGAAGATCACTAACTTATCAAGCTCGACCAAAACCACAGGTCAACTACAACTAGGGCAGAGTTCGAAGAAAACCCTAGGTCGCCAAACTCCAAGTTTAACACCAAAATTAAGCTCAGGGAAGACCCAAACTTGGGAAAACCCTAACTTGGTGAAACCCTAGCTCGGCGAAGATTGGTCGACAAGAGATTAGAGCCTTGGTCAAAGAGGTGTTGGTTGGCGAGGAGGTTTTGCTCGCCAAAACCCTAGCTCGAAGAAGAAGTTGCTCGACGTGAGTTGAAGACTTGGTCGACAAGGAGTTGGTCACCGAAGTGTAGGAGGATGGTCGACGAGGGTGTTGGTCGATGGGAAGGATGGTCGACGAAACAGATTGCTCGGCGAACCCACACCTTGACGAAGCAGTAGGACAATGGTGAGTTAGTCGACAACGATGCTTGGTCAGTGTGTGGTGGTCGAATGAAGTGGTGGTCGACGAAGAGGAGAAGATCAAAGAAAAACAGTGGAAAATTGCCACAAATACTCCAGGCCTAGGTTGCCAAGTTCGTCATCTGACCTAGGGGGTTCGCAGTGCCTCCATTGCCTTCCGTTCGCTCCAAGATGTGTGCAAGTGGGTGCAAGAGGTGCGGGTAGACCCGAAGTACACCCTCTGAACCCTTATCCACTTCCATGGTCACCCAAATTCGTCAGGTGACCAAGCACAGCCTTCGCACGGTTGTCGACTGCCCGATCACCTAGATTTACGAGCATGCACGTGATCAACACACAAGATATCACCCTGTCGCTGCTTCACCACTGTTCTTCCCTCACTCCGCTTCTCAGCCGTCCAATTCACTCAGCGCCCGAGCTCCATCTTGATCTGCGGACGAGATCACGCCACGTCACCTTGTTTACTCTTCCAAAGTACACTTAAACAAATGGAGGCAACATTGAGGAATTTTTATTGGGGTTATAACTGAGGAGGCTTGTAACACCCCTGTCCCGAGCTCGGAAAATTTATATAATTTAGAAGACAAATTATTTATAGTATAGTATAACTGCCCACCACAGGCTGCCTCTCAAAAGGTGGTTAACCAAATTGGTGACTCTTGATCATAGGCAATTATATTTATAGTTATATTACTCTTTGTATTTTACCGATGTGGGACTATTTCTCACACTCAATTTCCCATTCTCTCCCCGTGCAGAGAGTAAGAACACAGTGGGCCCCTACACCATCCTCCACATCACCCTTGGTGATGTCATACGGAAGCAGCAGCAGCATATTTGCTGCATACTGCACCCATGGGGCCCTCCATCTCACATTAATTACCACTTTTATTTACTCATCAGCCATCTTATACACATATATATTATTATATATGTACATATTTTTTTTATATACTATAGTTTTTTTGTGTGTGTGTGGAAATTACGGGGTGTTAGAGCATCTGTAGTCGTTTATCTTAAAATTATCCATATATGGATATATAGATATAGGAAATACGATTTCGCTGCAGTCGTGTAAAGCTATTTTATAGCAATCAATTATATAATATTAAGCGACGGCACATGAAGTGCCGTCGGAAGAAGAAAACGCGTAAAATTCTGTCGCATTCGTCGGACGGCACATGAAGTGCCGTCTGTCAAAAAAAAAAAAAAAAATTTTTTTTTGGACTGCAGCTATTCCTGAACAAACCCAAAAAAAATCCCACTTTTCCCTATAATCCGGCTCCAATTAAGGCTAGTTGACAATTTTTTGGACCAAAATACCCAAAGATTCCCACTTTTCCCATCAAAGATTCCCACTTTGGACCAAAATTTTTCCCTAAAATACCCAAAGGCTCCAATTAAGGCAATTTGGTCAACAGGCGAATTTTTTTTTTTTTTATTCAATCAGCGACGGACGGCACATCAAGTGCCGTCCAAGGAATCCGGCTTTTCGACACACGGCTGATCAAGTGCCGTCCGACGGCTGTTTTGGATTTGATTTTAATTTTTTTTGGGTTTAAATAAATCGGATAAATTCGGTTATTTTCAAACGGACGGCACTTGAAGTGCCGTCCGACAATTATAATAATAATTTCCATCGTGCGACGGCGCTTCGACCACCGTCGCTGACTTATCGATAAAAGCTATTTCCATTCTCATATATAGCAATGCACTGTAGCGTTTTATCGATAATATCGATATATAGCAAACGACTGCAGCTACTTTTTTTTACAAAATATCGATATTATCGATATATAGATAACGACTACAGATGCTCTTAAAGGCTGCCATTTATTACCAATTTCATGGAAACTAATGCAACAACCAATGTGTAAGAGCATCTTCAGTCGTTTTCTTATTTTCCTTTTTTTGCATATTTTGACAAACAACCCCCTTGCAGTGGTTTTCCATTTTGTCATATTTTGCCAAAGTAGGAACAATGCATTGCTAAATTTGGCAGCGCAGATGACAATTGCCAAATTAGAGATGACAGGAGATGATATTTCGTCGGTAATTTTTTGATTGATCAGATGAAAGAATTTCTTCCTTCAGCGCAATTTAGTTAATAATTTTTTAAAAGTAGATCGGATGAAAGAAGATCTTTCATCTGATCAATATAGTTATTTTAATAATTATTTAATTTGATTGGACGAATGAAAAATTTTCGTCTGATAAAATTAGTTAATTTTTTTTAATTCATCGGATATCTTTCGTCGAATCAATTCTTTTTTCATTTGAAATATAAAAAAATTAAAGAAAGGGACCTGCTTACTTTTTTAAACAAAAATTTAAAACAAAAATAAACACTTTAGTGGGACCCACATAATTGATAAATAATAAAACACTTTAGCGGGACAAAAGAACTTCTTCTGTCCCGTTAACTTTTTTAAATAATAAATAAATAAAATCCCGAGACGGAAGTCCCGATTACTTTTTTTTATTAAAAAATGCTCAAAAAGGGACAGAACATGATCTTCCATCCCGCTTTATTTTCCACCTAAAATTGTCGGGCGGAAGAAGTTCTTCCGTCCGACACATATTTCTTTTAAATAAAAATAAAAATTTCATCGAATGGAAGATGACCTTGCATCTCTCCCTTTTTGCTTGTTCAAAAGCCAAAATTTGGCAATTTACAACCACAACTGGAGCAGCAACTTGCCAATTGTCAATTTGCCAAATTTGGCAAACGACGGCTGGAGATGCTCTAATGGAGTGTTGGGCTTTAGAGATTTGAATGCAGTCAATAAGAGCACTTTAATAAAATTAGGCTGGCGTATTTTTACGGATACAACAGTGCTTTGGGTGATATTAGTCAAGGAAAGTACTTAGCAAATTGTAGCTTCAGTAGAGCTTCGTCTAAGGCTGGTGGCTCTCCATTGTGGAGGAATTTGTGTCATTCTTGTTGGAAAATAATTTATTAAAAATAAACTTTCTAAACCATTATTATTTATATTATTGTTTAATAGTTAGTTTTATGATGACCAAATCCAACTATTTATCTCACGGTCAAACTAGTCATTACGATAATTATGATCCATGAAGGTGATGGTTATGTCCTGGTTATATGATTAATCAATTGCATTTATCTATGGGTTAAGGTTGAGGTCTTTATAAACACCCAGTCAACCTTATATCCTTTCATTCTCCAAAACTGTAATATGATTTATATAATTTTCTTAAACTAAGTTGAGCATTGGATACTGATCGAGATCTCCCTCCACCCGTCCGTGTACGTGGAGGATGCCGGTAGTCTGGAGGTTTATTACCGCTAGGTTGTAAATGGTCCCTGGCTATTCGCATGTGGAACGACGGTCTACCTCTTAGGGCAGAGAGTTCATCGATATTTTCCTAAGGTCGGCAAGCTCTTTCTAAAGTTATTTTCTTATAATGCAATTATCCATGTTTATTTATATGCAAAAGTTCATTTATCTATTAAGTAAATGTTTATTTGCTCAATTTCTTCCAACAGTCTAAGAGGATATGTTCAGCATTTTACATTGAGCAAAAAAATATATTGTACGAGTAATATAGTGGGCGCATAATTTGGAATTCGCTGAATCGTAGATATTTACAATTTCTTAGCGGTAATAATATGTTAATATCATGTTTATATTGGCATAGACTTGAAATTCAAAGTGGTGATTGGTTGGATTTCAATATCATCTTAGCATTGTGTTTATGTTGGATATATAGGTATATTCTCACTATATGAATAATATTATGTGTAATATTACTCAATGGGTAACACGTGTATTACACGTACTAATTGTATGGATATCGAAACGCGGGTTGAGTGGGTTGAGAACCCAGTACCCAAACCAGTATTATCCTATAAATACTGGCTTGTGATAGTAGTCTAGGTATTCCAATTTTGATACCTAGGGTAAATATCTCAAGCACCTTACTCTAGGATATTAACCATAATTTCTATTGTTATTATCTCTCATAATTTCTATCAATCTTGAGATATTTATAATCTAATTGAGATTAAGAGAGAGATCATTGGACTGATTTCGTCGGAAGACGCTGCCGTCTTCGATTGCAGTCACCGCCGCCACCATCGTCGGTGTCGTCGTGTTCTTCTTCTCCGACGCTGCTAGGAGCCGTCGTCGCTGATCACAAACCCAAAGCATCTAGGTTTCGGGCTGTCGAGCGCCGCCTCCGCCGCGAGCGAGCCCCCCTTCTCCCTCGCCTTTTTCCCGAACACCCATCGTGGATCGCGTGCGAAACCCACCAACGATTGTGAGAGAAACCATCTGGATCGATCAGATCTGAACGAAGATCTGGGTTTTGGGCTGTCGACGGCGCCACACGCCACCATCGCATCCACCGCAGGCCACCGACTGCCTCCTTGTTCCCCTGTCGCTTTCTTCTCCAGATCGAGCGAAATTAAAGTCGATTGGGGAAGAGATCAGATCAAAAGATCTAATTTCTTCAATTGGTTGAATATGGTGTTTCGTGTTCGGGTCAAGGAGGGGATCCTTGTGGCTGCCATATAACTCAGATCCAATTTTTTTATTGGGCGTTTTGGTGTTTGGTGTTCGGGTGGTTGTAGCAGATCCAGATTTAGATCCAGTCCAACAGTCGCTCTATTGGTTGGAGATTGTTTGGTGTTTGGACTGTTGGAGCAGATCCAGATTCAGATCTAGTCCAACAGCTACTCTATTGGTTGGAGATTTGCTTTTTGGTGTTTGGACTGTTGGATTAGATCCAGATCTAGCCAAAAGGAATCAGACTTGGATCAGTTCTAAATTAAAGATAAGTTCTTCACCAAATTTAAATAGTTATTTAATAATTTGTTTGAAGTTTGTTGCTAAGCACTAAAGTTCAAAATCGTATTAAGTATTGTTTAATTAAATGCAAATTTGAATAACTGCTTTGGCTACGTGCTAAGGATCAAATATTTATTTTGATAAATTATAGGCTTTGACTATAAAATTGAATCTCCAATTAAATTTTTGTGAATTTAATAGTGCTAATAATTTGTTTAATTGGATAATCTTTAATAAATTGATGAATGCAGGAACTTCAAAGTTACTTACAAATTGTGTGTATTGGAGACGATGGATATGCATCACAGTTGAATAAGTCTGTACTACGCAGGCTTCTCCATCGAATTTGGAAAACACTTCTAACTTGAAGTGTCGATATGATCTACTCTAATCTTTTAATATTTTCATGTGATGAATGTGTTAAAGTTTTGTACGTTTGGTCATATGATTGAGAGTTTTAGATCATAGTTATTCACGCTTTGAAATCTAGCATGTTTAGGGTTGTTAAGTATTTTACCATACTGTGTATAGATATTTTTACAAATCCATTGTTTGCAGTTTGTGTGAGATTACATATTTGCTTCTTTCATAATTTAAAAAAAAAAATGTATAAGATGTATAACAAATGTCTGTAACTTAGGAGAAAGCATCTCTTAATGTACGATATGACTCCATTAGTTACGTTTTGTTCTTTCTCGTTCATTGTACTGTGTGTGCAATGTTGAATTATAGTAGGTTAGTCATTAACTCATTTAGCGTCATAAAGATGATGAAGAACGAATAAAAGAAAGAACTCTTCGCTCAGTGTGTTTGAGCAAGTGGACACCCTACAACACTAATCGTCTTTACCGGCATTTTTTGCACATTTACCGGCATTTTTAAACACCGCCGTAGATACCACCAGCATTTCATAAAACGCCGGTGCAAGTGTCACTGAATCGTGCGTCGCGATATCTTCGGGACATTCACCGGCATTTTTTACGAACGCCAGTAAAGAGTAAATATACACCGGCGGTTGAAAAATGCCACCGAAGGGGTGCTCCCGTTTGGGGTCCTGGTTCCAGCCACCACCTACACCGGCGTTTTAAAAAACGCCGGTGTAGGCTTTACCGGCATTTTAAACAAGCTACCCCGGCGCTTGTAAAAACGCCGGGGTAGATATATATTTTTTTTAAAAAAAATAATTATGAAAAAAAGGGGCCTTCGGCACTAAAATATGAATGAAGCAAAACCAATTGCAAAACCAATTCTGAAAATCTCATAATAGTATAATATCATCAAATTGTAATCTTATAATGAAACATAATAATGTGATCTCATTCACATTCATTACCAAAATATGGAGTTCAAAATATTGAGTTACAAAGAGTGAAAAAGAATATTTTTACTGTCAAATTCAGGCAAATAAGATACTAACTGAGATGAAACTTATACTTTTATAATACTCATGAGATAACTATCAATTGAAACTGCAACATAAGTTCAAACAGGATTATTTCATCACTAGTCACTCCTCTGTAAATCATAGTATGCAACTTCAGTTACATAATCCATCTCATCATCACTTAAAACCAATGAGAAAGAACAATCTCATTTTCAAACCCAAGCAACAAGCATACATGAACATTATCTTAGAAACTGATACTCATATAGACATCATGATATAATTGCATATAAATTTTAGATAAAAAAATTTCCATCACTAGTCACTCCTCAAAAAATCAGAGTGTGCAACTTCAGATACATGATCCATCTCATCTCCAAATTCAGACAAAAAAGCAACTCGTATGTGCTGCACTAACCTGAAGCATGAGTTTCAAATCATACAATCCAGTAACATACCAAAAGCAATAAACTGAAGTAGTTTGCCTTCACTGCAAGAAAGATAAAGATGGTTTATTAGATGAGGAAAATCATACAATCCAGTAAAACAATCCAATAACATACACTGAGTATGCCCAAAAGTTTGAGATAGAAACGTAACTCATGAGAAAGAGAGTAGCTCGTGTTCATCGTCTATTTCTCTCTATTTGTCAAGTATAAGAAACATAACTCATGAGAAAGAGAGTAGCTCATGGGTAAGGTCCCTTTTCCCACCGAATAAGTTACTTGCAATCCTACAAAGCAATTGACCTTTCTCACATTGTGAATCAATATTTTTTGATAACTATATACGGAAATAATGTAAACCATAATGAACCACATACGGAAACTCCTATGGGAAATAATGTAAACATCAAATTTGTGTCTTACTCACCATACAACCTTTTCCTACGGGAAAAAATTATTGTCTTAGTAGATTGAAGGATGCTATAAGTATACCATGGAGAGTGCATAAAAACTTGACTCCTTGCCTATATGCATCATTTGCACTTGTCAAGTATGTTCCGTCTCTTTCCTATAATATGAAAGCCCAAACATAGGGTGTTCCAAAAACAAACAAACAAACAACACTCAAGACGTTTGTGCTGGTATACAAAGCTCAAATGATCTCAAGATGCGGTAACCACAAGTATCTAACTCCAGTCCAACCTAACCTAGTCGGTCTCTTACCTTCACTCACAACTTCACTTTGTGCTAGTATACAAAGCTCAAATGATCTCTTCTCTTTTTCGTTTCAATTAGACACTGTCTACATTTGCACACCTCCATTTCAACTAGTCATACTATACATCCAAACATCCCCATAGACTACAAAAAACCATCTAAATGAAGAAAGCTAATAGATTTTCCATAAACATCTTTCAACGAAAAAGCACATACAAAATCAAGAATCAACAATGCACAAATACCTACATGCTAAGAAGCTCTCCCATTTCCCATCAACAATGCTAAGAAGCACATACAAAATCAAGAATCAACAATGCACAAACCCCTCCCATCTCCCAACCCTCTCCTCGAAATCGTCTGGTAACCCCACTCCCTCCAAACCCTAAACACTGCTCTCATCGGTACCCTTCCCTCCCACCTCATCATCGCCACCCTCCTCACCCTCTCCATCGCCTCCCCCTCCATAGTGCAGCAGACTCCTCCTTCACAATCTCCAACGCTGCTGAAGTCAGCCCTAGGGTTGAGGAAGAATTAGAGGATGGGGAGACGGTGAAGATGTGGGGGTATGTACGCACGAAGTGGTGGGCCCCCTTGGTGAGGCGGATGCGGTGGAGGGTGGGGCCGGGAGCGAGAAGGGAGAGGGGGAGGGAGCGAGAGGGGAAGGATGAATGAATTGGTGGATCGATTACTGAATTGGGGATCGATGGGGTAAATTTATTCCCAACATCTACACCGGCGTTTTAACCGAAAGCACCGGTGTAGGATATACCAACACCGGCGGTTTCCAAAAAATGTCGCTGTATGTTACGGTGATTTTTTAGGCATTATAATCACCGGCGTTTATATAAAAAAATGCCGGCGTATGTTATCCTACGGCGGCGTTCGTTATAAAATGCCGGTGTATATCGTTCGGATTATCAGCCCCTTTCAAGGTCCGACTCTACCCCGACGCGAGATACAAAACACCGGGGAATAAATGCCGCTGTAGCTTGTTTATTTTGTAGTGACATTGTTAGAATCACTAGAGAACGCAAATAGTTTTTTGAAATTTGGAAGAGTAATTTTGTATTAACTCTTATAATGTGCACATATTGTCAATCGCATGTATAAGTTGAGTTTAACAAATGAGACAATTAATCATAATAGTTTTAATTGTGTATAGTTTCTGAACATAGCATAATTAGCTAGGATGTGAGAACTATATATTAAATTGTTTGTTCTTGTTAAAACTTATAATTTTACTAAATGACACTTGATTAAATATGACAAATGTGAAGTTTGATTTCAAATTATGATCACTAGAAAATTATTTTGTATGGTCTCTAGGAGTTCACAACTTTTGAATCAATAAATTCTGATATTTGTGTTCTCAGTAGCTTTGTGACTATGTGAGATAATTGTTGGTCAGAAATATTTAATCGCTTTTGTAGATGATTAGTATAAGTTTGTCATATATATGAAGAATGAAGCACTAGTTATTCTTAATGAATTAAAAATACAGTTAAAGGCTAAAAATCAAGAGTTCAGATTTGATAGAGGTAGTGAATATGTTTCAATGATTTTAGAGAAGTTTGCATATGCCATAATCTCTACTGCACTATACTTACAACAGTCAAACGATATTGATAAAAGTTAGAATCAAACACTTAGTGAAATGTTGAATTCTATATTATTGACTGTTGTTTGTCTTGTGTAATTATGAGTGATGTTGTATTATTAATCATATCTTTAATGTATTACTACACTCCAAATTGAATACACCTTGTAGATCATGGCATGAAAACACAAATAATTTTGTTAAAATGAAAATTTGTGTTGCGATACATTTGTTAGAGTACATGACCCTAGAAGGCCTAAAGTAGGACCTACAACAAATATTTGTATGTGTTTAGAAATTGCACAATTTAGTTATGTGGATAGATATTGGATTTATCTAATTTTTGTTAGAAGAATCTAGACTTGCAGAGTTCTTTGAGGATGTGTTCAACAAAGATAAATGTATGAAATGATCTAGTCCTACAGACACGATCAATGATTCACAGTTGGAATCATGAACCAGCCTTACTGACACTTAAACTTGAATAGAGCTAAGAAGAGTCTTTAGTAGACAATGAGATGAATTTGTGTCATACAATAATACTTTAAATTAGTTGATCTACCGAAAGAGGCTAAAACTATAATAAGTAAGTGGGGTTTTGTAGAAAAAAACTTAATTTTGATTGTTTAGTAGCAAAATTTTAATGCATTTTAGTAGCTAACTGATTGACTGAGAAAAACGGGGTAGATTTATTTTATGTCTACTTACATATTTGTTATATTGCTACAATAAGTATTCTTCTTACCTTTACATCTATTGAAAATTTTGTTATTCTTAAAGGATATTTAAACAGTTTTGTACTAAAAGTTTTGTACTTGATGTTTTATACTGAACAGTTTGGTACTGAAAAGTTTTGAACTAATATGTTTAGTGAACATAATTTACAATTTAGTAAAATCATTGTATGTTCTTAAAACATGTATAGCCGATGAATAAATAATTTGACAAATTTCTTAAAGAGCCTGGTGTATGAATCAAGTAATTCAGATCAATGCCTTTAACTTTGTGGTGTGTTAAATATAATGGCCATTATTTACTTGTGTTATTGACAAGCTTGTTCTTGGAAGTAACCTCTCTATTACAAATGAAGTTAAAATAATGCTATCCAAAGAATTCAGCATGAAACACCTGGGTATTGTGGACACTATATGTATAAGGGTGAGTTTTGGTTGGCAAGGAATAACCCTAGTCAATCTCATCAAATCAATAATGTGTTTCAAAAGTGGGGATATAGTGATTGAAAGTGTGTTTTGAAACACCTTATGATTATGATAAAAGGTTGACACCTAATGATGGTGCAACTATGAGACAAGTTGATCATTCTAAAAGAATTGAAAGTCTCATGTATACAAAGATCTGTATTAGTATAGACATAGCCTTTGAGGTAGATATGACTTGCAGATTCATTAATAATCCCATACATATTTGAGTGCACTTAAGAGGCTAATGAGATACCTGAGTGGTACTCAAGAGTTTGTTTTGTGCTACTCTAGTCATTTTTCGAATGAATGGCTGATTTGATGCATTATGATGCTCAGAATTTAGTGAAAGTCGAAAACTAGTGGATATGTGTTTACACTAGGAGGAATAGAAAATTATGGAGATTAAAAGGCAAACAAGCATTGCATTCTCATCTAAGAAATCATACCTCTATGTGTTATCCTCTGCAGGGGAAGAGGGTGAGTGGATTGAATGACTTGTTGCTAATCATCCATTGAGAAGTTTAACATAAATTCTCTAATTCTCTTATGCGACTATCAAGCTATAATACACTGTAGCTCATAACTCACTCTATAATAGTTAGATTAGTATATTAAGGATGAAAGAAGCCTAGTTTAATTTTTTCATAAATAAAGTGCAATTGAAATAAAATATGGCTAATGCTTGCTAAGATACTTGAAAGTGATCTAATTATCAAAATAATGGGGAAAATGGAGTTAAAAGCTATTGAGTCAAAGCTTTAACATCCTAATTATTTTGTAATTTAGAATCCTATTAGAGCCATAGAGAAGTTCAAACTAAAGCATCAATTTTAGACAGTTGACATGTTTTAGATAATTTTGATAATTTCACATAAATTTCACAAATATATAATGTCATTCCAATTTTGATGGTATTATATATCTAAAGAATTTTCTTAGAATAATCATATTATTCCAATACGAAATATGAAAACTTGTCGATGTGTTTCCGATATTTAGAATGTCATTATATCATTCCAATTTTGATGATATATCTCTTTTATGGATTCTCGTTTCATTCCAATTTTGATGATTCAGAATTAACCATAATTGATTTGACTATTTTATCATTCCAATATGAAACATAGTATAGTTTTTGTGCAGAAATTATAATAGTTCTGGTTCTTTATTTAGTTAAAGAAACTTGATTGAGATGCTTGCGTTACATTTTTGCTAAGTTAATTATAAATAGTACTAAGTTCTTTTGTGGAACTAGATACTTTGTGAAATTCGTTGGAATTCTTAGAGATGCGTCTCTTGATATTCTTGTTTTCAATAAGCTAGTAAAGTTGGAGGAGTTGAATCTATCAACATAGATTTCAAAATAATGATTTGCTCAAAATGGAGGAGTAAACATAAAGCAGTGTGCAAGGATAGAGTTTCAGTTTATTTCTTTCGAGAATAAATTAGCCACTTGTTTGGTAAAACTTCTGTTGAGTTTAAGACTCTTGTGTTCATTGAGCTTAAAACTCTTATTTTGTTCTTGAAGTTTATTTACTTTGTTTGATTTTGAAACTATGACAGATTACTCCAGTTGGTTTAGTCATCGTGAACTATTCTGTTGTGATATGGTTTGGGAACTATTTAATTATTTTGGTTTAGTATTTTTGAACTATTCGGATTTATAATTGATTTAGTGCTTATGAACTGCACATTGAGTGATGCATTTATTTTATTTAAAGACTGCTATCAGCCAGTCAGCTTCATGTTGAAATGATGAGATAATCCAGTACGTTTATATATTGATAATATAGGAGGAGATTGTTGGATATATAGGTATATTCTCACTATATGAATAATATTATGTGTAATATTACTCTATGGATAACACGTGTGTTATACGTACTAATTGTATGGATATCAGAACGCGGGTTGAGTGGGTTGAGAACCCAGTACCAAAACCAGTATTTATCCTATAAATACTGGCTTGTGATAGTAGTTTAGGTATTCCAGTTTTGATACCTAGGGTAAATATCTTAGACACCTTACTCTAGGATATTAACCTTAATTTCTATTATTATTATCGCTCATAATCTCTAACAGTTTATTCCTATATTGAAGTCGCTATAATCGCATTAATTGTTTTATATACATATTCTTGTTAAATCTTATTGCTTTGGTCTAAATGATTATAGTCAATATATATGTTGTCCTATTAAATCTTGTGTGGTTGGTGTTGTGGTTGTGACTCAACTTTCTTTTAATGTATATATATATATATATATATATTAGTCTATTACAGAGTAGCTCATTGATTGGGGGTGAGTTAGAAAAGGGAGAAAGCAAAAATATGATAGAATATATGGACTTCCCTTTATAGTGTAGAGAGGGTAGAGGGCTACTAGCCATAACGAAAACTCTATACACATCTACCATGTACAAAAAGGCTTTTTCTTGTGAGTGGAAGGGGCAGCAGCAGGGTATTGGAGAGCACGGAAGTAAGTAACATGATGACGGAGTTCTTAAGGAAAATGCCAACCCCATACGTCATCACCCTAGCTCTCTCTCTCTCCCCTCATCTTTTGGTCGCCTCAGCAACGTGAGGGGTTTACACAACTTAAAGTAAGTCATTTTAATTGTGACAATTCATCAAGCACCTAATATTAATGCTTTAAAATGATGATTTGATTATATTAAAATTTCATGCTTTATGATTCACTTTATATATACTGCCACCATTTGCATGTGCAGTGCACACAATACTCATAACTTGATGAATAAGTTGCTCCACCATCTACGCTTATAACTATACATCTTCATAACTATGCATGACCATAAAATATGTTTAGTGTCTCGGAGTGTTGCAATTGTTGCATGATTTGTTAGGCAGAGAAGTCACCATCATCATCATGTTCTTAAGGTGGTTTTTGAATTTTTGCCATAACATTTCTAAATTCATGAACCAAATATCATCATATTTTTATATTTATGATCACAAATTATTTTAATAAATCAGAGAGCACTTAATAGCTCACTATTTTGTTGTGTAGTGGATACAATTTCCATGAATTTCTATTTTTGGAATTAATTATATTTTATGAACGGGTAAAAGTTTTAAATGTGTTACATATATGTAAATGTGATATGCATTCAAGAAGATAAGGCAAGAACACAATTTTTTAAATTGAGTTTGCTTTTTATATGCAAATTCAAGATTAATCATGGGCAAGTTAGCATCTATAAACATTTTTTTCCCTTAACAGAACAATTATTATTTATGGGGTATTTTTTGTAACACCCCGCAAAATTGAGTTATGACAATTTTGCTCCTGCATATGTTATGCATGAATATTTTGTACCATTGCGTATAATATCTTATGTAATACCCTGTATATTTTTATATGTAATATCGATATGGAATGACCAATATCGATATTTAATATACTATTTGGTGAACTTGAGAACTTAAGAGCAGTTGAGTTGGTAACTAGGGACTTCTAGGAAATGGGTGAATAAGAATCATGAAAAATTGCCTTAATGAAATTATCCATTTTCTAAAATGATGTAGCCATTGGTGATTAAATGAAGAATAAAAGAAGAAAATAAAAGCTTGTAAGTGTTTGTATATAAAAGCGAAGATTGCCTCTCATCATTCTCAACCTTTTTCCTTTTCTCTTTCACCTAAGCTAAAGATATTTGAAGAGATTAATGCAATAAATGATTTAAGGGAGCTTTTTCTGGGAAGACTTGTCAGGAACAAAGAGAACTAACTAATTAAGGAGGCTCAAGAAGCTATTGGTGGGTAACAACTTTACTATTCTGATTTCAATTATATTGTAGGGTGTATGCATGTTAGAGAAGCTATATATGTTATATTGGATGAGTATTCATGCTTAGATTGATTGAATCATGTGTGAATTGTTGACAATTAATTGTGTGAAATTACGGTAAGATTAACTTGAAAACATTTTACAGTTTCTGTCCTGAATTTTGGACTAGCTTCCGAAAATCATTTCTCTTTAACTCGATGGAAAATAAAGCTGAAATTTTTTAATGTGTATTCCGTATATGTATATAACATCTCTACAAAATTTCAAATCCGAACACATTCCTGGTTAAGAACTGAAACATGACATATTCTATACTTCTGTCCTGAATATCATGCTTACTTCCAAAATTCATTTCTCTCCAAATATATGGAATTTGAAGCTGAACTTTTTATATGTGAATCTAGTAAATGTATATAATATATTCACAAACTTTCATGAGGTTTGGATATCGTTTAATATTTTAAACAAATCTGATCTTAGGACTGTGTAACAGTTTTACCTTGGTTTTGAAAATTTGTATACATTCTGATTTCAGACTATTTTAACCTCTTATATGCAATATTTTGAGAAAACTCAAAAGTAAAAATTTGACGTCGATTGGTTAATGTTTCTTTCGATTGTAAGAACTGAAATTTTCATGGAGTATGATATTTTCGGTGATTTTATAAGTAGTGATACCTGCAGTTTTTTGTAAACCCGAACCTATTGTTTTTCATGTTGATTCAGACAAAATAATTTTGTTTAAATTAAGGTGTGCTTAACTATAATACTGTAGTAGACTCATTCATGTTTCATATGAAACTAAGCAGTCCTTTTTCTAATAAGTATTGAAATTTATATGGTTTTTGTAAAACTATTATGTTTCTGTCAAAAGACATAGTTTAATATTCAAATGGTAGATTCTATATATGGAACTGAGGATATGCCTAATAAATCTATGTGTGTGGGCTAGGGATACGCCGGGAAGGTCTATGAATTGGCTGGTAAGGAGCTGAGGCTCATAGGAATGTTCATAACTGAGGATACACCCGGTAAATCCGCATGAGCGGGCTAGGGGTAGGTTGGGATGGTCAATAAATCTGAGAGAATGATTTGGTCAAATCCAAGGGAATGATTCTGACTTAGGCGAGACCTGAGCCCATTAGAGTTAGAGAACTCTGAAGGTGGAGTGGAATAGGGTCGGTGTGACCAAGATTCTAGTTTGTGTGAAATGTATGTCCGCAATATGTGTAACATCCCGTACTTAAGAGTAAATATAATATTATATTGGGAGAATATAGTAATATATATATAATATATAATATAATAAGTGAGAAGGGGTAGGTGGGCCTATAGATGAGTCTATGGGGTGGTTGCATGGAATTTGGCCAAGAATAAAAGAAATGAGAAGAACTGTAGTTAGCTGCTTTGGAGGTGGGGCCGGTTCCTTGCTGACGTAGAAGAAGGCAGAGAAATGGGTGTGGGTGTGTGTGTGATGCATGTGCTTGATGTGTGGCCAGGATGACTTTGATCAAGCCATGTATCATGGTGTGTGGGATTTCCTTAGTCCCATATCGGAATTTGGAGATGAGAAATATGTGTATATTAATAGATGCCTATGTTCAAGGGTCACCTAAAAGCTATAACACCTTTTGTGAGGTCCGCCTGTGGTGGGCAGTTGTTAGGATCTGTTTTGTTCACATGCGCGCACGTGTAGTCACGTGCGTAGCTGAGCGGGGCTCAGGGCATTACAAATTGTATCAGAATCGACTTTCGATACTGATCGTGGGTAAGAGTGGGTTAGATGTATGCCTGAGATGGAGCTAGCAAAGTACAGGTCCCGGGTAGGGCTTTACGGCTAGCAAAATCAGGGTACTCCACTCCACATCGGCTAGAAAGATGATCCTGTGCTAGATTGCAAGCACTGGGCTCAGCGAGGACACTGAGTTCTTAGTGGGGATGTGTGCAACACCCCATACTTAAGAGTATATATATAATATTATATTGGGAGAATATAATAATATATATATGGGTAAATTTCGGATAACCCTACCGAGTTTTACCTCTTTGGCAGAAAACCATACCCAGTTTTTTTGGCAAAAAACCCTATCAAACATTATTTTCCGTAGGAGCCTCTAACGCCGTTAACTTTAGCATGAAATGCCCAAAATAACCATAGTGACTGTATCAACCTATAAAATTTTAAAAAGGAAAAGATAAAAACCTTTTCCCCTACTCGAAACCCACCCTTCTCTTCCTCTCCTCACTATCAGCCAAAAAACCATAATCCCCAAAATCGACGTCGCCGCTCTCCGATTCGCTCCACCTTCCTCCACCCTCCTCACCATCAACGGGTTGTTCTTCCTCCACCCCTAAATCCCCCAAATCTGAAACCCTAGCTCCACCTTCCTCCACCACCTCTGACAACATCGAGTTCTTCCTCCACCCCCAAATCCCCTAAATATGAAACCCTAGTTTTTTTTGGGAATTTTCCTATTTTTTTTAGTATGTGGCTAAATGTATATATGCTTGTTTATTGATTATTTTCCATTGCTGATTTTCTTTATATTCAGAGGGACTATTCTTTTTCTGATGTTGATTCTTGCGTGATATATGAGACTATTCAATTTGAAGTGTGACATGCCATTTCTGAGATTCGCGAGGACCTAGAGATTGTAAGAAATTTATTATTATTATTATTATTATTATTATTATTATTATTATTATTATTATTATTTTGTAACATAGATTTATTTTGTCAATTTTCCAAACCTTTAACAGCTAGTTGTGTTGGTGCCCTTATTTTTTGGCACTTTCTGTTGATGAATGGCAGTGTGATTTTTCATTGAAGGTTTTCCTAATAGGCATACAAATAAAGGGTCAATGTTATTCCTGTATGAAGTCTACATGGTGGTTACATTCATCACATTATTGATTATTCTAATGAAATTTGCAAAAACAATTATTTTATCAAACTACACACAATAAAATAGTTATGTAGATTGGATTGTGGATGGTACTTATAATAAATGATGTGATTTAATATCTTTTGGCAAATTTTGATGTTGCCTATGGAACATATATGCTCCATACTATGTAGATTTGATTTTGGATGATACGTATTTAAATGCTATATTATTTGTTTCATTTGGCAAGTTAGCCTCTGAGGTATATGTATGCTCTATTGAATGTTTGAGTTCGAATGAGCCTGTAACTCCATACTATATTCTAATGCGCACATAAATAGTCAAGATTCTATTATTAATAAGTTGAGTTTGCTATTTTGACTCATTATTTTGATATATAATCGAATAAGTATTGACTCGTAAGATGTAATATACATGAGTTGGACATTGATTATGCATCAAATAATTTTGCATGGTTTGTGATTAAATATAGGAGATATTACTTTCCATGATTGGATTTCCTTCATCTCCGGCTCATTGGGAATTTAATTAGTATATTGGAACTACACAACAAATTGGTTTTCTTTTTTTCCATCAACAGTGTTATCTAAACATCTAAGCAAGGAAATAGAACATGGTAACAATAAAAACTAGAGGATATCTCTGCATTGTCTGTGCATTGTCACTAGTAGTATATTGGAGGTGAGCGGAAGGGAGAGGACGTGTTAAGATTTATACTGTCATACATACAATAATCTTGTAACGCTTTATGCTCTATGCATTCATTTATTTTCTATTTGTATTGGTCTCATAATTCTTTTTAGCTACAAAAACTAGCATCATGCCAAAACTAATATGTTCACATTTTCAATAGGATATGATTGAAAATGTGCTAAAGATAAAAGACACACATGTTAGGGAAGTGATGACACCTCTGGTAGATTTAGTTGCAATTGATGCCAGTGCAACTCTTATTGATTTTCAAACGTTATGGCAGACTCATCAATATTCTAGGTTTGTGTTAGTGCTATCTACTGCAAGTTCAAGATAATTCTCCCTTTTAATCATTTTCTTATTTAAAAATGTCATGCACCGCTTCCCAAAAAGAGTACGGAATACAGATATGTGACTAAGCCCAGTGAATGATTTTCATCATCCATAAGCAGTCAGGATCTTTACATCAAGCACAAGATAATCAGAGTAGGAAGCAAGAGAAGTCAACCATGCTTGCATAACTGAATCAATATACCAACAGAAATTTACTTGAAACAAAATTTAATAATCTCAAATAAATCAGATCTGAACAAGTCAATAATCATGGGTCACATTGCCCAATACAAAATAATCCAAGTAACAAATACAATTATTCAAATAAGCAACAGGAAATATTAATAGCAAAACTTCAGCATCTAGAATTTCAAATCACCTACTCCATCAGGCAACTGGTCTCCAAAATCTGCAATTTAGCAAATTACAAGAAGAGGAAAATAAAAACAAACTCCCGTCAATGCAAGTTATGGGTCACTTGTAGTGCAGGCACAAGTACAAGAAAGAGGAATAAACAAGAATATAGTAACAGCGGAAGTAAACATAGCATGAAACAAGCATGATAATAAAACAGAACAACTAGCAGGAATCATGAACAAAATCAAATGACATAATGTGCTAACAGGGTACAGGTAACATGTATCAAGTGTCAAGGGTCATGCAAGCAGGTAAACAGGTAATCAGGTATACAGGTAAACTTGTAGCATGTACAGGTATTATGTAATAGGTAAGCATGTAACAGGTGTCAAGTCATGTCAAGTCTTGTATTATTACTAGCTAGGTAGCACTTCATGCGTCCCAAACTTTTACTATATGGTTGCTACATTTAAACAAGTTTCATTTAGATTCCGTAGTGGAGTCCATAGGGACGTGCACTCAGGGATCAAGAAAATAGGAATAGAAACAGGTAAAACTTATTGCTCCTTTTCCGAGTACACCTTCCTATAGGGAAATGTGCAGTCAAGTAATCAGGTAAACATGTACAGGAGAACATACTGGTCCTCTTCCGAGTACACCTTCCTATAGGGAAGCGTGTAGTCGGGTAATCAGGTAAACATGATCGTGTATCATGTAGTCATGAACACGTAACTGGTGGGAAATACGGGCTCCCTTCTAAGTACACGTTTTTATATTTTTCATTACTAGATCTTTCCCTTAACCCCGGCTTGGTTATTTATTATTATTACCAAACAGGCATGTATATATCACAAACAGGACAAGAATAACATGCAATAAATAAGTAACAGGTTCAGGTTGTAAGATAAACATGTACAGGTGAAAGACAATTCATAAAAGGATAGAACAACGAAAATTCTAGTTCAGGACAACAAGATGATACTGCACTAAATTTGGAATTCCCGGTGCTACAATCATGCAAATCTGAATCCGTCAGAAAATCTGAAAAATAGACTCTCGGCCTAATCCAGCAAATATATATAGGTCATATGGGATTTCACAACAATAGGACTCAGAATAAATTTTTACTATAAAACATGTTCAGCCAGAAATCAGAAGTTTGTATTCATGAACAGGAAAACAACATAAAAACTCACTGATTAAATCCACGAAAAATCTGGGGTATTTTCTAGTATGTTTAGTAACAGAAAATAAAGTTTCATAATTTCCAACATAGATAGGATAGTCAAGTAAAATCAGAAAGTAGCAAAATACAGTAGTTTTGTAAATCTGAAATCATTAACACTGCAGTACTAAAATAGCAATATCTCACAAAATATAAATCGAAATACAGATCTGTCAAAAGGATGATAAAATAGATACAGTAGGCTAAAATTCATATTCACAATGTTTTTATAGACAGCAAATATAATTAGGTCGAAATTATGTTTCTTTACTGAACAGTAAGAAAATTCTGCAAGTATAGTAGTTGTTTGAAAGTATAGAATAGTTTATAAAAGTTATCAATTAAATTCACAAAAAATTAGGGGTTAATCCCAATCAAGTCTAGTTGTAACCAGCAAAATATTGGATCAAAATATTATCTTTAACATCAGTAGAAAAATAATTATCCATACAGAATTCATATAAAACTGGATCTGGAATTTTAAACACATCTGTAGTAAAATAGTCATAACTTGCAACCCATAAATCGAAACTGAGATATGTCAAAAAATATAGAAAGTAGAAAGAATTATCTATAATTCATATTCACAAATAATTTTCATATACTGACCTTAATAGGGTCTAAAATACTCAACAAAAACGGGGTAACAACAAAACTGAAATATTCTTCAAGTATAAAATCAACTAGATCATATGAAACACATCCAAATCATAACCAAACATGAAATAGGGTATACTAGATGCCCAAACATGGTATAAGGTATTTAACACGTCTACAACAAGTATACCACAACTAAGACAATCAAGCACACGATATCATAAAAACAACATATATGTATACAACAAGAAGTGGTCATTCCTAAGTTATTTCATGTCATGTGTGTAATGAGACAACTACGGGCGGGTCAACACAATAGAGACAAGGTGTAATAGGGATTTTGTAAAAGAATTGTCTCTAGAATACAACTACACTACAGGCGATATTTAGTACTTGTATGTGTAACAGAAATTAATACAAGTAACTTGCCTTAAAGACGACGACAGGAACGACACAAAAGCAAGAATAACGGGAACGGATTTCTGGGGCACGAACACAACGAATGAGCTCCGAAACACGAACCATGAACAACGAACTACGTACCCAACGATAACACACACGCACACTAAGAGAAGGCAGCGGGGCTGGATGAGAAGACGACGATGGCCAGGTGGACCGACGGCGCTGCAGGCTGTTGCTGGCTATGTCGGAGTGAGATTACAGTGTAGTGGGTAAGGTTGGCTGCTGGCATCGCTCGGGAGGAGACAGGGCCAGCAGGGGGTAGCGCTGTCGGTGTCGGAGGGAAAGCGACAGGGAGGGTGAACACCGGTGTAGGGCGGCGCCGAGGGTTGAAGACGGTAGGGGGCTGGCGAGGATGCATCCAGAGCGGGAGGGAAAGCGCGATGAGGGTCGTGCTGTCGACGGGGTCGCAGGATGGCGCGACTGGTGGTTGACGCCGAGAGGTTGGAAGGGAAAGGGGACGGCGCCGCACAGGGAGAGTGGTCGGGGGAGAGAGAGAGAACGAGGTCGGCTGGTTTAGTTGGGTATATGGGGGATGGGAATATATGGGTATATATATATAAGGGTAGAGTATAATTAGGGTTAGGGTGTGTGACGACTGAGGGGTAAATGGGTACAGATTTTTTTTATAACGGTTTTGGGTTAGGTGAAGTGTAATTGGGTTTATATTAAAAGACCCAATAAAAATTATAAAATAACCAATAAAATTATGATTTATAATAAAATGTAATTTGCATTACAATATAGAATTTATTTGAAATAACTACAAATACAATTAGTACATAGAAGTGGATTTTTAATAACCAGTCAAAATTAATAATAATAATAACTATAATACTAATAAAAAAAATAATAAGACAAATGATAGAAATAATAATAGTAATAATAATAACAGTAATAGTAATAATAGTAGAAATCAAAGTAATAATAAATATAATAATAAGATTTGTATTATAGTATAAAAATCATAGAAAATAGTTACAAATAAAATTATTGATCGAAAATAGATTTTAATAGAAGATCTAACAATACATTTGACAAGAAAATTTGAAAGCGGACAAAAATAATTTACGAAAATTTTAAATACAGAAAATACGTATTTGCGAAAACATGGGTTACAAAAAATTCAGGGTTCCTGTGTTTGAGGAGCGTATTGACAATATTATGGGAATTGCTTATGCAATGGACATGCTGGAATATGTCGAAAAGGTTTGTGCATTTTAGTTTTTTCCTTTTATCTTTTAGACACTGCATATTTTATCTTTCCTTTAGCCCTCTTTATGGATTGGCTTTTTCATTTTTTACAGTTTTGACTAAATAATTATACTTGCTGTTGAAGGTTGAGAAGCTTAAAGAGTCTACTGTGAGAGAGATTGCGCATGTGCTTACATACTTTGTGCCTGGTAACAACAATATGAATTGACTGTTCAAATGAAAATTTCTGTTATTTTACTGGAGACACACTAGTAGGCCTTTTAGTTTGTCAATAAGTCTAGGATGCATGTTTTGATTTCAGTACTATCTAAAATTTTTCATGGCGATATGAAACTACATTCATATGCAGTTATATAATTTTAATCTCAATGATTGTTGTATATATTATAGTTCATTATCGATGAATTCACAATGCATCTTTTTGTTGATATCACAGATTCAACGTTTGTGTAGAACCTGCTTCGAGAATTCTGCATAAGGAAGGTTCTCCTAAATGAATATGGTGGAACTATTGGAGTATGTTGATTTTATGAGGGTTCACAGTCAAATCTTGCTGTTGCATTTAGTAGTTCTTTTTAACTAACTCAACTGTTATCTTTTGTATTACAATTAAGTTAAAAGCTAATGAAAGTTCTTGTTATTATGGTCACTAGATGTTCACATGTCGAGCATTTGTTGCAAATGAGTGCTTTCAGAAGAAAATAAAGGCATCTACTGATAGGGATAATATGAGGGAGAACTGATTGAGGTAGTTTGAGAATATGCATAGAAGAACATGAAGGCAATGACAACAAGAATCAAGAAGAGTGATGAGATTGTAGTTAATCGAGCAAGGAAGATGACAGACCCCTAAACATTTAAAATGGGGGCATTTAAGAGTAACACCCCGAATTCCAAATAAGACCGAATTCGAAGTTTCACAGGATCTTTACACTTCATTTCGTACAATTTTACAAGAAAAATTGAACTTTTTATAATACAACAGAGTTCTTTACAATTATTACACAATGGAAGATAAAATGAATTACAATAATGAAAATTTATACAATTGCAACATCTTTAACATTTAAGTAATTCAACAACAGCATATCAACTTTATATCTTCATGAAAATCCAACTCCTGCATATAAAACTGTGGGCACATCAGTTGCTTACAACCGACGAAAATATTATACTCGGCCATCCTCTCTATGTCGAAGAATATAACAATCTTAATACTTTAACAAACCACAAACTTGAATGCAAGTAAAGTGTTAAATGTGACTACACTAAATATGTAAGTGTATGCAATGCCTTAATGCCTAATGCAGATATTTTATACTAAGATGACACTAATACATACTTGTACGGATTCTATGCATCCCATACTACATAGGTCCGAGGGCAAGTACCTACGTACTCCACATTAAAGGGTTCGATCCCTTGCCATGAAAACTATCCAGTAATAAAAGCAAGGTTTAGACATTTCATGAGTATGGATCCCAGTCCCGGAGTACACCGCCCGACTGTTATACAGATTCCTCATCATGAGAACCTCCTACAAGTGCACCTCTAGCCCCGGTATACGTATATACACTGGAGTACAGCAAACTATCCGCCCGACTATGCATAGTCCCAGATTTAAAATAAAATCTCGTCTCCATCGAAGCAACCTCAGTCCCCGAGTACACCGCTCGACTGGGTCTATAGTTCCGAGTACATCGCCCGACTATATAGAGTGCCCCACTCACTACAAAACATGTGCGATTTACCGGCGTATATTCCTCGGCATTTTACCATTCGCACCAGGGTAGGGAGTGACCAGGAATGGGGGTCAGATTGGATGGTTATACACCGGCGGCCTCTATAAAATGCCAGGGAATCATGATATTCACCGGCATTTTATTTATAAATGCCGGTGAATGGTATTATTCACCGGCGTTTTAATAACAAACGTCGGGGAATATATAGATACATTCACCGGCGTTCGTAACTTCAAACGCCGGTGAATTAACTGTGATAAATCCCCGCGAACCCTAACATTTCGCTCGCTAATTCCCAAACCCAATTTTCGCCGCCTTCGTTTTCCTTCCCCCCTCTCTCTATTTCTCGCGCTTCGCCTCCGACCCTTCGTCATCTTCGACAGCCCAATTCGATTTCCCTCATCTCTCTCTCTATTTCGCAGTGAATTTGCGATCGAAAACCACCGCTCGTTGCCTTGCTCTCTCTCTATCTCCTACGCCACCGCTCGTTGCCCCGCTGGTCAGCCCCCTCTTTCTCTTCGGTAATTACTCTTGATTTCTCTTCTTTTCACTGTCAAAGATGCTGAATTCATGCATCTGATTGGCATCTTAGCATGATTTTTTTTACCAAAATGGGTTCACTGTCAACTAAGTATGCTGTATGTATACCAAAATCCTCCAAATCTGTACAAGAATTAGGCGGAACAAACCTTGTGCAGGTTTATTTTGGAGCCACAAACATCATGATTTAGTTGGGATGAAGAATTAATAGAGAAACATATATGCTTAGATACAGGAAATTTTCATTTCCTTTTACTGTTAAAGAAACTGAATTCATGCATCTGATTGTCATCTTAGCATGATTTTTTTACCAAAATGTGTTGACTGTCGAAGATGGATGCTGTATGTATACCAAAATCCTCTAAATCTGTACAAGAATTGGACTGAACAAACCTTGTGCAGGTTTCTTTTGGAGCCACAAACATCATGATTTAGTTGGGATGATGAATTAATGGAGAAACATATATGCTTAGATACTGGAAATTTTCATTTTCTTTTACTGTTAAAGAATCTGAGTTCATGCATCTGATTGCCTTCTTAGCATGTTTTTTTTACCAAAATGGGTTAACTGTCAACTAAGGATGCTGGCTGTATACTAAAATCCTCCAAATCTGTACAAGAATTGGGCTGAACAAACCTTGTGCAGGTTTATTTTGGAGCCACAAACATCAACGGTTTAGTTGGGATGAAGAATTAATGGAGAAACATATATGCTTAGATACTGGAAATTTTCATTTCCTTTTACTGTTAAAGAAACTGAATTCATGCATCTGATTGTCATCTTAGCATGATTTTTTTACCAAAATGTGTTAACTGTCAACTAGAGGATACTGGCTGTATACCAAAATCCTCCAAATCTGTACAAGAATTGGGCTGAACAAACCTTGTGTAGGTTTCTTTTGGACCCACAAACATCATGATTTAGTTGGAATGATGAATTAATGGAGAAACATATATGCTTAAATACTGGAAATTTTTATTTTCTTTTACTGTCAAAGAAACTGAATTCATGCATCTGATTGTCATCTTAGCATGATTTTTTACTAAAATTTGTTGACTGTCAACTAAGTATGCTGTATGTATACCAAAATCCTCCAAATCTGTACAAGAACTGGGCGGAACAAACCTTGTGCAGGTTTCTTTTGGAGGCACAAACGTCAATGGTTTAGTTGGGATGAAGAATTAATAGAGAAACATATATGCTTATATACTGGAAATTTTCATTTTCTTTTACTGTTAAAGTAGCTCAATTCATGTATCTGATTGCCATCTTAGCATGATTTTTTTACCAAAATGGGTTCACTGTCAACTAAGGATGTTGTATTATACCAAAATCCTCCAAATCTGTATAAGAATTGGGCGGAACAAACCTTGTGCAGGTTTATTTTGGAGCCACAAACATCATGATTTAGTTGGGATGAAGAATTAATAGAGAAACATATATGCTTATATACTGGAAATTTTCATTTTCCTTTACTGTCAAAGATGCTGAATTCATGCATCTGATTGTCATCTAAGGATGCTAGCCGTATACCAAAATCCTCCAAATCTGTACAAGAATTGGGCTGAACAAACCTCGTGCAGGTTTCTTTTGGAGCTACAAACATCAATGATTTAGTTGGGATGAAGAATTAATAGAGCAACATATTAGTAGCCATATTAGTTTCTTTTGTGCAGGTTTATTATTATTATTATTATTTTGGGATGAGTAACTGATTATTAGTAGCCATGAACAGAATAGTTCATGAGTCATCAGATCTTCTTGTTACCGTATTTACTGCACGACGCCCTCGTTATTCGTCCGATTCCTCTTCCTCAGCAAATACACTTTACCATCATCATCTCCTTGAATGGAAAGCCAAATACAGGGGAGACTATAGTCGAATCGATATTAGACTCGAACACAAGGTGTGCGATAAAATGCCACTAAGGTGGTTGTGATAATTTCCACAAAGGTAGTTTAGGGTTATGTGAATAGAGTAGATTGTATTAAGATTTAATTGTTTTTTTATACATTTTTGGAACCACGATTTCTTTATTTTACAGTTAATTGTTATATCGTTTATTTATTTGCAGCTAGGGTTGGTTTTAAGAAAGGTGAAATTAAATATACAAAATACCCTTTACTGTCAATACTATTTAATATGTCAAATTTTAATTTCAGATTGTGTGCTATTGTTATAATGGATAGAAGTTGGATTAGTAAACCACGATTATCCAAGGAGTACCGTGATGGTATTAAAGATTTTATTATCTTTGCCAAACGACATTCCCGTGATCCCAACCTAATCCTTTGTCCATGCCTCCGGTGTACAAACTGTAATTTGAGGACATGTGACGTAGTACATACATATTTGGTTGTCAACGGTTTTCTTCAAGGGTACACACGGTGGTTTTGTCATGGAGAGGATCATACGTCAACTCCTGTTCGTCCGGTTGTATTAGAAAATGTAGATGAGCCCTTAGTGAACGAAGACTTAAGTGTTCCCGATGAGATGCATGCTTGGTTGCAAGACGCCTTGGGGATTCATAATGTTTCTTTCCACACCAATAATCCAACAACCCAAGTTCATAATGAGTCAACAGAAACATCTCACATTGGTGGTGGAGTGGACGAGGAAATGCTTGACCCTGCCCCTGAAAATAATAAACAGCAAGAATCCTTCGCTAAGTTGCTTGAAGATGCTAGTACTCCGCTGTACCGCGATTGCACTAAATTCTCTAAATTCTCATTCATTGTCAGACTATTTCAGATTAAATGTTTAAACGGGTTGTCTGCTAAGTCCTTCAGTATGCTACTTGAACTGTTGAATGAAGCATTAAAATCTGTATTCCAAACCCAGCCTATAAAATCAAAAAATTCCTAAATTCTTTCGATCTAGGGTATGAGAAGATAGCAGCATGTCCAAATGACTGTATGCTTTTCACGGGAGGTAAGAAAAGTCTGGAGAATTGCGAAGTATGTAGTTCTTCGAAATGGACAGAAATACCAAATCAAGACGATCAAGCCAGTGGATCTACTAAGCGAAGTAGGAGAAAGAAGCCTGCCAAAATACTGCGTTACTTTCCTCTGATTCCTAGGCTACAAAGATTGTTTATGTCTACGAAAACTTCTTCTGATATGAAATGGCATGCTGAAGGTCGCACTAATGATGGGATTCTTAGACATCCTGTTAATTCTCAATCTTGGAAAAAATTTGATGAAAGATATCCCGATTTTGCGGAAGATCCTCGAAATGTGAGACTTGGACTAGCTAGTGATGGTTTCAACCCTTTTAGGCAAATGAGTAGTACATACAGCATATGGCCTGTTGTGTTAATACCATACAATTTGCTTCCTTGGAAATGCATGAAACAGTCCTCATTTATTTTGTCCATGATAGTTCCTGAACCGAAAGGTCCTGGAAATGATATAGAGTTGTACCTACAGCCGTTAATAGATGAACTTCAGAAATTGTGGGTGGGTGTTCCAACCTATGTTGCTATGAATTAAGAAAATGCAAGTTAATCCTCATTATATCTACATTATCCATAGTGCTGATACGATTTGCGCAAAATTAATAGGTACATTCTTTGGGTCCTGAAGGTGTGTCATCTGAAATACAAGTACTTGCCAAGGGTCCCTATAAGATGGCCAAAAGATATGGAGGATACATATTCAATGGCTTTAGATTTCGTACTAAAGATCGTGAATGTAATTTGAAGTCTCAAAATAGTGGAATGGTAGTGACTTCTAAGACTAGAAGTTATGCTTCCAAGTCGGACACGAGGCCGGTAGATGGAGATCTCGACTACTATGGAGTGCTCACGAATATCAATGGGTTGAACTATTTTGGTCATTTTCGTGTTGTCTTATTTCGTGGGGATTGGGCTGAGTTTGATAGGAATTTTGCTAATAACAAGGATAAGTTAGGTTTCACAGTTGTAAACTTCTCAAAATTGATTCACATCGGTACACACATTATCCACGAACCATTTGTGTTCCCATCCCAAGTGCAACAAGTGTTCTACATTGAAGATCCAACCCTTCCAAAATCGTATGTGGCTCTTGAGATGCAACCAAGAGATGTATTCCAACTGGGCGATACTTCAGACGATGAAGACGGTGAAGCCATGAACAGTTACATTGCTTCTGAGTTTCCTATGTTTGATGTAAACACAACCGACGGCAGAATTTGCGGGACTTGGCTTCGCAAGGATGGAGAAGAGGGTGATGTATTGGAAGATGTCGTATTGTAGTTTACTTGATTTTCATAGCTCAATATTATATGTCCTGTAATTTTCGTGTCTTAAATCTTGTTGTAATATTATATCTTGTAATTCCGAACATGTTGTATGTGAATTTAATAATTGGTTTAATTATCTTTCTATTCTCTACTGCTTGGTGTCATTTACATTAAACAATGCTTAGTGTCATTTGCATCAAACTATCATTGTAGTTGAATTTGTTACAAATCTCACTTTTTTAATTTTTTGTAATTATGTTGGTTTGTTAATCCTAGATAATAGTGGCAGTCAAACAGAGGAGGGAGAGGGTAGCACGCTGCCCACTGTCAAAAAACATCGAGGGCGAACTAAGATGACGGGCATATGGAAACTTAAGAATGACGAAAGGATTGTGGTGGAGGAAAACGGTGTCGGGCAACCGGTTGGTGATAATGCAAACAAATTCTCATCCTTTATTGTGGTAATAGCAAGGAACCCACGGATAATTCCACCGGTAAGTCTTTAAATTGGTAATTTTGAAGATATTATAATTTTGAATGCATGAAAGACACGTATTAGTGTTTGTGAGTCTGCATTGTGGCTGTCGTCTATGTTTCTTAATTGGGCTGTGATTAGAAAGAAAGTTCTCGAGTGGAGATCTGGAAACCCATATAGAGACATCTCGTTTATTATAATCTATTATTATTGTTGGACCAACCCCCTCTTGCTGTGTGCGTGTGTTGAAGAGAAAGAAGGGATGAGAAAGAGTTGAGGAAAATGCCGCTATGTTAGCCTAGTGTATCCTCATTCTCTACCATTCCTCTTTCTGGCTCCATTTCTGGCTTCTATATTAAATTGGTTTCCTTCCACGATGACAGTTCCGTAAAACTACACTTGATATGAGCCCTGTTCTTATTGTTCTTCAAACACTAATACGTGTCGTTCATGCATTCTACGACCAACCCCACTTTGGCATATAGCATGCTTAGATGACATTCTATGACCTGCACAAGGTTTGTTCAGCCCAATTCTTGTACAGAATTGGAGGATTTTGGTATACAGCTAGCATCCTTAGTTGACAGTGAACCCATTTTGGTAAAAAATCATGCCAAGATGACAATCAGATGGACGAATTCAGCTTCTTTAACAGTAAAAGAAAATGAAAATTTGCAGTATCTAAGCATATATGTTTCTAGATATAGGATTACAAATTTTGATTGGGCTGTGATTGGATTTTTTAGTGACTATCAACAAGTGTTCTTAATTGGGCTGTGATTAGAAAGAGAGGGCTCGAGTGGAGATCTGGAAATCCATATAGAGACATCTCGTTCATAATAATTTATTATTATTGTTGTTCTTGTCGCTCTTGCTGTTGTTGCTGATGTGTCTTTATGTGCGTTTGCTAAAGAGAAAGCAGGGATGAGAGAGAGATGAGGAAAATGCCGCTATGTTAGTCTGGTGTATCCTCATTCTCTACCATTCCTCTATCTGGCTTCTATATTTGGTTTCCTTCCACGATGACAGGTCCTTAAAACTACACTTGATATGAGTCCTATTCTTATTTTTCTTCAATAAAAATGGGAGTTTTGGTTATCCAACAAACATGTACCCGCATACTTCCAGATGGCATTTTCTTTAGAAAGTCGGACTCCGAAGAATCGATCTATGACTAGAATCTCCATTCAAAGCCCAATCAAAATTTGTCATCCTGGATCTAAAATCTTCTTTGAGCCACAAACATCAATGGTTTAGTTGGGATGATGAATTAATAGAGAAACATATATGCTTAGATACTGGAAATTTTCATTTTCTTTTACTGCTAAAGAATCTGAGTTCATGCATCTGATTGCCTTCTTAGCATGTTTTTTTTACCAAAATGGGTTCACTGTCAACTAAGGATGCTGTATGTATACCAAAATCCTCCAAATCTATACAAGAATTGGGTGAGAACAAACCTTGTGCAGTTTTCTTTTGTAGCCACAAACATCATGATTTAGTTAGGATGAAGAATTAATAGAGAAACATATATGCTTATATACTGGAAATTTTCATTTTCTTTCACTATCAAAGATGCTGAATTCATGCATCTGATTGTCATCTTAGCATGATTTTTTTACCAAAATGGGTTGACTGTCAACTAAGGATGCTGTATGTATACCAAAATCCTCCGAATCTGTACAAGAATTGGGTGAGAACAAACCTTGTGCAGGTTTCTTTTGTAGCCACAAACATCATGATTTAGTTGGGATGAAGAATTAATAGAGAAACATATATGCTTATATACTAGAAATTTTCATTTTCTCTCACTATCAAAGATGCTGAATTCATGCATCTGATTGTCATCTTAGCATGATTTTTTTACCAAAATGGGTTGACTGTTAACTAAGGATGCTGTATGTATACCAAAATCCTCCAAATCTGTACAAGAATTGGGTGAGAACAAACCTTGTGCAGGTTTCTTTTGTAGCCACAAACATCATGATTTAGTTGGGTTGAAGAATTAATAGAGAAACATATATGCTTATATACTGGAAATTTTCATTTTCTTTTACTGTGAAAGAAGCTGAATTCATGCATCTGATTGCCTTCTTAGCATGATTTTTTTACCAAAATGTGTTAACTGTCAACTAGAGGATGCTGTATGTATACCAAAATCCTCCAAATCTGTACAAGAATTGGGCTGAACAAACCTTGTGCAGGTTTCTTTTGGAGCCACAAACATCATGATTTAGTTGGGATGATGAATTAATGGAGAAACATATATGCTTAGATACTAGAAATTTTCATTTCCTTTTACTGTCGAAGAAACTGAATTCATGCATCTGATTGTCATCTTAGCATGATTTTTTAACCAAAATGGTTTCATTGTCAACTAGAGGATGCTGGATGTATACCAAAATCCTCCAAATCTGTACAAGAATTGGGCTGAACAAACCTTGTGCAGGTTTATTTTGGAGCCACAAACATCATGATTTAGTTGGGATGATGAATTAATGGAGAAACATATATGCTTAGATACTGGAAATTTTCATTTCCTTTTACTGTTAAAGAAACTAAATTCATGCATCTGATTGTCATCTTAGCATGGTTTTTTTACCAAAATGTGTTAACTGTCAACTAGAGGATGCTGTATGTATACCAAAATCCTCCAAATCTGTATAAGAATTGGGTGAACAAACCTTGTGCAGGTTTCTTTTGGAGCCACAAACATCATGATTTAGTTGGGATGATGAATTAATGGAGAAACATATATGCTTAGATACTGGAAATTTTCATTTTCTTTTACTGTCAAAAACACTGAATTCATGCATCTGATTATCATCTTAGCATGATTTTGATTGTCATTTTCATTTTCTTTTACTGTTAAAGAAGCTGAATTCATGCATCTGAAGATTTAAGATCCAGGATGACAAATTTTGATTGGGATGTGATTGGATTGTTTAGTGGCTGTCGTCTATGTTCTTAATTGGGCTGTGATTAGAAAGAGAGGGCTCGAGTGGAGATCTGGAAACCCATATAGAGACATATCGTTTATAATAATTTATTATTATTATTGTTCTTGTCGCTCTTGCTGTTGTTGCTGATGTCTCTTTATGTGCGTTTGCTGAAGAGAAAGCAGGGATGAGAGAGAGATGAGGAAAATGCCGCTATGTTAGCCTGGTGTATTCTCATTCTCTACCATTCTCTGTTTCCATTTCTGGCTTCTATATTTGGTTTCCTTCCACGATGACAGTTCCTTAAAACTACACTTGATATGAGCCCCTTCTTATTTTACTTATTTTTCTTATATTTGGTTTACTGTTGTACTAAATTTTTTTTTTTTATAGAACGGTCACCCAGATCAAGGAAATTCTGATGATCAGCACTGAAGCTACTCGAGGGGTATGGATCTGTGGTCGGCGGCCTCTAGTTGTTGTTGTTATGTTGTTCTTGTTGTTGTTATGTTCTGTATTGTTGTTTTAAGTAGTTGTTGAGATATTTGGGATGTTAATTACTGTATTTGTTAATTATGATGTTAATTAAGCAGTGAATTTGGATGATTAATGGACTATGTGTGAAACTTTATTATCTTAATTAATTCTTGTGTTTGGTTGTGATTTGCGCATTAATATGCCTGAAATTGGTTGATTCAGTTGTGAATTAGTTTACAGGTTTTTTAAATGAAATTGTGAATTGAAATCGAATGAAAAATTGGAGCAGGAAGAACCAACGGGTATACACCGGCGTTTCATAGAACGGCGGTGTATCTAATTGTTTAGATGAAAATTTCGTTAGAGAGGCATTTCCACATAGGCGGGTGTACCCGTAAGTTGCAGCACTCCTAAGATACACCGGCGTTTTATAAAATGCCGGTGAATATCAATATGGCGGTGTTTTATGACATGCCGGTGTTTGTAAGTAGGGAAAGAAGGGCGCTTAGAAACAAGCATACACCGGCGCTCTATGACCGCCGGTAAATATTACACATTCCCCGGCGTTTGTACAATCGCCGGTGAAAAGATATATACCGGCGGTATGTGACCGTCAGTGAATGTATATTGGGGGAAAGACATATACCGGCGTTTGTCTGGCCGCCGGTGTATTTCAAAGATATACCGGCGTCCAGTAAAAACGCCGGTGAATGCGCCTATCTTTCCGCGACGCTCGATTCGGCGGCATTTGCACCGGCATTTTTATAAACGCTGGTGAATGTTTCACCGGCGTAAAAAATCACCGGTGAAGGTCTAAAAAAACGCCGACGAATAGGTTCTGTGTTGTAGTGACTTATGTTTGCCCAAGTTTTACTACATCTTTACTTATGTGCATAGTTCTGAAGTTTAAGACATGAATAAATTATCATATCTAGAGTTAGTTTGACTCCCTACCGGACTTATCACAAATACCGAGATAACTCTATGGGCATATCTCAAAAATATAACTCAATCTTTAAATTCAGCAATGCCGGTACTCGAGGTCTCACTAAACTCTAGATCACAGCCTTTCATGTACAAGAATCCATGGGTAATCATACGCTCCAATAATCATGTATTAAACTCAATGTATTCTTTTTTTTAGGTTAAAGGTGGAATAACGCCACCCTGTTTCATTAATAAGAGGTTAATAAAACACCCCGGAGTACCGGGGGAAATACAAAAGTACAGTGCAGGAAATAAAACATAATCCCCAACAAACCCTGGGGGGTGGGTCCAATCATCCAAACATCAAACAACCAAAAGTACAGTAGGTTGATACAAAACACAAAATAGTAGAGCTGGCAGTGAATGAGAATCTTGGTGAGTATGGAGGGCGCCACCCCTCAGTCCAATGTCGGACCAAACTCTACCTCCTCATCATCAAATTCTTCCACCTGGAAGACTCTGGCAATCATCTCTCTCGCTCCTGTGGCAGCAGCTGTAGCCCAAAAAGAGATAAAATGCATGATATGGCAATGTACCACGCAATGTATTCTTATCTTCAACTTATTCTCAATTTAATCAGTGTCTCATTTTAGATTCATGATTCATTTATTCACAATCTTTCAAAGGCAATAATTCTTTTCATGAACATAAATTCCACACTTGAAATCTCATTAGCAAATTTAGGCTCATATAATATATCTCAACCACATCAAACATTTATTCAAACAAATAAGAGTATAATCTCTTCAAGTGTAATCACTTCACATAACAATATTTTACTCTTCTAAAATAAATGTCATACTCTTAAAGAAATAATTTTTAAGTCATCAACTCATTTCTAACTCAATTCCACTTTTAATTTCTCAAAATATGCATGAAAATTTTAAAACTATTTAAAATAAATTCTATATCAATTTATAGGAATATTGGATATTTTTCCCATATTTTCCTTGCATGAAAACTCACCTAAAAATCCACAAAATAAAAAAAAAACCAAAATGTCAAGCACCCCCGATCAAACAGTGACCGCCCAAAGCCCATCACGCTAGCCAGAAAGTCCAAGTGGACTTGGTGCTATAAAGCCAAACAAAAACCCCCAAGTACTGGTTTTGGATTTCGGAATTAATTAACTGGAAACAAAAATAAAAGGGTCTATCAGGTTTCGAACCCAAGACCTCCTGCAAGCTACAGTAACTTATGGTGCACCCTCTAGCCAATAAATCCAAGTGTGATTACTAATATCGAATTACACTAATATGCTTTTGTTCAAACTTACTGTTATTCAATTTTTCTTCCCAAAACTCGATTTTTTTCTTTCTTTCTAATGTTTCATTAGGATGCAATTATTCCTTTTAGACTGAGTTTTCTTTCAACAAGTAACTCACAACTTTATAAATCATATTTTAGACATTAAATCTAAATTTCAAATTATTTCTTCTCATTAGTGGAACATGAATTGTATTTCTTCAATTTAATCAAAATAACAATTTGTATCTCTTACAAATAATCAAATGCAATTATATGTATCAAATTTACTTTACAAAAATTCATTCTTAACTATAAGGGAAGTCTCTCCAATATATATATATATATATATATATATATATATATATATATATATATTCACAATTTCATGGTTCTACATTTGTAACTTAACATGCATATGGCAAATACTCATTATTTCTTTTTCTCATTTCCAAACAACATGATGACATCTAGTTTCTCAATCAATATCAAAATTTCTACAATTTGGCACACATAAAAGCATGGATTTGTTCTCTATTTATAATATCAAATTTATCTATACTACTCATGTAATATATTAGCATGCATTTCCTACACTTAGAAAGCACAAGATCACCCACCCAAAGAAATTTAATTCCTAGCAATTGTACTCCTAGAATAAGAGCTCCTAAAAAACTCCGCTTCGCCTTCTCGAAATCCGTGCACAAGAAAAAGCTCCAATCCTCCATCTGGCTAGCACAGTGAGCAACAACATTTCGGCAAATGCAAGACCAAACAGCAAGCCCACTTCATGTTCAAATACACATATGCATATATCTACATATATATATGTGACTATATATAAACATAGTATTTATGAAAGGTGGGGGAGTGTGCTGGATTAGGGTTTAGGTGGCTTTCGGATTTGACAGAGCAAAGAAAAGGAAAGACAATGTGAAGGAAAATGTGCAAGTACAAATACATATATACATATGTATGTATGCTAGAATGTAGTATAGGTGTAGGTAGGTGGAGAAGCACAAAAGTGGGAGATCTGATGGGTTGGTTTCGGCAGAGTCAGAGAAAGAAAGAGGGAAGAGATGAAAAGAAAGGTAGGGTATTAGGGGGTATGTATAGTGTATTAATAGAGTAGCTATAATAGAGTAATAACTACTCTCCATAACTCCACTCACCCACTCTCCACCTTTCCAATTTCCTAACTCCCGGTCTCTCTCTCTTCCCACACGTGCACGTGTTGTGCACTAGCACGCACTTCACAATTTAATTATTTTTAAAAAAAACATAAATCATATATATACATAATATGTACGTAAAAATTAGTTTAATTAAAATTATAAAGTCTCATGCACAAATAAAATAAATACACACACTCCGAAATTTATTTTGAAAACAAATACGCTTAAATACGCCCACCGAAACAAACACGTGTGTCGTACGTAAAATTTCAAAAATATAAAATTCGACGTTATCAATGGAAAAATGTTAAAGATAATAAAATACAATATAAGCAAAAAATATATTTATTAATTTTATATATTCCACGACGTAATTACTACGTACATAGAAAACACGTGCATTACACGTACAAAAGTATTTAGATAAAAATGCGAGAAAAATGAATTTCTGTTTTAAAAAATAGATTTGAATACCAAAATTAAATAATTTAAACACATCGAAAATATTACATGTAGCAGTGGAAGCACATAATCGATACGTGTGTCAAAAACACGTAAAAAACACGTAAAATATCAAGATTGAAATATATAGTCGAGTTGACCCAAAATAGGATAAAATCATTACGGAAAATGCATAAATAGTCAGAAATCACAATACGTAATTGTCATGCCCCACTTCTCAGAATACGGAAACACGAGTACGTAACGTAGGCCCAGCGAATGATGTAAACACCATCCATAAGCTGTACCAGACTAACTCAGCAATAAGAACAATAAAGATACAACTGCGCAGAAAAATATAATCACATGAAACAAGATGAATTCCAATAATAATGAAATAAATCAACATTATAAATATCCAACATCCGGGATCAAAACAAAACTACGGGTCATAGAGCCCAAACAAGTACAAGTTTATTAATGTTCAAGAAATAAATAGCAATAAGTAAAATTAAGCAGCGGAGGCTGGATCCATATCTAGAAACGTTGCTCACCAATTCCTTCAGGAATAGATTCTTCAGCACCTGTAAATTCCTGGTTTAAACAGAAATAAAAGAGTGCCCTTAGAGCAAGTCGTGGGCGGCAAGTAGAGAAAACAAGGGATAAAGAAAATATGGATATCAAAGAATAAGGACATGGTCAAAGATAAGAAACAAAATAAAGAGCAGGTAATATATTCAAAGGTCTACAGTAAATCACGCATGTAATGTGTGATATCAGTATCAAGCAGGAAATGCAGGTTATTAAGTATTTTATTAATCTATCTAGTGTACGTACCACTGCGTCCCATTCCACAGATTCCGCACAACACACGGTGAATGCTTTAGACTGATGGTGAATTCACGGTTCATGTACTCGGCCCAAAAATCAGTGTTCATTATTCAGTATCAGTGTTTCTCGAGCAGTGTTTATGGCCATACAGTACAGTCAGTACAGTAGGGCCCGACCGAGTACAGTCTCCGATTGTTCACTACCAAGTCATCCCATATAACCCCGGCTTGTTATCATTTTATTTCTTCCTATGTGAGCATGAAAGAGGTTGTAAATGTTGTTCATTACTATGTGTGACTAATTCTAAGGGTTATAGACAAGTCATGGGTCAAACACATCGAATAAACACATTTCACAAAATCAGGATAGCATGACCTTGCTGTACCAAATCATGGATTGTGGGCACTACAACTTTGCAAAACTGAATCCGCCGGAAGATCTGGAAAATAGACCTCTATACGGTTCCAGCAAGTATAATTAAGGTATATAAAAGATATAGGAACTAAGGTGAAAACTCTGTTCTAATTAAGTTTTAAGTCCAGGCAGCATGCAATAGGTTGTGTTCAACTAACTGTTTCGGGTCAGAGAATTCATTATTAAAATCTACAAAAATTCTGGGTGATACCTATACATGTCTAGGTCCATCCTAAATTATTTCATATTTTTCTTGTACTATTAACAGGGTCAAATAAAATAAACAGCAGCAGAAAACGCATGAAAATCTGAGTCTGAAATTACCAACACAGTTGCATTAAAGTGATGATAACTATCATATGACAGATTGGAATTTAAATCATGAGTAGGAAAGAATAATCTAGACATCAAGGGCTACGTTTTATGTTTAGTAAGTTCTTTCAGAATATGTCTCTAGCATGGTCAAAAATCTAATTCAAAATGAAATATACAGCAATCCAGCAACTGTCTAAACATGAATAGCAATTAAATAAATCATGTGGTCATATAAAGCATGCAAATTTGTAATCAAGTGAATCCTAGGTGTCAACATGCAATTTCTAAGGTTCATGGTATATTTATTACAGTCATGGTGTCAACTCATTAATTAAAAACCAAATCAGTACATTCATGTCCATTTCATCAATCAGTTCTAAGTACAAATCTAGTTATTTTAATTGTGCATATGCATGAAACATTGGGGACTAAGTTTAGATCAAGGAGATAGCATGAAGTTAAGAGTATGTCGGGTTAGCTTGTGTAAACCTTCGATAATCTTAACGGAATTGTCAAAACAGATTTTTGATAATAAAAAGGACGGATCTACTTGCATGAGATCAATTAATCTTGAACACAAACTTTAAAAAGAGGTTCAAGAAAAGACTTGCCTGTTATTGCAGATATTAATAAAAATAGAATAACGGGATCAGAATCTCGTATGAAATCTCCCAAAAATGCACAAAGAATCCACAGCAACAGCAAGATCCCAGAGCAATTCCCACACACTAGATCGGGACAGAACGCAGAACATTGAAACTGGATCTGGCGCACACAGAACACGGAACACCAAATCAACCCAATAAGAACTCAGTCCCACATCGGATCTGGTCTAAAACACAGAACACCAAACCGGATCGGGTGCGGCAGAATAGCAAACAACGAAACCATCCAACCAGATCGCTCCTTCACACCGGATCCAACCGAACAGGGGACAGCGGCTTAGGATCCGATGCGGCAGAACAGTGAACAGCAGCCTTGACCACTCGCGTTGCGTCTCCTACCTCTCGACAGCGGAACGGAGAGAAAGAGAAAGTGGCGGACTGGCGGCGCGACGACTGCGACGGCGACGACTGCGGTGGCGGAGCAGCGTCGTTACCACGGTCGGGAAACGACGGTGGCGACAACAACTCCGGCGAAGAGCTCTGTTTTCGCGGTTGAAAATGGGGGACGGTGACTCGCGACTCTGGGGACTTGACGACTGCGCTAGGGGGGTCTCGGTGGAGCGGCGGCAAACGGTGTAGACGATGGTGGGGCACGGAGAGGGAATAGGCGACTGAGGTGAAGTTTACGGCGATGGCAAAACTCGGCAATGGGTCTCGGTAATGGGGATGGCGAGGATGGGGGTACGAGCGACGGTGATAGGGATGGAGAGGAGACGGAGATGGTGGCGGTGGTGATGACAGGGATGGACGATGGTCGGAGGATGGACAGGGGTCGGGGTGTGTGCGAGGATGGGTTTGGGTTACGAAAACAGAGAGAGAGTAGAATACGGGGAGAGAGAGTGCGGCGGAGAGAGAGGGTTTATATTAATTAGGGTTAATTAATGGGGTATTTATAGGGATCAGGAAATTAGGGTTTTAGGTTAAGATTTTGTGGGTTCTGGGTTTTGGTTCTGGTGCCAAAAAGAGACGAATAAAAGCAATGAGACGAGATGAACACAATGAACAACAAATCAAATTCAAAATAGAAAATAGCAAAATTCACAAAAGAACAGAATCAAGTCAAAGAGCATAGATTGAACAAGAGAGAATAAAGAACATCCAAGAAAAAGCAAAATACTCCATAATAAAAGTTCAATTATAATAATCAAAAGAATACCAAATACAATGAAAACTGAAAATAGAGCTTACTAATCCTACCCACCTTACAAGAAGAATTTCGTCCTCAAAATTCATACAAGAGGTGCATAGGGCAAACCCCGAAACAAACAAAGCAAAACAAAACAAGAAACCACTACTCAAACAAATGAGGAAACCTCTCCCGAATCTCTTTCTCTAACTCCCACGTAGACTCCCCTGGCGAGCGAGGATCCCAAGAAACTCAGACCAACTTGATGATTCTATTCTTTAGCACCTTCTCTCGACGGTCTAAGATAGAGACGGGTCGAATTTCATAGGACAAATTCGGCCTCACAGACAAGTCTGAGTAGTCAACCACATGACTATCATCTCTGATGTTTTTCCTGAGCTGAGAAATATGGAATACATCATGGACACCTGCTAAAGCTGATGGTAACGCGAGCCAGTAAGCTACCATGCCCACACGTTCTACAATATCGAATGGACCGGTGAATCGAGGACTCAACTTGCCTCCACCGCTGAAATCGATAACACCTTTCCAAGGCGATACCCTGAGGAACACATGCTCTCCTGCCTCAAACTCTAGAGGTCTCCGACGACAATTAGCCCACCTCTTTTGTCGATTCGGAGCGGCCTGCAAATGCTTACGAATCTGAGCCACGACATCAACTGTCTTTGTGATCAACTCAGGGCCTCAAAGCTTCCTTTCGCCGATATCATCCTAACAGATTGGCAATCTACACTTGCACCCATACAAAGCTTCGAATGGAGCAACCTTGAGACTCGCCTGATGACTGTTATTATAAGAGAACTTGGCCAAGTGAAGATGATCCTCCCACGAACCTCCAAACTGAAGAATGCAAGATCTCAACATGTCTTCTAGGGTCTGAATTGTATTTTATGACTGCCTGTCTGTCTGAGGATGGAATGCTGTACTGTAGCTCAGCTTGGTACCTAAGCTCCTCTGCAAACTCTCCCAGAAGTGAGACCTGAATCTCGTATCCTGATCCTATACGATGCTGACAGAAACTCTGTGCAGACGAACAACCTCCTGAACGTAATGCTCGGCCAAACTCTTCGTGGACTATCCACACGGAAAGGAATGAAGTGAGCACACTTCGTCAGCCGATCCACTATCACCCAGATATCATTATGTCCTTTAGGAATCCTTGACAAAGCTGTCACAAAGTCCATCGTGATATTCTCCTACTTCCATTCAGGGATAGGAAGGGGTTGCAAAAGTCCTGTGGTCCTCTAATGCTGTGCCTTCACCTGCTGACAGCTTAGGCACTGGGCGACGAATCGAGCCACATCCTGCTTCATACCATGCCACTAGAAATGCTGTTTTAAGTCTCTGTACATCTTGGTACCACCAGGATGTATAAAATATAGGGCCTGATGAGCTTCCTCGAGTAGCTTCTGCATGACATCTCCTCTAGGTACACACAACCTAGAGCCAAACCGAAGCGATCCATCAGCATGGACAAAAAAATTAGACCTCAAACCAACTTCAACCTCGCTCCGAAACTCCTGCAATTGTTGATCACTCCCTTGAGCTGCCTTGATCTGCTCTACCAAGGACGATTACAACTGCAACAACATAAGCTGCCGATCTGATCCGGGAAGCAATACATCCAACTCTAGCCTCCTCATGTTCTCCACAAGCTCCTTCTGCTGGGTGAGGAATATAGCGGTAGGCCTCCGACTCAAAGCATCTGGCCCCGAATTAATTTTGCCCAGGTGATACTATAAATTGATGTCAAAATCTGCCATCAACTCCAGCCATATTCTCTGCCTCATGTTCAACTCCTTCTGCGTAAACACATACTTGAGGCTCTTGTGATATGTGAAACTCTCAACTCTATCCCCAAGCAAATAGTGCCCCATAACTTCAAGGCATAGATCACAGCAGCAAGCTCCAGATCATGCGTAGGATAGTTCTTCTCGTGAGGTCTCAACTGCCTCGATGCATAAGCGACAACCTTGCCTCGCTGCATCAGCACTTCTCCCAGACCTCTTCCCAAAGCATTACAAAAGTTCACAAAGCCACCCGAACTGTCGGGTACAATCAGCACTGGCGCTGACGTTAATCGACGCTTCAACTCGGTGAAAGCTTCATCACAAGCTTCATCCCAGACGAACTTCTACTCCTTCCTGGTCAAACTAGTCAAGGGTCCAGTGATCTTGGAGAAATCCTGAATGAACTTCCGATAGTAACCAGCCAAACTAAGAAAACTCCGCACCTTAGAAACAGACTTCGGAATAGGCCAATTGCTGACCGCAGAAATCTTCGATGGATCCACTGAAACACCAGCACCAGATATAATGTGGCCAAGAAAAGCAACCTGATCCAATCAGAACCTGCACTTATCGAGCTTCCCATATAGCTGGTTCTCCCTCATAGTTTGCAGAATCACCTTCAAATGCTCAGCATGATCTGCCCTGTTTCGCGAGTACACTAGTATGTCGTCAATGAAAACCATGACAAACTGATCCAAAAATGGCAAAAACACACGGTTCATCAAACTCATGAACATTGCCTGTGCTTTGGTCACTCAAAGGCATCACCAAGAACTCATAATGCCCATATCTCATTCGGAAAGCTGTCTTTGGAACATCCTCTGACTTCACCCTGACTTGATGGTACCCGGAGCGCAGATCCAACTTCGAGAACACTGAAGCATCACCCAGTTGGTCGAACAAATCATCGATCCTTGGCAATGGGTACTGATTTTTGACGGTAACATTGTTCAACTCCCTGTAGTCCATGCAAAGCCTGCGGCTTCCATCCTTCTTACTGACAAACAGAATTGGGGCTTCCCATGGCAAAACACTAAGGTGGACAAAACCCTTATCAAGCAGCTCCTGAACCTAAACCTTCAACTCTGCTAACTCAATCAGCACCATACGATACGGACTCTTGGAAATAGGGGCCATACAGGGCAGAACATCTATACTGAACTCCACATCTCGGACTGGCGGCAAACCAGGGCAATTCCTCGGGAAACACATCAAGGAAGTCCCACACAACTAAGGGTGCAACA
Source organism: Hemerocallis citrina (assembly GCA_017893485.1). Lineage (NCBI taxonomy): Eukaryota > Viridiplantae > Streptophyta > Magnoliopsida > Asparagales > Asphodelaceae > Hemerocallis > Hemerocallis citrina. Next base: position 105,015,014 of record CM030365.1, read on the forward strand.
ACCCTATCAGAACCCAGCGACGCAAGGGAAACAACCTCGGAATCCAACGAGTTCTTGACACGCCCTGACGGTGTCTCACCTGCATGGAAAACAAACTCTGACTGATCGGAAGGCCTGAAAGTCACCTTCTTCTCCCGACAATCAGTCACAGCACAGGAAACACCCAACCAGTCCATGTCCAGAATGACATCGAAACCAGAGTTGGGAATCACAATCAAATCAGCCACAAAGACCACACCACCGCTCAGCAGCGGACTCTGCTTGCAAACCCAAGAACAGACAACGACACCTCCACCTGTGGTGATGTCCCAAGCTGCAGGCATAGCATCGCAAGCCAAACCATTCTGATTGACAAAATGAGTAGAAATGAAAGAGTGGGTAGCACCCGAATCAAACAACAGATGAGCAAGGAGAGAGAAGACTAAAATCACACCTAAAAGAAGATCGAACAAAGATTAAGATGCATGCAGGATATATACACGAATAATTGTACAAAGGAAGGAAAAATAAAAATAACAATAACATGCAGAAAACTGAAAGAAAGAAAAGAAAGTACAACTATTGTGATATACCTGCAACCACTCCAACAGCAACTGCCGCTTCCTCAGCTGTCAGGTTATAAGCTTGACCACGACCACCAACCTGACCTCCTCTAGGAACCACACGCCTCTGATCGAAAACTTGCCTCTGCAGAGGAAGAGACGGCCTGCCCTGACCACGTGTTGGCGCTCCTAGCTGAGCAGCACCAGTAACCGGCGCAGAACCTCTGCTACTCGGACAGTCACGTACAATGTGCTCACTGCTCCCAAACACTAAACACTACCAGTTGGCCCTTCTGTAGTCTCGCTGTGAATGCCCAGTCTTATGACAAAAGCCACAAGTCTTAACAATCATTGGGACAACAGGTGCATACGGCTGTGCTCTCGCGGGAGAGGGCGGAACTGGCCTCCGAATAGGTCCTCCGGAAGGTCGAGGTGCAACAGGGTGCGAAACCGTCCTCTGAGGAACACTAGATCTGCTAAGAGTCTGCTCTTGGATCCGAGCTGCATCCAAAACATCGAGTAAGCACGAAGCCGAAAAGCAGCCAAACGGACCTGGAGGGGAAAACTCAAGCCCGATAGAAAACGACTAGCCTGAGCCTCATCAGTGGCAACGAGGGTAGGGATGAAGCGACTAAGCCGAGTAAACTCTGCAGCATACTCATCCACGGAACGAGTTCTCTGATTAGATAATGCTCAAATTAATATCGTCACAAGTGAAGTAGGCAACAATAAATGACAATTAAGAACATTATCTGGCTGACCTGAGTTAGGAAAACAAATTGTCGCTCCATCTCTGCCTTGGTGACACTGGGAAAGAACTTCGCCATGAAGTTCTCAGAGAAAGTGGCCCACTCAATGGGTCGCGACATCCTCTCGCATTCAACCCGCCACCAGATATGAGCGAGATCCACCAGCTGGATGCGAACCACATCCACGCAATCCGCCTCAGTAACACGAGTGGCGACCAGCAGTTGCTCCGTCCGGAAGCCATTGCTCGGCTTCCAACGGAGACTCAGTACCCGAAAACTTATCCGGGTGCAGCCCAAGAAATCTGCTTTTGTACCAAGCCTAGGTGGCAAAGCACCAGGTGGAGCTCCAGCGACATTCCCATTAGCTGCCAAAGTGGCTCTAATCAGCTCATTGTGCTCCTGCTGAAAAGCCATTATCTGCTGAATCGTCTGGAGAATAGCAACGTTGTCTAGCTGCTGATCCCGTGAGCGAGAAGAAGGATTCCTATGAGCCATAGCCTGAAACACGATCAAAAGATAGTCAGTACCCAGATCATATGTTGGTTATTATACATGCATTCATATGATTATCGTGGTGTGAAATCACTGAGTTATCCCGGTTAGAGCCAAGCTCGACTAATATACCAATCAAAGCTAACCCACGCAAAGATAGTCATGTTTGATTGATATATTACTCAACCCTGGGCTCTGTTACCACTAAGAACCCCATCACACCCCTGCTTCCCAGAATACGGAAACACGAGTACGTAACGTAGGACCAGCAAATGATGTAAACACCATCCATAAGCTATACCAGACTAACTTAGCAATAAGAACAATAAAGATACAACCACGCAGGAAAATATAATCACATGAAACAAGATGAATTCCAATAATAATGAAATAAACCAACCTTATAAATATCCAACATCAGGGATCAAAACAAAACAACGGGTCATAGAGCCCAAACAAGTACAAGTTTATTAATGTTCATGAAATAAATAGCAATAAGTAAAATTAAGCAGCGAAGATTGGATCCATCTCTAGAAATGTTGCTCACCAATTCCTTCAGAAATAGATTCTTCAGCACCTGTAAATTCTTGGTCTAAAAAGAAATAAAATAGTGCCCTTAGAGAAAGCCGTGGGTGGCAAGTAGAGAAAACAAAGGATAAAGGAAACGTGGATATCAAAGAATAAGGACATGGTCAAAGACAAGAAACAAAATAAAGAGCAGGTAATATATTCAAAGGTGTACAGTAAATCACGCATGTAATGTGTGATATCAATATCAAGTAGGAAATGCAGGTTATTAAGTATTTTATTAATCTATCTAGTGTACGTACGACTGCGTCCCATTCCACAGATTCTGCACAACACACGGTGAACGCTTTAAACTGATGGTGAATTCACGGTTCATGTACTCGGCCCAAAAATCAATTTTCATTATTCAGTATCTATGTTTCTCGAGCAATGTTTATGGCCATACAGTACAGTCAGTACAGTAGGGCCCGACCGAGTACAGTCTTCGATTGTTCACTACCAAGTCATCCCATATAACCCTGGCTTGTTATCATTTTATTTCATCCTATGTGATCATGCAAGAGGGTGTCAAGGTTGTTCATTACTATGTGTGACTAATTCTATGAGTTACAAACACGTCATGGGTCAAACACATCGAATAAACACATTTCACAAAATCAGGACAGCATGACCTTGCTGTACCAAATCATGGATTGTGTGCACTACAAATTAGCAAAACTGAATCCGCACAAAGATCTGGAAAATAGATCTCCACACGGTTCCAGCAAGTTTAATTAAGGTATATAAAAGATATAGGAACTAAGGTGAAAACTCTGTTCTAATCAAGTTTTAAGTCCAGGCAGCATGCAGTAGGTTGTGTTCATCTAATTGTTTCGGGTCAGAGAATTCATTATTAAAATCTACAAAAATTCTGGGTGATACCTATACATGTCTAGTTCCATCCTAAATTATTTCAGATTTTTCTTGTACTATTAACAGGGTCAAATAAAATAAACAACAGCAGAAAATGCATGAAAATCTTAGTCTGAAATTACGAACACAGTTGCATTAAAGTGATGACAACTAACAGAATACATATTGGAATTTAAATCCAGAGTAGGGAAAAATTATCTAGACATCAAGGGCTATGTTTTATGTTAATTAAGTTCTTTCCGAATATGTCTCTAGCATAATCAAAAATCTATTTCAAAATGAAATATACAACAGTCCAGCAAATTGTCTAAACATGAATAGCAATTAAATAAATCATGTGGTCATATAAAGCATGCAAATTTGTAATCAAGTGAATCCTAGGTGTCAGCATGCAATTTATAAGATTCATGGTACATTTATTATAGTCATGGTGTCAACTCATTAATTAAAAACCGAATCAGTACATTCATGTCCATTTCATCAAGCAGTTCTAAGTACAGATCTAGTTATTTTAATTGTGCATATGCATGAAACATTGGGGACTGGGTTTAGATCAAGGAGATAGCACGAAGTTAAGAGTATGTCGGGTTAGCTCGTGTAAGCCCTCAATAATCTTAACGGAATTGTCAAAACAGATTTTTTATAATAAAAAGGACGGATATACTTGCATGGGATCAATTAATCTTGAATACAAACAATAAAAAGGGGTTCAAGAAGAGACTTGCCTGTTATTGTAGATATTAATAAAAATAGAATAACGGGATCAGAATCCCAGGTGAAAGTCTCCCAAAAATGCATGAACAATCCACAACAACAGCAAGATCCTACAGCAATTCCCACACACCAAATCGGGAAAGAACGCAGAACACCGAAACTGGATCTGGCGCACACAAATCAACCCAATAAGAACTCAGTCCCACACCGTATCTGGCCCAAAACACAGAACACCAAATCGGATCGGGTGCGGCAGAATAGCAAACAGCGAAACTAACCAACCAGATCGCTCCCTCACACTGGATCCAACTGAACAGGGGATAGTGGCTTGGGATCCATTACGGAAAAACAGCGAACAGCGGTCTCGACCACTCGCATCGCATCTCCTACCTCTCGATAGCAGAATGGAGAGAGAGATAGCGGTGGACTGTGGACGCGACGATTGCGACGGTGATGACTGCAGTGGCAGAGCGGCGTCGTTACCACGGTCGGAAAGCGACGACGGCGACAACAACACCGGTGAAGAGCTCTGTTTTCGCGGCTAAAAATAGGAGATGGTGACTCATGACTCCAGGGACTTGACGACGGCGCTAGGGGGTCTCAGTGGAGCGGCGGCGAACGGCAAAGACGATGGTGGGGCACGGAGAGGGAATAGGCGACTGAGGTGATGTTTACGGCGATGGCAAAACTCGGCAATGGGTATCAGTGACGGGGATGGCGAGGACGGGGGTACGAGCGATGGTGATTGGGATGGAGAGGGGACGGAGACGGTGACGTTGGTGATGATGGGGATGGACGATGGTCGGAGGATAGACGGGGGTCGGGGTGTGTGCGAGGATGGGTTTGGGTTACGGAAACAGAGAGAGATTAGGATACGGGGAGAGAGAGTGTGGCGGAGAGAGAGGCTTTATTTTAATTAGGGTTAATTAATGGGGTATTTATAGGGATCAGGAAATTAGGGTTTTAGGTTAAGATTTTGTGGGTTTTGGGTTTCGGTTCTGGTTCCAAAAAGAGACAAACAAAAGCAATGAGACGAGATGAACACAATGGAGAAAAAATCAAATTCAAAATAGAAAAGAGCAAAATTCACAAAAGAATAGAATCAAGCCAAAGAGCATAAATTGAACAAGAGAGAATAAAGAAAATCCAAGAAAAAAAGCAAAATACTCCATAATAAAAGAATTCAATTATAATAATCAAAAGAATACCAAATACAATGAAAACTGAAAATAGAGCTTACAGTAATGAAAACACGTTACAAATATTACCAGTAACGGTACAAAATACACATGCATAACACACGAAGGCAAAATTGTCATTTCCAATTTTGCGGGGTGTTACACTCCCCCCCCCCCACCCCCCCCAAAATAGTTCCATCCCCGGAACTCGCTAGGGTAAAGGTTGTATTTTGTACACGCCAAAGAAAATATCATTATTATATTTAGAAAACTGCAAACTTTAAGAAAAATAAATGTAGTATAAAAATACGTAACGAGGAAAAACAAGGCAACTCTATATAAGAAAACTATGAGTATCAAAATTTTATAAGAATGGGACAATAAAACTATGAAAATAGCATAAGAAAATAAATGTGACAAAAGATATGATAGATTGGGAGAAATTTTCATACAAAAAAAATAATATTAGATGAACCATTAGATAAAATGAAAAATCAATTAAGTCATTAATTTGTGGAGTGGTTCGGAAAACAATGCAGTAAAGAAAACATAGTCAATAGATAATTTATAAATAGACTTAGAAATCAAAATTTATCAATGTAATAAGCAGTAAAAAAAATCGCAACTGAATTGGTACCGTATGACCAAAATTGAATAAGCAATTTAAAACAAGACTATTGGATAACAGTTTGAAAAATAAACGAGAATGAAATTAATTAAAAGCATAAACAAATTAATATCATAAAATAATTTGTAAGGTAACTATAATAATTATACATATGATTTGAAAATTAAAGATATAGACGACATACATCGAAATGCTTTCGAATTGTCAAGTGGAGCAAGAAAAACCAATATACAAAAGTATATATGTATATAGGCATCAAAGTTATAAGGTGAAACAAACATTATCATGATACAAAAATTATGAAAGATTTGTTGGAGTAAAACAAAACATCATAGTTGTAAAAGTAGTAACATATTATTGAAATAGTGCGAAAACTAATTATATAGAAATAGCTTACGAATCGAAAAAAAAGTATAAATACAAATTTTATTTTTGTTAGGTGAGTTGACACCAAAATCTAAGATAAGTTAGTAGCAAAATAAAATACGATAGAGCAGTATGAAATGTTAAAAGATTCAAAATACTAAGAAAAAGATAGTTGATATTAAGTAGTAAATACACAAGTAGGATAGATATAGAAATCAGTATAGATAATATAATGCTAGGTTGTAAAATATTATAAAAACAGTATAAGGTAGTACAAAAATAGAATAGTGGTAAGTAAATATTGTAGAAAACAAAGTAAGGGTTATCTAAGTAGAAAATTTCCTTCTGGTGTAGGTTCGCCTCGTTGGTATCCAACTGCAAGCTTGCCTCCTTGACCTCAAGTTGCAAAATTGCCTCTACGACATCCGATTGCAGTTTGCCTTCTGGACATTCGGTTGCAGACTTTGTCTCCCGACGTCCAGTTGCAGTTTGCCTCCATTGACGTCTAGTTACGGATTTGCCCTCTCGACATCAGGTGGCACCAAAACGAGAGATGGAAAGATGTAATCTTCCATATATACTTGGATATTGGGATGTTTAATAAAATATAGTATTATGTTTGAAATCAATGATATAAAAGTGGATGGAAAATTTGTAAATTAAGTAGGAAATTATGACGCTAAAATATCAAAATAGATAGACTTTAAATATAGGATATACAAAATTTGTAGTAATGAAAATGATTTATAACATTAAGACGAAAATAATGTAAAGCATATGCACGAGATGAAAATACAAATGAAAACAATAATTATGTAGTGTATGTATTATATTGAAGAAGCATAAAACTATAAAATTAATGAGTAGCGATTAATAGCAAAAGTGAATATTACAAAACAAATTAGTAGATAATATGCAATAACAATAGTATCGAATATAGATAATAAAACAAACTGGTAAGTCATTTTTATATGGGTAGAATATTTCAATATTGCTAAAAATATATTGAAATATATAGGATAATATAAGATAATATAGTATCACAAAATCAAATCATATAAAATGAATGCACATAAGAAAATTCAAAATATAATAGAAATAATAATAGTTGCAAAATTTATTTAATAAGTGGCAATAAAATATGTAAGGTAATAACAATATAAACGGATAAACATAAAGTGACACAAAAATACGAAGGACAAATCTTTAAGATTGAAAGACAGATAAAACAGATCAAGACTGAGGAAGATAGACAAAATAATAGATATTCAATATAAGAAAATATTTATTGAATGTTGAAAGGTTCTATGATAAAAATTCACGAAGAAAATTTGAGAGAGAAGGGTGTCTAAGTGTAAGGTATCATGAATGAAGGTTCAAACCAACCATGCTTCCACTGCGCCACTCTGATACCCAGGAAAAATGTGCTCGCATACAATCTCACATCAATGTATACGAGGAGAACATCATGAATGAAGATTCAATAACTACTTCATTCACGACTCCAGTCATCCAATAGGGAAAGGGAAAAAAGAAAACATCAGTGTATAGAGCAACACAAATGTAAATCACTTACATTTAAATCTCTATAAGCTGAACTCACACTTCTAATGTCCACTCTAGGGTGTCGTTCCTTATGAATTTGTACTACTTATGAAGCGTGGCTCTGATACCATCTGTAACGCCGCGAATTCCAAACAAGACTGAATTCAAAGTTTCACAGGATCTTTACACTTCACTTCGTACAATTTTACAAGGAAATTTGAACTTTTTATAATACAACAGAGTTATTTATAATTATTACACAGAGGAAGATAAAATGAATTAAAATAATGAAAATTTATACAATTGCAACATCTTTAACATTTAAGCAAATCAACAGCAGCATATCATCTTTATATCTTCATGAAAATCAAACTCCTGCATATAAAACAGTGGGCACGTCAGTTGCTTACAACCGACGAAAATGTTATACACGGCCATCCTCTCTATGCCGAAGAATATAACGATCTTAATACTTTAACAAACCACAAACTTGAATGCAAGTAAAGTGTTAAATGTGACTACACTAAACATGTAAGTGTATGCAATGCCTTAATGCCTAATGCACATATTTTATACTAAGATGACACTAATTCATACTTGTTCGAATTCTATACATCCCCTACTATATAGGTCCGAGGGGAAGCACCTACGTACTCCACATTAAAGGGTTCGATCCCTCCCCATGAAAACTACCCAGTAATAAAAGCAAGGTTTAGACATTCCATGAGTACGGATCCCAGTCCTGGAGTACACCGCCCGACTGTTATACAGACTCCTCGTCGTGTGAACCTCCCGCAAGTGTACCTCTAGCCCCGGTATACGTATATACACTGGAGTACAGCAAACTATCCGCCCAACTACGCATAGTCCCAGATTTAAAATAAAAGCTCATCTCCATCGAAGCAACCTCAGTTCCGGAGTACACCGTCCGACTGGGTCTATAGTCCCGAAGTACATCGCCCGACTATATAGAGTGCCCCACTTACGTTTGCCCAAGTTTTACTACATCTTCACTTATGTGCCTAGTTCTTAAGTTAAAGACATGAATAAATTATCATACCTAGAGTTAGTTTTACACCCTACCGGACTTATTCACAAATACCGAGATAGCTCCATAGCCATATCTCAAAATATATCTCAATCTTTAAATTCAACAATGCCGGTACCCGAGGTCTTACTAAACTCTAGATCACAACCTTTCATGTACAAGAATCCATGGGTACTCATACGCTCCAACAATCAAGTATTAAACTCAATGTATTCTTATCTTCAACTTATTCTTAATTTAATCAATGTCTCATTTTAGCACTATTCATGATTCATTTATTCACAATCTTTCAAAGGCAATAATTCTTTTCATGAACATAAATTCCTCACTTGAATTCTCATTAGCAAATTTAGGCTCATATAATATATCTCAACCACATCAAACATTTCTTCAAACAAATAAGAGTATAATCTCTTCAAGTGAAATCACTTCACATAACAATATTTTACTCTTCTAAAATAAATGTCACTCTTAAAGAAATAATTTTTAAGTCATCAACTCATTTCTAACTCAATTCCACTTTTAATTAATCAAAATATACATGAAAATTTTAAAACCATTTAAAATAAATTCTATATCAATTTATAGGAATATTGGATATTTTCCCCAAATTTTCCTTGCATGAAAACTCACTTAAAAATCCACAAAATCAAAAAAAAAAAAAACCATGCACCCCCGATCAAATAGTGACCGCCCAAAGCCCATCATGCTAGCCAGAAAGTCCAACTGGACTTGGCGCTATAAAGCCAAACGAAAACCCCCAAGTAATGGTTTTGGATTTCGGAATTAATTAAATGGAAACAAAAATAAAAGGGTCTATTAGGTTTCGAACCCAAGACCTCCTGCAAGCTACAGTGACTTATGGTGCACCCGCTAGCCAATAAATCCAAGTGTGATTACTGATATCGAATTACACTAATATGATTTTGTTCAAACTTACTGTTATTCAATTTTTCTTCACAAAACTCGATTTTTTTCATTCTTTCTAATGTTTCATTAGGCTGCAATTATTCCTTCTAGACCGAGTTTTCTTTCAACCAGTAACTCACAACTTTATAATGCATATTTTAGACATTAAATCTAAATTTCAAATTATTTCTTCTCATTAGTGGAACATGAATTGTATTTCTTTAATTTAATCAAAATAACAATTTGTATCTCTTACAAATAATCAAATGCATTTATATATATCAAATTTACTTTACAAAAATTCATTTTTAACTATAAGGGAAGTCTCTACAATTTTTTAATTTTTTTAATTTTTTTTTATAATTTTTAATTTACAATTTCAAGTTTCTACATTTGTAACTTAACATGCATATGGCAAATACTCATTATTTCTTTTTCTCATTTCCAAACAACATGATGACATCTAGTTTCTCAATCAATAGCAAAATTTCTAAAATTTTGCACACATAAAAGCATGGATTTGTTATCTAATTATCACATCAAATTTATCTATACTACTCATGTAATATATTAGCATGCATTTTCTAAACTTTGAAAGCACAAGATCACTCACCTAAGGAAATTTAATTCCTTGCAATTGCACTCTTAGAATGAGAGCTCCTAAAAAACTCCGCTTCGCCTCCTCGAAATCCGCGCGCAAGAAAAAGTTGCAATCCTCCATTCGACTAGCACAGTGAGCAACAACATTTCGGCAAATGCAAGACCAAACAGCAGGCCCACATTATGTTCATATACAAATATGCATATATCTACATATATATATATATATATGACTATATATAAATATAGTATTTATGAATGGTGGGGGAGTGTGCTGGATTGGGGTTTTGGTGGTTTTTGGATTTGACAGAGCAAAGAAAAGGAAAGACAATGTGAGCGGAAATGTGCAAGTACAAGTACATATATACATATGTATGTATGCTAGAATGTGGTATAGGTGTAGGCAGGTGGAGAAGCACAAAAGTGGGAGATTTGATGGTTTGGTTTCGGCAGATTCAGAGAAAGAAAGAGGGAAGAGATGAAGAGAAAGGTAGGGTATTAGAGGGTATGTATAGGTTCTTAATAGAGTGGCTATAATAGAGTAATAACTACTCTCCATAACTCCACTCACCCACTCTCCACCTTTCCAATTTCCTAACTCCTGGTCTCTCTTTCTTCCCATAACCGGCCTCCAACTTTCTCTCTTCCCACACGTGCACGTGTTGTGCACTAACACACACTTCACAATTTAATTATTTTTAAAAAAAATATAAATCATATATATACATAATATGTACGTAAAAATTAGTTTAATTAAAATTATAATGTCTCATCCACAAATAAAATAAATACACACACTTCGAAATTTATTTTGAAAACAAATACACTTAAATACGCGCACTGAATCAAACACGTACGTCGTACGTAAAATATCAAAAAATACGAAATTCAACATTATCAAAGGAAAAATGTTAAACTTAATAAAATAAAATATAAGAAAAAATATATTTATTAATTTTATATATTCCACGACGTAATTACTACGTACATAGAAAACACGTGAATTATACGTACAAAAGTATTTTGATAAAAAATCCGAGAAAAATAAATTTTCAATTTAATTTGCAGGGTGTTACATTAAGAAGGATACAGTATTACATAGCTCGACCATTAGATGGCCCTTATTGGTGCAGAATGGATTGAAAGATTTGTTTCTTTAATTGCAAGTGTAAGATCAAACTCTTTGTTGTTGTTGAAATTTGAAGTGGACTTGTTGTATTTATAAATTATCTATATAAACTTTACTTGTATTGTTGTTTGCATGGAGAAAGTAATATTTCTAGGTGGGCATACTTTGGTACTCTGAAAATATCCCTTAAATGAATATATATGAATTTTTATCTGTCCATTTAAAAAATTTAGTTAGGTAATTCAACTATTTGCTTGTTTTATGCTAGTATGAAAGTGGGATAATATGCCATGCCCATCTTTTGTTCTGTTGATTTCTATTTTATGATTAGATATGAAAATCGATATCCACAATTCAGTGATATACATGTCTAAGTACTAGTTAAGATTATAAAAAAAGCAAAAAATTTATATTTGATATCCGAATTCGTATCCGTTATCTGGTAGACCGTATCTGATTCACATCTGTATCCGAAAATTGCGGATACGGATATGATTTTTATTTTCCGAGTCTTATCCGTCTTTGGAATGCGGATGCGGATGTTGGTATAGCCAATATCCGATGCATATCCGATCTGAAAGCATCCCTACTTAGAACTAAAGTTGTTGTAGATGATACATCTAAAATGGAGCAATGGGTGTTTCAAATTTAGATGATAGATGATATGGAGCAATGGGTGTTTCAAATTTTAATTGTTTTTTAGATGATAGAGTTCAAATGGAGCAATGGGCATTTCATATTTACTAGTTTCGTAGTTTAATTGGGTGTCTTTAGTGATAAATTTTTCTCTTTGATATTAGTTCATTCAATTAGATCCGTATGTGTTTAACATATATGTTTATTTTTTATTATGATCGGTAGGTGTGTGAAGATCACATTGATAATGTTTATTTTGTTAATTCACAATGATTACCAAATCTAATTAAGAATTTTGTTTTAAATTGCAAAGCTGAATTAGTTCATAAAGATTTATTGCTTGCATTCGGTCATCTTACTTGCATTGGGTCTCATTCTGATTGTTCCATTTAAATTTTATTTTTGGCTCTGTTGTATTGTGTGTTGGTGTAGGCAATGATGACAAACAATATTCCACAGATAAGCTTTAAGAAATTCATGTTGCTGCTTCCGTTCGTAGTGCCCCGAAATTCCTTTACCGGAATTTCGAGACACAAGCCAGGATCTTTCTTCAAATGAGTCACAACATAACAAACATCACATGAAATTAAAAACTTTTTTTACATCAAAATGTTATTACAATGTCCAATGATTACAAACAATAAATTAGTACATCATGAATATACAATAAAATTGGAAAGTAACTTTCATTTAGATGATTCCGATGGTTCGAGTTTTCCCCGTGCTCCCCAATCAGCAATCCTGCAACTAACACTGTGGGCACGTCAGTTGAATACAACTGACACAATGCTATAATACAACAATCCTTGCTATGCCATAATATAGTGATTCTAAACCTCAACAACCAAAATTTGATGCAAAAAGGAAAAGTGATGTCAAACAAGTGTCAGTGTATGTCATGGCCTAATCTAATGCACACTCAAGATTCACACGATGCTCTTATTCTAATGCACGCCTTATTGGAGAGATATGCATCCCATACTACACATTCCCCAACCAAACGACGTTCTTCAAAAGATGGAGTTCGATCTCCCGCTATGCATCATACTCTTGTGCTCTCTCCTGTCTTTGATACTCTAGTGATGATGAGGTTGTAGTCGTCTGGTTTCTCTAGCCGCCACTGTAGTAGCAGTGTCCATTACTCGTGTTTTACCCACTATGCTAGGAGTCGCAGTCGTACGGCTTACTCCATCACAGCTGACCCATAGTAGATTGCGGTAGCCTTCACGGACCTCACCAAAAGTTGATATATGGACACTAGGACTCCTTGCCGAGGACATTATTTTAGAGCCCCCATAGAGTTCACTCACAGAGCAGTCTCTAAGTCCCCTGCCTGCATTGATCAACATAGGACCTGACGGATATAAGGTTTCCCCAACTCTGTTACCCTCGTCCTTCCATTGGACCAAAACTTGCAGTCGAGACGATGCCACCACTCTATACCTCCTCAAAGGTTATTATAGTTGTAAGGGAACTCACACCGAATACAATAGAGCCCCTACAGAGTTCACTCACAGAGCAGTCTCTAAGTTCCCTGCCGCATTAAACGAACCTAGGATTCAGCCAGGCATGAAGATGCTACTCGTCCCCCTGACAGGCGAACACCAACCACTAGTGCCTGTCCTTACATTCAACAACGACTCGAACTAATCCTACAAAACCACAAACCCAAGGTAGAAGAGCTAACCTAATCTTGGACCAAGATTTAAAATGAGGTTAATTATATGATTACTAGCCTTTTCACTTGATCATCTGATTATATGAATTCCAAAACTCTAATTAATCTCTAATCCTTTTTCATTGTCTCATTATGAATTATTATGCGAGTCTAGGTCTAATTCATTTTGGTTACTACTCTTCGTTAGGCGATCTATCAACTTTCATGTCCTAACTTAGAACAACTTTGTTTATTATAAACAACTAGTTAAGTTCTACATGTAGACTCTTTTCTAGTTAATTCCCTTTTTCAGTATTAGGACCTAACCCATCCCACAATAGGGCTCAACCCAGCCCTCAAAATTCGGCCCAAGGGTTGGCTCGCCTCGGTCCACACTTGGCTCGAACCAATGATGAACCGACTCCGTCGATCGCCGCAACCACCATCTACGCTTGGAGTTAGATCGCAACCTCGTCCTGACCCAAACACATTGCTTTCGCTATCCTCTTGCTCCACGATCCTCAACAAGTGGTAGCATCAAACACAACGATGGAATCCTTCTATGAACGGAGAGCACGTCAGCGCACGAGTCGGCTCCTCCTATGTTACCAGTCTAGATATACCAACATGACTTACTCCTAGAGTCTCAAACTCAATCAATGTAGCCCAACATGGGTAAACTACCCTAGGAATAAATCATACACCATGAATACCCTAAAAGAGTGCTAAAAAGCTCTAAAAATGGAAAATCACATTTCTAAGAAGCTAGCATACTATTGGCATTCATGCCAAAACGGGGTCTTTCATGGTCCCGTTTCATTGAAGAAACACGATCGGATGCTCCCCATACTTCTACTCAATGTAGACAACAATCACAAGCACAAATTGGGCATGAATCTCATCCCAAAGTGATCAATAACAATACCTAAATATCCATTACAATTCCTACCTCAAAACAGAGACCAAACATGTCTATATTGTACGTCTACAAGCACACATGAGCTACTCATAACATGAAACTTTAGATAATTTAAGTCCTAACTCATTCCCACATCCACAACATGATTTATGAACCACAACAGCAACTTAAAACTTAGATTCTACAAGTTCAAACTCAATCTCTTAGGCATAGTGTAAATAATAAGCTTTAAGAATCCGTGTTTCTGTTATCACTTGCAAAATTCATTATAATTCGTGTACAGATCCAATTCATGATTTCTTAGACATTATAGAAAGGTCTATGTGTCTACCACAACGTTCTAGTTATATCTTCAGATTAAGTTGTTTAAGTGGTCAAATAAGTCATTCTTTAACATGCATGCAATAATTTCCAGATTAGAGCAACAACTAACTAGTGCTAACATAAAAATACTTTTAAAATAGCAAATGATCTCTGAACTTCATAAAATTTGAAACATAAGTTCTAAATATATGGTAACAGAATATATTTAAATTTTAAGTGATTCTACCAAGTACTTTTCAAGTTATGACTACTTGAAGATTAACTAAAAACAGAACAGATCATCTTCACTATGTCTTTACTTTTCAGAACAGTTAACAGTTTCGGATTTTATAAAATTAGAAAACGATGTCCAAAAATTATAAATTTTATATTCAATCACTTAACACATATTATAAGAACATACTAAAATTTCAGCAATAGATCTTAAGTGGTTACAGAGTTATGAGCTTTGGAAAATTGTAGTCAGAACCTAAGCCAGATATGTTTTCTGCACAGTCAATGTTTAAGTTCGTATTTAATTAAAAAAGAAAATAAATTTCAAAAATTATGAAATTTGGAAACAATGTGTATAACATGCATAAGCGTCTATGTTTAAAATTTCTACTTCAAAATCAAATTAATTTTTGAGTTATGACATCCAGACCTAGCACACTTTTTGGTTTACCTCTTTACTGTGTTTTTTATCTAGTCTTCCGCTAATAAACTAGCATGCAACGAATTTCTATCACTTAATTACACATTTCATGACTTCTTATGCTGTCAAGACTACATCACAAATTCACCACATAAAATTGAACACTACAAAGGTTTAGAAATACCCACCTTAAAATTGTACAGAAGAACACCTTCAAGCTCCACCTAGTTTGCTCTTCTCCTCCTTTCTCCTTGCTCTTGCCCTTCTTGCTCCTAGCCCTTGGCTCTCCTTCTCCTTGACTCCTCCTTCTTAAATCAGTAGCTTAGGGTAGAAATGAAGTGATTGAATTAGGTTGAGGTGTAGGAAAAATGTTTAAGTCTAGGAGAGAGAAAAAATGAGCTACTGCAAAAGAGAGGGGATTAAATAGAAGAGGCTTCGTGATGGGGGAGGGGGTTGAGTGTGAGAGTTAAGAACGATGCATAGGGTTCTACAAGATACTCTTGGAAACTCTCAAACCCATCATGATAACCATTTAAAAATCAAAACCCTTTTTCCCTTCCCACCAAGCCTATGATTTTGCAATATTTTATTTATATATGTGTACATAGTGTAGTCTGTAGTATACTATATATATATATATATATATATATATGATGTGCACATGACATGTTAGGCTCATAGAATCAAATTGATCATGGCTAGAGGCCAAATTTCCAACCATGTTTAGTTTGGTTGACTCAAACATACACTCAAGTTGGTGCACAAAAAAAAACAAATTTGTACAAACAAATTGTAGCACACTCAAAAATAAATTTTAAGACAAAATTTTATAAACACAAGCAATCATATTCATATATTATTATACAAATAATAGTAAATTATTTATATATTTCATCTTCAATTATAATTGAGACATGTATATCCCAACTCTGGTTCTACAATTTTACCTTTGTTGAGTTCGAAACATATCGAATAATAATATGTTTCAATACTTACTCAATCAAAATTGAGAAAATTCCATTAATACGGGCAACTCTCAATCGTGCACAGATTAAAACACAAAATAGATATATACTATTTTGCGGGGTCTTACAATATTTATGTTGTTTATGAGCATTTTTGGCTTTGTTTATGTTGTTTCCAGGCATCATGAGCTTTGTTTATGTTGTTTATATGCGTATTAAGCTCTGTTTATGTTATTTTGAGCTCTCTGATCAAAAAATTGTTTGAGCTCTAAATTACATGCTTGATTGATAATTCTGATTATTTTGAGAGTCACACTTGATTCAACTGAAAATTTCCTAAATCCCTATTATATATATACAAGAGTTTATGAGCCTAAAATTACTTTAAAACATTTTGAGTTAAGTTGTGTTGTTAGTGTTGTTATCTTGCATAAATAATTACAAACAGCTAGTTAAACCCTTTCATTCTTGTTTATTGCAGTTTGTACAGTGGCTGATGGTGTTGAAAAATGTCAAAAATAGGATGTATATTGAGCTGCTAGCTGCAGCTCCTGTTTATGTGCACTGTATTTATTTTGTATAATGTGATATGTAACAAATTTATGTACATTCTAACAGCGTGTACATGAAAAATGTTTATGTTGTTTATGTTGTTTATGAGGTATGTTTATGTTGTTTATATGCATCTTGAGCTCTGTTTTTGTTGTTTGTGGGCATTATGAGCTCAGTTTATGTTGTTTCCAGGCATCTTGGGCTCTATTTATGTTATTTGTGAGCATTATGAGCTTTGTTTATATTGTTTCCAGACATGTTGAGCTCTATTTTTGTTGTATATGAGCATTATGAGCTTTGTTTATGTTTTTTATGAGCATTATGAGCTCTGTTTATGTTGATTCCCGGCATGTTGAGCTCTGTTTATGTTGTTTCCAGACATCTTGAGCTCTGTTTAATATATTTATGAGCATTATGAGCTTTGTTTATAAAGTAATTTCATAATTTTGGAGGATTTTGAGGGATTTTTTGGGTTCAATTTTTAAAGGAATTGAAGGAATTTAAAAGAAAATTTAAAAAAATTATTAAGGAATTATTAAAAAAAATAATTAAAAACTACCAAAGTGCCTACAAATTTCCCGCCTAATCCCTCAATTTTCCCAAAAACACCACAAAAAATGGCATAAGGGTAATTTTAAAAATTGCATAAGGGTGTTTTCGTTATTGAAAAATTGACACGTCATTACTTTTTTCAGTTACAGACCTACTACTATTTACAGGTTTATTTGTTTACTTTTTTCATTCATAACAAGCACAAATGTTCTTTGCTCATGATCGTCGAATAGGGATATGGATTTGAAACATATAAAGATGCCTTGACATTTTGACGGAAACACTAAGTATTGCATACTACCCGCTGGACAGAGACCGGACAGACTCGAGCCTCTTTTAGGCCAATACCAGGTATATAAGCAGTGATTTCAAATCTAGAGATTAATCGTACTCTGGCAGCCATTTCATTTGTGCTTTCTGCAAGTAGGCGACACGAATCTATGGTACAACCCAAAATTAACGGAGTATGTTTTATTACCTAATGGAGCAAAGTTGGGTAGGGTTTTCTACCAAATAAAATTTGAGTAGGGTTTTCTGCCAAAGGAGTAAAACTCGATGGGTTAAATGAAATTTACCCTATATATATAATATAATAAGTGAGAAGGGGTAGCTAGGCCTATAGGAGAATATATGGGGCTTAGTGTATGGATATTTGAATAAGAAATGAGATGAGTTGGGTGTGGCTGCACATGAGAGTGGACCCGATTTGTGTGCATGGTGAGCCATGCATGTGAAAAATAGGGGAATGATGTGGGTTGGTTGTGGGGATAATCCCACATCTGCCAAGAGTTTGAGAAATAGTGTGTATATAGAGAGAGGCCCATGATCAAGAGGCACCGAATAGTTATGACACCTTTTGAGAGGCACACCTATGGTAGGAAGTTTTAGGATCTATTTTTTGCGTGTGTGCACATGTGTAGTCGCGTGAATAGCTGAACAGGGTTTGGAGCGTTACATATAGTATCAGAGCCGACTTTCGACACCGATCGTGGGTAAGAGTGGGTTAGATGTTCGCCTGAAATGGAGCTAGCAGATGTATAGGTCCCGGGTAGAGCTGTACAGCTAGCAAAATCAGGGTACTCCACTCCACATAGGCTAGAAAGGTGATCTTGTGCTAGATTGCATGCTCCGAGCTCAGCGAGGACGCTGAGTTCTTAAGGCCGGGGGGTGGGGGGGTTGTGTAACTTCCCATACTTAAGAGTATATATATATAATATTATATTGGGAGAGTATAATATATATCTCTAATATTATAATGGGAGAAGGTCTTAGTGTCATTTGTCAATCCGTCAATGCGTGTAACGCATGTACATAACTAATATGAAGGAGGTTTCATGTTCGAGTCCTCACTACCTTTTATTTTTATTTTTTAAAATTATTATGCATTGTCCGTGCATAACTAATATAAAAGAGGTCTCAGGTTCGAGGCCAGACTACGTTGAAATTTTTAATTTTAAAATAATATATTTATTAAGACGTGCGAGATATATATATATATATATATATATATATATATATATATATATATATATATATATATATATATATATATAGTAGGTGGGCCTATAGATGAGTCTATGGGGTGGTTGCATGGAATTTGGCCAAGAATAAAAGAAATGAGAAGAAGTGGAGTTGGCTGATTTGGTGGTGGGGCCAGTTCCTTCCTGATGTGGAAGAAGGGAGAAATGGGGGTATGTCTGTGTGATGCACGTGCTTGATGTGTTGCCAGGATGACTTTGACCAAGCCATGCATCATGGTGTGTGGGATTTCCTTAGTCCCATATCAGAATTTGGAGATGACAAATAAGTGTCTATTAATAGATGTCTATGATCAAGGGTCACCTAAAAGCTATAGCACCCACTACAAAACAGACTCGATTTACCGACGTTTTTTTACGTCTTTGCCGGCATTTTTTTACGCCGGTGAAACCTTCACCGGCGTTTATAATAGCACCTGTCCAAATGCCGCCGAAGCGAGCGTCGCGGAAAGGTAGGGGTCTACACCGGCGGTTTAACTGGACGCAGGTAAATATTACAACTACACCGGCGGTCATAGAACGCCGGTGTATGGGGGTCTCTGAGTGCCGTTCTTTTTCCCCAATATACATTCACCGGCGGCCATAAACCGCCGGTATTTATCCATTCACCGGCGTTTCTATAAATGCTGGTGTAGAATGAAAGTATACAGGCGGTCGTACACCGCCGGTGTATGTGCGTTTATGAGTGCCCGGTTTTCCCTACTTACAAGCACCGGCGTGACCAAAAAATGCCGGTGAACCTAACTACACCGGAGTTTTATAAAATGCCGGTGTTCCTTGGTGTCGTTACAGCTAGCGGCATACACCGGCGTGTGTGGGAACGTCTCTCTATCGCACACTGCAACTAATTCATTAGATACACCGGCGTTTTATAAAACGCCGGTCTATCTATGCCCGTTTGTTTTTCATGCTCCGGTTTTCCGTTCGATTTCAATTCACAGTTTCATTTACAAAACCTGTAAACTAATTCACAACTTTTTCAACCAATTTCGTTGCATATTAATGCGCAAATCACAACCAAACACAAGAATAATTAAAGATAATAAAGTTTCACACGTGTCATATCAACGTCCAAATTCACCGCAAAATTAACAGTGTCATAATTAACAAATTAATATAGTGACGAACATCCCAAATATCCCAACAAACCAGTCTGACAAATATCCCAAATATCCCAAATTAACAGTCTGACATAACTCTCATAAAAATAAACAGTCTGACATAACAACAGCAAGGAGGACATAAGAACAACAACCATACTAGGCCGACCACAGATTCATACCCCTCGAGTAGCTTCAGTTCTGATCATCAGAATTTCCTTCATCTGGGCGACCGCTCTGTGAAAAAAACAATAGTTTAATTCAACAGTAGACCACAATACAGAATATACATATTTTTTGAACTTGCAAAAAGATCTACCTGTATCTTAAATTATAAGATCAAAGTGCCAATTGCAAATGGAATTGTTAATGATATATAGAGAGATAAAATAATTACATTGCAATGCTAAAAATCTAGTACTTAATTTTGTTTTTAAATATATCTAAAACAACAAAACAAATGAAAATTCAGTATCTAACTTGAAACCTTTATATTCTCCTCTGATTGGGAATATCCACTATCTAAAACAGTAAAACAAATGAAAATTCAGTATCTAAGCATGTCTTTCATGGATTGTTCAGACAATCCATGAAACTGTCATCGTGGAAGGAAACCAAATATGAGAAAAATAAGAAAAATAAGATAGGGCTCATATCAAGTGTATTTTTAGGGAACTGTCATCGTGGAAGGAAACCAAATATAGAAGCCGGAAATGGAAACAGAAAGAGGAATGGTAGAGACTTTGAATACACCAGGCTAACATAGCAGCATTTTCCTCATCTCTCTCTCATCCCTTGTTTCCCTTCAGCACACGAACACAAAGAGACATCAGCAACAACATCAAGAGCGACAAGAACAACAATAATAATAAATTATTATGAACAAGATGTCTCTATATGGGTTTCCAGATCTCCACTCGAGCCCTCTCTTTCTAATCACAGCCCAATTAAGAACATAGACAATAGCCACTAAACAATCCAATCACAGCCCAATCAAAATTTGCCATCCTGGATCTTAAATCTTCAGATGCATGAATTCAGCTTCTTTAACAGTAAAAGAAAAATGATAACATAGCGGCATCTAAGCATATATGTTTCTCTATTAATTCTTCATCCCAACTAAATCATTGATATTTGTGGCTCCAAAAGAAACCCCCACAAGGTTTGTTCAGCCCAATAGTTGTACATATCCGGAGGATTTTGGCATACGTACAATTAGCATCCTCAGTTCACAGTGAACCCATTTTGGTCAAAAAAAACATGCCAAGATGACAATCAGATGCATGAATCAAGCTTCAGTAACAGTAAAAGAAAATGAGGATGCTAGCAGCATACTTAGTTTGGAAGTGAACCCATTTTTTGTTAAAAAATCATGCCAAAGATGGCAATCAGGTTCTTTAATAGTATCTGAAAATGAAAATATCCATTATCTGAGCATATATGTTGCTCTATTTTTAGCCCAACTAAATCTAAATCCCAATTGTTGTACATATCAGGAGGATTTTGGCATACAGCTATAGCATCCTCAGTTCACAGTGAACCCATTTTGGTCAAAAAAACATGCAGCATACTTAGTTTGGAAGTGAACCCATTTTTTGTTAAAAAATCATGCCAAAGATGGCAATCAGGTTCTTTAACAGTATCTGAAAATGAAAATATCTATAATCTGAGCATATATGTTGCTCTACTAATTCTTTAGCCCAACTAAATCTAAATTCCAATTGTTGTACATATCCGGAGGATTTTGGCATACAGCTATAGCATCCTCAGTTCACAGTGAACCCATTTTGGTCAAAAAAACATGTCAAGATGACAATCAGATGCATGAAATAAGCTTCATTAATAGTAAAAGAAGATGAGGATGCTAGCAGCATACTTAGTTTGGAAGTGAACCCATTTTTTGTTAAAAAATCATGCCAAAGATGGCAATCAGGTTCTTTAACAGTATCTGAAAATGAAAATATCCATTATCTGAGCATATATTTTGCTCTACTAATTCTTTAGCCCAACTAAATCTAAAACCCAATTGTTGTACATATCAGGAGGATTTTGGCATACAGCTATAGCATCCTCAGTTCACAGTGAACCCATTTTGGTCAAAAAAACATGCCAAGATGACAATCAGATGCATGAAATAAGCTTCATTAACAGTAAAAGAAGATGAGGATGCTAGCAGCATACTTAGTTTGGAAGTGAACCCATTTTTTGTTAAAAAATCATGCCAAAGATGGCAATCAGGTTCTTTAACAGTATCTGAAAATGAAAATATCCATTATCTGAGCATATATGTTGCTCTACTAATTCTTTAGCCCAACTAAATCTAAAACCCAATTGTTGTACATATCCGGAGGATCTTCCGGATATGCTAGTCCAAGTCTCACATTCCGAGGATCTTCCGCAAAATCAGGATATCTTTCATCAATTTTTTCCAAGATTGAGAATCAGCAGGATGTCTAAGAATCCCATCATTAGTGCGACCTTCAGCATGCCATTTCATATCAGAAGAAGTTTTCGTAGACATAGACAACCTTTGTAGCCTAGGAATCAGAGAAAAGTAACGCAGTATTTTGGCAGGCTTCTTTTTCCTACTTCGCTTAGTAGATCCACTGGCTCCCTCGTCTTGATTTGGTCTTTCTATCCATTTCGAAGAACAACACACTTCGCAATTCTCCAGACTTTCCTTACCACTTATGAAAAGCATACAGTCATTTGGACATGCTGCTATCTTCTCATACCCTAGATCGAAAGAACTTAGGAATTTTTGATTTTATAGGCTGAATTTGGAATACAGATTTCAGGAAATGCTTCATTCAACAATTCAAGTAGCATAGTGAAGGACTTAGCAGACCACCCGTTTAAACATTTAATCTGAAACAGTCCGACAATGAATGAGAATTTAGAGAATTTGGTGCAATCGCGGTACAACGGAGTACTAGTATCTTCAAGTAACTTAGCGAAGGATTCTTGCTGCTTATTATTTTCAGGGACGGGGCCAGGCATTTCCTCATCCACCCCACCACCAATGTGTGATGTTTCTGTTGACTCATTGTGAACTTGGGTTGTTGGGTTATTGGTGCGGAAAGGAACATTATGAATCCCCATGGCATCTTGCAACAAAGCATGCATCTCATCGGAAACGATTAAGTCTTCGTTCACTAAGGGCTCATCTTTATTTTCTAATACAACCGGACGAACAGGAACTGACGTATGATCCTCTCCATGACAAAACCACCTTGTGTACCCTTGAAGAAAACCGTTGACTACCAAGTGTGTATGTACTACGTCACATGTCCTTAAATTACAATTTGTACACCGGAGGCATGGACAAAGGATTAGGTTGGGATAACGGGAATGTCGTTTGGCAAAGATAATAAAATCTTTAATACCATCACGGTACTCCTTGGATAATCGTGGTTTACTAATCCAACTTCTATCCATTATAACAATAGCACACAATTTGAAATTAAAATTTGATATATTAAATAGTAATAACAGTAAAAGGCATTTTGTATATTAAATTTCACCTTTTTGAAAACCATCCCTAGCTGCAAATAAATAAACGATATAATCTTTAACTGTAAAATAAAGAAATTGTGGTTCCAAAAAATATACAAAAAAAAATTAAATCTTAACACAATCTACTCTATTCACATAACCCTAAACTACCTTTTGTGGAATATATCACAACCACCTTAGTGGTATTTTATCGCACACCCTGTGTTCGAGTGTAATATCAATTCGACTATAGTCTCCCCTGTATTTGGCTTTCCGTTCAAGGAGATGATGATGGTAAAGGGTATTTACTGAGGAAGAGGAATCGGACGAATAATGAGCGCGTCGTGCTGTAACTACGGTAACAAGAAGATCTGATGACTCATGAACTATTCTGTTCCTGGCTACTAATAATCACTTACTTATCTCATAATAATAATAATAATAATAATAATAATAATAATAATAATAATAATAATAATAATAATAATAATAATAAACAAAAGAAACTAATATGGCTACTAATATGTTTTTCTAAAATAATTCTTCATCCCAACTAAATCATTGATGTTTGTAGCGCCAAAAGAAACCTGCACAAGGTTTGTTCAGCCCAATTCTTGTACAGATTTGGAGGATTTTGGTAAAAAACATGCCAAGATGCCAATCAGATGCATGAAATCTGCTTCTTTAACAGTAAAAGAAAAATGATAATTTCCAGTATGTAAGCATATATTTTTCACAGTGAACCAATTGTTGTACATATCCGGAGGATTTTGGCATACAGCTATAGCATCCTCAGTTCACAGTGAACCCATTTTGGTCAAAAAAAATGCCAAGATGACAATCAGATGCATGAAATAAGCTTCATTAACAGTAAAAGAAGATGAGGATGCTAGCAGCATACTTAGTTTGGAAGTGAACCCATTTTTTGTTAAAAAATCATGCCAAAGATGGCAATCAGGTTCTTTAACAGTATCTGAAAATGAAAATATCCATTATCTGAGCATATATGTTGCTCTACTAATTCTTTAGCCCAACTAAATCTAAAACCCAATTGTTGTACATATCCGGAGGATCTTCTGGATATGCTAGTCCAAGTCTCACATTCCGAGGATCTTCCGCAAAATCAGGATATCTTTCATCAAATTTTTTCCAAGATTGAGAATCAGTAGGATGTCTAAGAATCCCATCATTAGTGCGACCTTCAGCATGCCATTTCATATCAGAAGAAGTTTTCGTAGACATAGACAACCTTTGTAGCCTAGGAATCAGAGGAAAGTAACGCAGTATTTTGGCAGGCTTCTTTTTCCTACTTCGCTTAGTAGATCCACTGGCTCCCTCGTCTTGATTTGGTCTTTCTATCCATTTCGAAGAACAACACACTTCGCAATTCTCCAAACTTTCCTTACCACTCGTGAAAAGCATACAGTCATTTGGACATGCTGCTATCTTCTCATACCCTAGATCGAAAGAACTTAGGAATTTTTTGATTTTATAGACTGAATTTGGAATACAGATTTCAGGAAATGCTTCATTCAACAATTCAAGTAGCATAGTGAAGGACTTAGCAGACTACCCGTTTAAACATTTAATCTGAAATAGTCCGACAATGAATGAGAATTTAGAGAATTTGGTGCAATCGCGGTACAACGGAGTACTAGCATCTTCAAGTAACTTAGCGAAGGATTCTTGCTGCTTATTATTTTCAGGGGCGGGGCCAGGCATTTCCTCGTCCACCCCACCACCAATGTGTGATGTTTCTGTTGACTCATTGTGAACTTGGGTTGTTGGGTTATTGGTGCGGAAAGGAACATTATGAATCCCCATGGCATCTTGCAACAAAGCGTGCATCTCATCGGAAACGCTTAAGTCTTCGTTCACTAAGGGCTCATCTTCATTTTCTAATACAACCGGACGAACAGGAGCTGACGTATGATCCTCTCCATGACAAAACCACCTTGTGTACCCTTGAAGAAAACCGTTGACAACCAAGTGTGTATGTACTACGTCACATGTCCTTAAATTACAATTTGTACACCGGAGGCATGGACAAAGGATTAGGTTGGGATCACGGGAATGTCGTTTGGCAAAGATAATAAAATCTTTAATACCATCACGGTACTCCTTGGATAATCGTGGTTTACTAATCCAACTTCTATCCATTATAACAATAGCACACAATCTGAAATTAAAATTTGATATATTAAATAGTAATAATAGTAAAAGGCATTTTGTATATTAAATTTTACCTTTTTGAAAATCATCCCTAGCTGCAAATAAATAAACGATATAATCTTTAACTGTAAAATAAAGAAATTGTGGTTCCAAAAAATATACAAAAAAAAAATTAAATCTTAACACAATCTACTCTATTCACATAACCCTAAACTACCTTTTGTGGAAATTATCACAACCACCTTAGTGGTATTTTATCGCACACCCTGTGTTCGAGTAATATCAATTCGACTATAGTCTCCCCTGTATTTGGCTTTTCGTTCAAGGAGATGATGATGGTAAAGGGTATTTACTGAGGAAGAGGAATCGGACGAATAATGAGCGCGTCGTGCTGTAACTACGGTAACAAGAAGATCTGATGACTCATGAATTATTCTGTTCATGGCTACTAATAATCACTTACTTATCTCATAATAATAATAATAATAATAATAATGATAATAATAATAATAATAATAATAATAATAATAATAATAATAAACAAAAGAAACTAATATGGCTACTAATATGTTTTTCTAAAATAATTCTTCATCCCAACTAAATCATTGATATTTGTAGCGCCAAAAGAAATCTGCACAAGGTTTGTTCAGCCCAATTCTTGTACAGATTTGGAGGATTTTGGTAAAAAACATGCCAAGATGCCAATCAGATGCATGAAATCAGCTTCTTTAACAGTAAAAGAAAAATGATAATTTCCAGTATGTAAGCATATATTTTTCACAGTGAACCAATTGTTGTACATATCCGGAGGATTTTGGCATACAGCTATAGCATCCTCAGTTCACAGTGAACCCATTTTGGTCAAAAAAAAAAGTGCCAAGATGAAAATCAGATGCATGAAATAAGCTTCATTAACAGTAAAAGAAGATGAGGATGCTAGCAGCATACTTAGTTTGGAAGTGAACCCATTTTTTGTTAAAAAATCATGCCAAAGATTGCACAGGTTCTTTAACAGTACCTGAAAATGAAAATATCCATTATCTGAGCATATATGTTGCTCTACTAATTCTTTAGCCCAACTAAATCTAAAACCCAATTGTTGTACATATCCGGAGGATTTTGGCATACAGCTATAGCATCCTCAGTTCACAGTGAACCCATTTTGGTCAAAAAAACATGCCAAGATGACAATCAGATGCATGAAATAAGCTTCATTAACAGTAAAAGAAGATGAGGATGCTAGCAGCATACTTAGTTTGGAAGTGAACCCATTTTTTGTTAAAAAATCATGCCAAAGATGGCAATCAGGTTCTTTAACAGTATCTGAAAATGAAAATATCCATTATCTGAGCATATATGTTGCTCTACTAATTCTTTAGCCCAACTAAATCTAAAACCCAATTGTTGTACATATCCGGAGGATTTTGGCATACAGCTATAGCATCCTCAGTTCACAGTGAACCCATTTTGGTTAAAAAAACATGTCAAGATGACAATCAGATGCATGAAATCAGCTTCTTTATCAGTAAAAGAAAATAAAAATTTCTAGTATCTAAGCATATATTTTTCTATTAATTCTTCATCCCAGCTAAACCATTCATGTTTGTGGCTCCAAAATAAACAAGCACAAGGTGCGTTCGGCCCAATTCTTGTACCCATTTTGGAGGATTTTGGTATACAGCTAGCATCCTTAGTTCACAGTTAACCCATTTTGGTTAAAAAAGACATGCTAAGATGACAATCAGATGCATGATTTCAGCATCTTTGACGATGCTAAGTTTGAAAAAATAAGGGAAATCAAGATGCATAATCTGAAAAAAACATGCTAAGTTTGAAAAATAAGGGAAATCAAGAGATGATACCGAAGAGAGAGAGAGAGAGCGGGGTGACGAGCGCGGGGGCGTAGGAGATAGAGAGAGAGCGGGACGAAGCGGTGGTTTCCGATCGCCAATTCACCTCCAAATAGAGAGAGGGAGGAGGGAAATCGAAAATGACGAAGGGAAGAAGGGACGATGACGAAAGGTCGAAGGCTATCGAAGAGGACGAAGCGGCGGAGGCAAACGCACGGGAAGAAGAGCGAGGAAGGAGGGAAAACGAAGGCGCCCCCCCCCTTTTTTGGGGTTTGGGAAAATGGCGAGCGAAAGATTTAGGTTCGCGGGATTTATCTCAGCTTATTCACCGGCATTTCAATTAGACACGCTGGTGAATGTATCGGTATATTCACCGACATTTCTTTTTAAAATGCCGGTGAATAATACACTTCACCGGCGTTTTTAAATAAAACGCCGGTGAATACCCAGATTGCCCGGCGGTTTAAAAGCGACCGCCGGTGTATAACCTTCCCATCTGGCGCCCCATTCCTATTCGCTCCCTACCCCGGTGCTACTGGTAAAATGCCGGGAAATATACGTCGGTAAATCGAGTCTCTTTTGTAGTGACCTTTTGTGAGGCACGCCTCTGGTGGTTAGTTGTTAGGATTTGTTTTATTCGCGTGTGCGCAGCTGAGCGGGGTTGGGGGCATTACAAAGTGTAACAACCCATACTTAAGAATAATATATAATATTGGGAGAATATATATATATATATATATATATATATATATATATATATATATATATATATATATATAGTCCCCTTCCGTTGTGCACTAGGTCGCCGTGTGCACTCGGCCTTCCTGCCTTCGTATAGACGATCCGATTTGTTCACATTGATTTACACATCTAAATTAGTTTAAATATGTAAAATCAAATTATTTGAAATTAATTTGCCCATCCATTATGTAATTATAAAAAAACAACGATTTTCAGTCATGCAATTTTATAACACTTCAATGGATGGACAAATAAATTTCAAATTATTTGATTTTACATATTTATACTAATTTAGATGTGTATATATGTTTGAACGGCTCGAATCGTTAATACGAAGGCGGGAAGGCCAAGTGTACACAGAGACCTAATGCACAACGGAAGGGGACTCTCTCTCTCTCTCTCTCTCTCTCTCTCTCTCTCTCTATATATATATATATATATATATATATATATATATATATATATATAAATTTTTTTTTATATGGCCTTTCGTTGTGCATTACCCTCCGTATGCACTCCGTGTGAACTTTTTCCACGGAGTGCACATGGATGATCCTAACCGTTCACATTGATCTACATGTTTAAATTAGTCTAAATATGTAAAATCAAGTCATTTGAAATTCACCATCCATCAGTATAAAAACAAACGATATTCAGCCATACAATTTTGTATCACTTCAATAAATGGGCAAATGAATTCCAAATGACTTGATTTTACATATTTAGACTAATTTAGACATGTAGATCAATGTGAACGGTTCGGATCATCCATGTGCACTTCGTGTAAAAATTTCACACGGTGTGCACACGGAGGGTAGCGCACAACAGAAGGGTATATATATATATATATATAATATATAATAAGTGAGAAGGGGTAGTTGGGCCTATAGGAGAATCTATGGGGCTTGGTGTATGGAGATTTGATGAAATAAGAAATGATGTGAGTTGGGGGTGGCTACACATGAGAGTGGGTCCGGTTTGTGTGCATGGTTAGCCATGCACGTCAAAAATCGGGGAATGAAGTGGGTTAATTGTGGGGATAATCCAACATCGGCCATGAGTTGGAGAAATAGTGTGTATATATAGAAAGGCCCATGATCAAGAGGCACAGAATAGTTATGACACCTTTTGTGAGGCACGCCTGTGGTGGGTAGTTGTCAGGATCTATTTTTCGTGTGTGTGCGCACATGTAGTCGCGTGCGCAGCTGAGCGGGGCTCGGGGGTTACAAATGGTATTAGACCCGACTTTCGACGGCGATCGTAGGTAAGAGTGGGTTCGATGTACACCTGAGATGGAGCTAGCAGATGTACAGCTCCCAGGTAGGGCTGTACTGCAAGAAGAATCAGTGTACTCCACTCCACGTCGGCTAGAAAGGCAATCATGTGTTAGATTCAAAGCTCCGGGCTCAGCTAGGACACTGAGTTCTTAAAGGGGTGTGTAACATCCCGTACTTAAGAGTATATATATATATATAATATTATATTGGGAGAATATAATAATATATATAATGCCCACGATCGGTGTCAAAAGTCTGCTCTGATACCATTTGTAATGCCCCGAGCACTGCTCAGCTGCGCACACGACTACACGCGAGCACACATGCGAAAAATAGATCCTAAAAACTGCCCACCACAGGCGTGCCTCATGAAAGGTGTCATGACTATTTGGTGCCACTTGATCATAGGCCTCTCTATATATACACACCATTTCTCCAACAGGCCGATGTGGGATTATCCCCATAACCAACCCACTTCATTCCCCTATTTTTCACATGCATGGCTCACCATGCACACAAACCGGGCCCACTCTCATGTGCAGCCACCCCTTGCTCATCTAATTTCTTATTTCATCAAATCTCCATACACCAAGCCCCATAGATTTTCATATAGACCCAACTACCCCTACTCACTAATTATATATATATATATATATATATATATATATATATATATATATATATATATATATATATATAAATGCTCTATTGAAAATGGGTTTGTTTTCAACGGGTTGGAAAACAGCGATCTGAGCCACTGGATCGCTCTTGATCGTGATCAATGACTCAGATCGCAGCTCTCAGATCTGCTCATATCTCCCATTAAGAGCAGAGGGGCATTTTGGGAAGTTCACGCTAAAATCACTTTAGACTAAGTGTTTTGGACGTGAAGTTTTTTTTTTTGCGAAAAAATATACTTATAGGTTGTTTTTTTTATAAAAAAAATCAACCTAGGCCATTGTTCCCAACAATGGCCCAGGTATGTACAAGTGTTTTTCCAAACACTTGTACATACTCAGATCTTGATCTCCCTCACTTCTTTGACAACTCTCTCTCTCTCTCTCTCTGGAGCTCGCGAAACCCATCCCTAAACCCTGGCTTTACTCCGACCTCCACTACTCGATCTCCCCCTCTTCTCGAAGCTTCTCTATCTCTCTCTCCATCTCCTGAATACCCCAAACCCTAACCCAATCCGAAATACCAAATCACACGAGCAACTTTTTCGAAATCCTAGAGTCTACAACTTCTTCGTCTACAGCAACAGCTCCTCACATCTTCGACAACTCTCCCCCTCTCTCTCTGGACTAGGTATTCACTTTTTCACAATTTAGTGTAATGAACTATGTTAATTTATTGATTATTTTTTTCAATTTTTCAGTTTGATTTTTTGTATAATGCGTAGTAGTCTACAATTTAGAGAGTCTATAATTTTTGTATCATGTGTGTTGTATATATTTTGTTGAAATTCTCGTAGATGCAGTGTTAGTTGTAGTTGTAGAATATAGGAAAAGCAAACAAACGAGATCCAAAAATGCCCAAACTTTACGAGTAGGTCGGACTCACTACACATAAGGTAACACAACTTGTAGAGGCGATTTCTGACTCACACTTTGCAAGATACGTCCGTTTATCACTATTATTCAATAAAATGGATATAAAGCGATACACAGTCGTATATTACAAACCGAGAGTCGGAACTCACCTCTACGAGTTGCGTTGGCTTCTGTTTGGTGTGCCATACGTAATGACCAAATTTCAGAATTTTTGGATCTCGTTGGTGTTGTTCTGTCGCATATATGAAAGAATTTCTATATACCTCGGAATCTTTTCAGTACGGTTTCACTAGAAAACCGCTCAAACAAAGTCCAAAAAATACGAAACTGTGTGAATAGGTCGGGCTAACCATTCACAACCCAACACAACTTGTAGTTGCGAGTTCCGACCAACGGTTTGAGAGATACGTCAAATGTATTGCTTTCCCTTTTTTTCACGATTGAAAGCGATACACGACCGTATCTTTCAAACCGTGGGTCAGAAATTGCTTCTACAAGTTCTGTTGGATTGTGTGCGAAGAGCCCGACCCAATCGTAAAGCTTTGTATTTTTTGGAGGTTGTTTGTGTAGTTTTCTCACGTATTTTGTTATGTATTTAGCGAGTTTTCAATAAAGAACTTGCTCAAAAATTACAAAATTTTGCGAGTAGGTCGTTTTTGCCCCTAACAAGCCAAAGCAACTTGTAGTTGCGAGTTCTTACCCACGGTTTGCTATATGCGTCCGTGGATCGCATTCTGCTCTTTTTTCAAGAGTGGAAGTGATACATGGCCGTATCTTGAAGACCGTGAGTTCAAACTCGCTTCTACAAGTTGTGTTAGCTTGTGTGCGGTAATTTAGACCCAATCGCAAAGTTTGGTATTTTTTGAAAGTTGTTTGTGTAGTTTTCTCACCTATTTTGTTTCGTATATATATATATATATATATATATATATATATATATATATATATATATATACGAAACAAAATAGGTGAGAAAACTACACAAACAACTTTCAAAAAATACCAAACTTTGCGATTTATATATGCAATTTTTTTGTGAACAAATTATTTTATATGTGAACTTTCCTACAGAGAAATGGTTAGAACGAGGAGAATCGGAAGGCCATCTGTTAGTGGTCGGGGCGAACATTCCACAGAAGTAAAAGAACTATTAATTTTTATTGTGAATTTTATATATAGTGGTATTGTTACTACACTAATAATAATTTCACAATGTGTTGGTGTAGGTTGGTGCATCCTCTTCGGTAGCAAAACGAGGTCCAGGACCATTATATAAAGATGAACTCACTTTGCAAGACCGCCACAGATCCGAGCCAGTGTGGGGTGGGACAACACGGGGGTGTAATTTTCGCACCCACGAGACTATGACGGTGCACCCACGTATCGTCAAGTACCTAGTCCAGGCCGGTTTCTACGGAATCAGTATGATGGATCAGGTGAAATTCGACCGAGCACTTCTTGTAGCACTCATCGAGCGATGGAGGCCAGAGTCGCACACCTTCCATCTGCCGGTCGGAGAGATGATAGTGACGCTATAGGATATAGTGATAATCTCCGGTCTTCCAATAGATCGGATGGCCGTGACGGGTAATATAAATTTTGATAAGAGAGAGCCATGTAATGAACTTCTCGGTACAGAGTTTGATGAGGAGCACGAGGAAGATAGGTTTTTTTTTGTCGGACAATCAATCCAACTATCTTGGTTGAAGGATAATTTTGATGGGAGGTTGAACGATGCATCGACCGATGGTGAAGTGCAGCGCTACACCAGAGAGTACATTCTAATGGTTCTTGGAGGGGTTATCTTGCCTGAATCATCCGGAGATACCGTATTGCTTATGTATCTACGATTGGTCGCCGAACTAGGCTTAGCTGGCCGGTACAGCTGGAAAAGTTGCGCGTTAGCAAAGTTGTACAAGATATTGTGTTCGGTAGCGTTAGATGGAACCGAGATGACCGTTCCAATGGCCTTGTTACAGATTTGGTCCTGGGAGCATCTACACTTGGGTCGTCCCCGAATTACGAGACCGGTAGATGGTTGGATGGCCGAAGCACCAAATGTGGATATGTTACCTCCCTTAGGTGTATATTGGGCAGGTAAACGGAGTTATGGAGACAACCAAAAAGGTGTACTAACTTACTACGGAGACGAGCTCGACCAACTACGAGAAGAGTTCGTGATTTGGGTGTCGTATACATCCGAGCGGGTGGGCAGACTACCACCGGTGTGCACGATCGGGTCGCAGTTGTGGATGACGATGGCTCCACTCATCAACTTTGGTATAGTGGAGCATCCGCGGCTGGACAGAGTCCTTCGGCAATTCGGTCTTCAACAAAATGTACCCGAACGATGCGCAAACCTATACATTTTTGAGTTACACGCTGTTAGGGGTACCGGTCGTATACCTACCCATGATTGGGCAGCTTTCTGCTGTGTTCATGTTGCATATTGGAATAAGCGACAGTTTGAACTCATAATTGTTGAAGTTCTCCCGCACGATGGCACGTAGCAAACGAAGTATATGGATTGGTACAAGAGGATTACACGTTTGTACAACTCTCCGAATACAGAACTACCTGCTGGTATTCAACTACCAATTGAGGGGAGAGAGATTGAACCACCACTCGCGTATTCTAGTTTATAGCCCATGTTCCAACCGAATGCGTCATCTATACATACATTGGTGAGTATAATGATTAAATTTTATTTAAATTTTCTTATTTTTAAAATGATTAAATTGATTACAAATCCGACTATGTTTAATAAAATTTTTTTTGTGTATTAGATCGATAATACACGGGACATGGCAAAAGAATGCGCACAGGTAATCAAACGTAATGCTGCCCAACCTATGAAGAAGTTCACTCAGAAGATACTCTCTTCATGTCGGGGCAATTTAGAAGTTTTAGGAGAGGGTGAACCTTTGAACCGATATTTGGATAAATCCGTACGTACACAACAATGTAAGAGCATGAGGGGTAGGCTATCTGGACAAGAGAAACAACGACAACATCATGCTCCATCTCCACCTCAAGAAGAAGAGCAAGTAGAAAAGCATCAAGAAAGTGTTGTTGGAGACAGACAAGAGGAGGGAGAAGAAGAAGAAATTGTCGCGGCGTCATCTCCAATCTGGCGGCGAAAACCTGCTCGAAAGAGGCGAGCACCACAAACTTACACCTCCGGTGGTTAAGTGTTTCCCGAGACAATCTTTTTCCAATGCAATTTTTGTTGTTTTTGTTGAATGTAACTGATAGAACTTGTTGTGGTTGTTGTTGAGATATGGTTAGTTTTTGTTGTTGTTGATGTAGTTGTTATTATGTGCTGATTGTTAATTTTGTTGTTTTTGTTGTTGTTGATTTTTTTTTTTGTTGTTATTGGTGTTAGTTTTGTTGTTAATTATACATGTTGGTGGGATTCAAGTGTTATTGGTTTGGTGAAGCTGATGGGATTGTGTACACTACAAAATTTTTTTTGAATATAGTGTAGCAGCTGTAGCTGCTGTGCTAACTTGTTTTCAATTTTTTTTTAGTTTTTTTTACTTCTAGGTTTTATTCAAAAAATTGGATTTTTGATCAGTAGGTCTCTATCTTGGCCAAGCCAAAAGAAGCTACAACTCATAAAAAATTCAACTTTTTTTTAACTAAGACTGTTGTCTCCAACAATGACCTAAGTTATATGAAAAAACATGGATTTTTTTGAGTTGCTCTCTGTTTTGGCCAAGCCAAAAGGAGCAACAACTCATATTTTTTTTTTACTAAGTCCGTTGTCTCCAACAACGGCCAAAATTATATGGAAAAAATTGGATTTTTTTGAGTTGCTCTCTGTTCTTGGCCAAGCCAAACGGAGCAACAACTCAATAAAAAAACAATTTTTTTTTAAACTAAGGCCTAAGTTATATGAAAAAATGGATTTTTTTGAGTTGCTATCTGTCTTGGCCAAGCCAAAAGGAGCAACAACTCAATAAAAAACCTTTTTTTTAACTTAGGCCAACGCCCTAAGTTATATGAAAAAAAAGGAATTTTTTTGAGTTGCTCTCTGTCTTGGCCAAGCCAAAAGGAGCAACAACCCATTAAATTTATCCATTTTTTTGTTAACCAACAGCCTAAGTTATTTGATTAATTTGGAATTTTTTTTAATACTTTTTAGAACTGTCTCTCCACTCTTTACGAACAGTGTCTCTTGAATTGTACACCAAAGACATTCATATGCTTGTATATCGTCCTTTTTTTATTAATTTCCATTTTTAGCCACCTAAATGGACAATATACAATCGTTAAGGTTAAATGATTAAATATCTACCAGAAAATAAAATATGTTCTTTTTTGTAAAAACCGAACTTTTTTTTTGCTTATGAATAATATGTAATATCTTTTGGAAAGCACCTATTCAGCTTAACACCTAACCCCTAACCATACCCCCCCCCCCCCCCCCCCCCAACCCATAATATTTCAACCACAGGTATTGTTAGGGTTAGGGTCAGGTTAAGGTTAGGGTTAGGGTTATGGTAGGGTTAAGGGTTTAGGGTAGGGTTATGCATAGGGTTATGGTAGAGATACGGGTTAGTGAATGGTTATGAGTAGGGTTATGGTAGGGTTAGGATAATGTCTATACGTACGATTGATTCTATTAGATAATACATGGAAACTACTTTGAATCAAGAGAGTACAGCCCTGTTCAGATTATCTGTCAAGTTACTCATTACCTGCCCCTAACCATGCAGTTAACCCTAACCTTACCCTAACAAACTCAGAACCCTAACCCTACACTTGACTAGAATATTTGGTATTGTTTCAAGCTTTTCATATTAATTTTGGCAAAATCACCACTTGATTATTAGACTTTCTTCAATACATTCAATTGTTTGTGCTGGACCCGAATAATATAGTTTTTGTAAATTTTTCTGCGAACATGCACAAATAAAATAATAATTAAATTTGTCTCTATATTTTATTTATTTATTTTTTACTAACATAAAAGGCCAAAATATTTTTGAACACCTTTAGAACAACTTACACATACCGACGATTACTACATTACAAAAATCGATAATTTTTTTTAGTTCATGTGTAAAAAAAAAGGAGGAAAAAAACAGCCAAGGCCGTTATATACAACAACGGCCGAAGTACAGGAGGGTTATGTGAGGGTTAGGGTAGTGGTTGTGTAAGGTTGTGGACTTTTTCAAAATATCTTTTTTTTTTCCTTTTTTTTCAATTTTTTTTTTAAATGAGTATTCCCAAATTTTTGTGGTGAAGTCTGTGGTTGAAGTTAACCTAATTTAATTCACAATTATTTCAAATTTTAAATGTTGTGGTATCTTTGATTTCTGTGGTGAACACATCTATTGGCATCACATGTAACGTAATAAACCGTCTTAATCAGTAATAATTTGAAAATTTTCTCAATATGGTATATTCTATTTATGTGATCCATATTTTATTCCCAACCAGTATCATTCTCTATTGAAACACTCGATTTGAATTAGTTCTCATGCATTATCTAATAGATTTAATCGTTTATACTAACCCTACCTTAACCCTACCCTAACCCTAATCTTAACCTGACCCTAACCAAAACCAAACCTATGGTTGAAATATTATGGGTTAGGGGGGTATGGTTAGGGGTTAGGTGTTAAGCTGAATAGGTATGCACATTCCAGAAGAAATTACATATTAGGGTTTAAAATTTAAAAAAAAAATTGTTTTTTACAAAAAAAAAAAAAAAGAACAACTTTTATTTTCTGGTACATATTTAAGTATTTAACCTTAACAATTGTATATTGTTCATTTAGGTGGCTAAAAATGGAAACTAATAATATATAGAGACAATATATAAGCATATGAATGTCTTTGGTGTAGAGTTTAAGAGACACTGTTCGTAAAGAGTGGAGACACTGTTGTAAAAAGCATAAACTTTTTTTCCAATTTAATCATATAACCTAGGCCGTTGTTGGCGACAACGACCTAGGTAGTTAACCAAAAAAATGGATTTATTTATGAGTTGTTGCTTCTTTTGTCTTGGCTAAGACAGAGAGCAACTCAAAAAAATTCAATTTTTTTCATATAACTTAGGCCGTTGTTGGTGACAACGGCCTTAGTTATAAAAAAAAAAATAGATTATTTATGAGTAGTTGCAACTTTTGGCTTGGCTAAGACAGAGAGCAAATAAAAAAAATCCAAATTTTTTCATTTAACTTAGGTCGTTGGTTAAAAAATTTTTGGATTATTTATGAGTAGTTGCTACTCTTGGCTTGGCCAAGACAGAGAGAAAATCCAAAAAATCCAAATTTTTTCATATAACTTAGGCCATTGGATAAAAAAAAAATTGGATTATTTATGAGTAGTTGCTACTCTTGGCTTGGCCAATACAGAGAGCAAATAAAAAAAGTCCAAATGTTTTTCATATAACTAAGGCCCAACAACGGCCTTAGTTTAAAAAAATTTTGGATTATTTATGAGTTGTTGCTCCTTTCGGCTTGGCCAAGACAAAGAACAACTCAAAAAAAATCCAATTTTTCCATATAACTTAGGTCGTTGTTGGAGACAACGGCCTTAGTTTTAAAAAAATTGGGTTTTTTATGAGTAGTTGCTCCTTTTGGCTTGGCCAAGACAGAGAGCAAATCAAAAAAATCCAAATTTTTAAACATAATTTAGGCCCTTGTTGGGTATAAAAAGAAGAAAAAAATAACTAAAAGTTTCAAATGTAGCTGTAGCTGATACATTTCAATCCAACCAACATATAAATACACAATAAAATCAGCAACAACAAAACAACACCACTTGAGTCCAAACAACATGGAAAATTAACAACAAATCTTACACATCAACAACATTCCAAATTATTGCATTTCCAATCTAACATACTCGAACTGTACATCCAAAAAAAATTCACAACGCTTCATCAAATCTCTCGTCAGAACTCTCTTCATCGGATGGATTCACTTCTTGCGGATTGATTGCACATAATTAAATGACAAGTTTTTACCACAAAAAAAATAAAATAAATATAAATTAATGAAGAGCAACTCAAAAAAAGTATTACCCCTTAAATAATATTGGACAATTTCTTGAATCATGACCCATTTTCACAATGCCGCATGTTCTGCACTGTCTCGATTTTTTAAAGCGAATTTGCTCTCTTATTGGCCTCAATCTCTTGGCACGATGCCTTTCCCTTTGTAATGCATTGCTGTGGGTCCCTCACACGTGTAGGTACATGTCCACTGCTTTCATCATGAGGTTGTGCACTGCTATGCGGTTGTGCACTACCATGTACTTGTGTACTATCATGCGGTTGTGAGGCCTCTTCGGGATGTTCACCCAATCCGGGTTGTAGCCGAGAGACGCCGTCAATGATCTTAACCAAATTCTCAAGCGTGTATTTGTAACTTTCATTGGAGGAATAACCAAGATCAATAATATGTTTTGCGTGGTAGCTCAATTCACAATATCGAGAAGCAAAATTCTTGCTATTACCTTCAGATGAAACAGATGTATAACTTCTTCTCATCACATCCCCGGTCTATCTTCTTTTAATATATACATCTGGAAGAGAAGTGTGATGGCTGAACCGAAGAACTGCTAAGATATGCCACAACGAACGCAGACGAAGTCGAAAAAATGACAAGAACATGTAATAATTGTAAGGAGTTTGCATAACTGAAGAAGGTGATCGGGTTCTGATTCTCCACAAAGTGTCACATGGAAGGTTGAACTATTCGGTGTTTCAAGATCGGCAACGAATGTCACATTATTCATGAAGCTTTTTTGTAACTTCATCTTGGAATTTGTAACAAAATTCAAAGTGTACGTTCACGCCATTTGTGCCTCCAAAGCCCATTCGCTCTTTAACTTTGGTCTCT
The DNA here is from genome assembly GCA_017893485.1 of Hemerocallis citrina. NCBI lineage: Eukaryota > Viridiplantae > Streptophyta > Magnoliopsida > Asparagales > Asphodelaceae > Hemerocallis > Hemerocallis citrina. Next base: position 105,054,178 of record CM030365.1, read on the forward strand.
TCTCAAGGTTACGGTGATTTTCTTTCAGTTCATCGTGTCTTTGACTTCTCAAAAAACGATCGAAGATGACGGTAAATTCATGCAAGGAATATTTCTTTTCTGTATGATGCTTCAAGGCAGAATGCGATGACTCACCCCATTGACTACTAAACATGCCGCCCCAAAATGAATATTTAGCATAAATGGGTGCCCAACTTTTATGGATATCAAATAGATCGTTCAACCATTTTTTATTCTCTAATCCGTATTGCGAAATCAATAAATTCCATTATTCTATAAATTCATGTACATATTCGGAACTGTAGATGACAGTCTTCACTGATTCCCAAAATTTGTCGACATCATTCGACATACGTACCTCCTGTGGTAACTTATCCAATATGCGCCAAATACAAAACCGATGCCCATTATGGGGGAAAACTTTCTTCACTGCGGCGGTGATCCCACGGTCTTGATCGGTGACGATACTGGATGGAGCACGATTCATTACACCTAACCACTTTTCAAAGAACCATTCAAACGAAGAGGTCGTCTCATTTGGATTGAACCCACCTCCTAAGAAAGTCGATTGCCAATATTGATTCACTCCAACAAAGGGAACAAATAACATTCCATACCGGTTCGTATTGTACGTGGCATCAAAGCAAAATACGTCGCCAAACTCTTCGTAATTCATCCTAGAAATACCATCAACCCATGTACAATGTGACAACCGCCCTTCGGGATCTACTTGAATGTCATTAAAATATGAAGGATCCGTTTGTTTCTTAGATTCAAAAAAATCAATTAGCATTTTCCCGTCGTGTCCTTTCAATACTTCTTGTGAGTCTCTAAGTAAATTTCTAACATCTTTTTCGGTGAATCCTACTTGATCATGACCACCACTAGCACTTTTGAAGAAGAGCATTTGTCGACATGTCTGGAAATTATCTTGGTTGAATTGATCTATTATTCTTTTATCCGTATTTGACGCGGAACGGTTTCGGAGCAAAAGATGCCTTCTACCAGTTGATGTGAATTCGTGATTGTGTGCTTCATGAAATGAATACAACACACACATATTACTTGCTTCGTTCAGTTTTACACGAACACAAGCCTTGCAACCCGTTCTACAATTTGTTAACTGTCTACCATCACTATGTTGACTCGACGACGATCCGACTATATTACACAGATATGACTTATCTACTTCCACTCCTCCCTTTAATTTATTCCCACCCTTACGCATTACAAAACCCCCACATCGAGCATATGACGTACATAAATTTTTGGCCTCAACTAAAGTAGGAAACGTCATACCTAACTTTGGTTTTAGGTGTTCTTCGACTAACAGTATGAAATCAATGATTGGTTCTACCCACAAAAAATTATTGCCGGCAGCAGAACTTTCCGTATCATTGTTCATCTGAAAAAATAATATTTTATTTAAAATTAATACACACATCATATATAAAACAGCTTGTTAACAAAAGATTGATATATATATATATATAGAAACGAAATAAAATACGTGAAAAAACCTCACAAACGACGTTCAAAAAATACGAAACCTTGCGATTGGGTCCAGCTTGCTGCACACAAGGAAACAGAACTTGTAGAAGCGATTTCCAATACATGGTTTGCAAGATACGGCCGTATCTCTCTTTCACTCTTGAAAAAGAGGGGAATGCAATACACGGACGCATATAGCAAACCATGGGTGAGAACTCGCAACTACAAGTTGCTTTGGCTTGTGAGTGGCGAGACCTACCTACTCTCAAAATTTCAAAATTTTTGAGTGCGTTCTCTATTGAAAATTCGCTCAAAACATAACAAAATACATGAGAAAACCGCACAAACGACGTTACAAGAAAATGAAACTTTGTGATTGGATTGAGCTTCCCGCACACAAGCCAACGCAACTTGTACAAGTGAGTTCTGACCCACGGTTTGCAAGATATGGCCGTGTATCGCTTTCACTCATGAAAAATACTAAGAATGTGATACATTGACGTATCTCGCAAGCCGTAGGTCGAAACTCGCAACTACAAGTTGTGTTGGGTTGCGAGCGGTTAGCCCGACCTACTTACAAAATTTCTTATTTTTGGAATCTCGTTTCAAAGGTTTCCTAGTGAAAAATCGCTCGATAGAAATTCAAACATTAATTTTTGTTGTTGTTTGATATACGGTAGAAAACCGCACAAACGAGATCAAAAATTCTGAAATCAATGGGATTAGTTTAGGCACACCAAACATGAGCCAACACAACTTGTAGATCTGAGTTTCGACTCACGGTATATAATATACGCCGATGTATCGTTTTCACTCGTGAAAAATAGTCTACAGCGATACACGGCCGTATACTTCAATCGGTGAATCTAAACACGCTTCTACAAGTTGCATTGGCTTGTGTGTGGTGAGTCTGACGTACACGCAAAATTACAGAATTTTTGGATCTCTTTGTACGCTATTAGTAACAACAAATAACAACAACTAATACTACATCTGCATCGACAATAACACTATAATTAGCTAATCTTTAATTAGCTACGCATAATATACAAATTGTATACTCAAACATTGATTAAAAAATTTCAATCAATTAACCTAGCTAGATCTACTAAAATAGCAAAAAATTAATACTTTTCACAATATAGGTTTTCGGAAAGGAGATAGAGGAGGTGCTTGCGCACTGTTGTAAACAAAGGAAGGGGAGTAGGGTTTGGCTAATTTCTTTAGGATTAGGGTTTTAGGGTTGGGGAGATTTCGTATGGGTTAGGATTTTTTTGTATTCGGGTTCTTCAAAGGAAGAGGGCAAGAGTGTGAGAAGAGGAAGAGATTGAGTAAGAAGCAACGAGCAAGAGAGAGCTAGGGTTTTTAGATCGAGAGAGAGAGCTAGGGTTTGGGGATGGGTTTCACGAGCTCCAGAGAGAGAGAGAGAGTTGTCGAAGAAGTGAGGGAGATCGATATCTGAGTATGTACAAGTGTTTGGAAAAACACTTGTACATACCTAGGCCATTGTTGGGAACAACGGCCTAGGTTAAAAAAAAATTCAACCAAGGCGGTTGTCTCCAACAATGGCCTAAGTATATTTTTTCGCAAAAAAAAAAAAAATCTTGCCAAAAATGCTAAGTCTGCAGCATTTTGGCATGAACTTCCCAAAATGCCCCTCCGCTCTTAATGGGAGCTATATGAGCAGATCTGAGGGGCTGCGATCTGAACCGTTGAACACGATCAAGAGAGATCCAACAGCTCAGATCGCTGTTTTCCAACCCGTTGAAAACAAACTCGTTTCCAATAAAGCATTTCTCATATATATATATAATTATATTCTCCTAATATAATATTATATATATACTCTTATGTATGGGGTGTTACACACACACTCCCTTAAGAACTCAGCGTCCTCGCTGAGCTCGAAGCTTACATTCTAACACAGTGTTGCCTTTCTAGCCGACGTGAAGTGGAGTACCCTGATTCTACTAGCAGTACAGCCCTACCCGGAACCTATACATTTGCTAGCTCCATCTTAGGCATACATCTAAGCCACTCTTACCCACGATCGATATCGAAAGTTGGCTTTGATACCATTTGTAATGCCCCAGTCCCTGCTTAGCTGTGCACGCGACTACACGTGCACACGCGCGAATAAACCAAATCCTAACAACTGCCCACCACAGGCGAGCCTCACAAAAGGTGCTATAGCTTTTAGGTGACCCATGATCATAGGCATCTATTAATATACACTTATTTCTCATCTTCAAATTCCGATATGGGACAAAGAAAATCTCACACACCATGATGCATGGCTTGATCAAAGTCATCTTGGCCACACATCAAGGACGTGCATCACATACACACACACACACACCCATTTCTCTCCCTTCTTCCACGTCAGCAAGGAACCGGCCCCACCACCAAATCAGCCAACTCCACTTCTTCTCATTTCTTTTATTGTTGGCCAAATTCCATGCAAACACCCCATAGACTCATTTATAGGCCCACCTACCCCTTCTCACTTATTATATTATATATATATATATATATATATATATATATATATATATATATATATATATATATATATATTATTCTCATAATATAATAGCATATATATACTTTTAAGTACGGGATATTACAACATGGATCGTTAAGTCTAGATGATAATTTGCTTTACTTAGTGAACAACTTGTATTAGAAGAAGATATGACTGACAAAATGATGGACATATCTGGTAAAGAGCTTGTGATGCCTAGGAATTGATACGCCCGTTAAATTCACGTGTGTGGGCTAGGGGTAGGCCGGTAAGGTTCGCGATATGACTAGTAAAGAGCTTGCTATTCCTAGGAATATTTGGGACAGACACCCGATAAATCTACGGTGTGTGGGCTAGGATTAGGTCGGTAAGGTCTGTAGTTACAGGAGATCGTCTTGCTGGGATTTGTGACTGAGGATACGCGCGATAAGTCCACGATGTGTGGGCTAGGAGTGGCCGGTAACGTCCAATATCTTTGAGGTGCGACTTACACGTGATTACACATTGGATTACTAATCAATGAGTTTAGGTATTGCATAGCAAGGAATTGAACCCTATATTGAAAAGAAAATACTTAGTAGTTTGTAATTGGGAATTATGTTGTATGCGCGGCATAGGGTTCCAAACAAGCATACATTAGAATATTACAACCAACAAGTGCATATAGAACTTCTAATGTACTATCTTGTTGGACAACAATTAAAAAATAATAATATTGACATTTCCATGTTTGACTTTTTCATGTAGAATAGTCATTACTTATTAACTCACCTTTAATATAATTGAATAGGAATTCAATAAAGTTGTTGGGATTTTTACTATCAGCCTCACAAACTGACGATCCCACAGATTGTGATTTTGCAGGTAAGTTTTTATGAGGAGATACAAGTGTAGAATTTTGAGGGTCTATCACGATATTACTCCATGTGATTTGGACATGTAAGATTCTCTATATTTTCATGTATTATATTATATTTATGTACACAACTGAAGTAAAAAATTCTGGATGTGTCACGAATTTTCAGTGTATGGAATTCGGGGTGTTACAATTTTGATTGATTTCATTGAGATTTTAGCATGCATTAATATTTGTCCTTGATTATTTTGACTACGTTACATACTTAGATGTGGTTTTTTTTTTTCTATTTTGTGAATCATGATTATTTTGTGTATTTGATAAGCGAGATATTCTCCATCTTTGATACTAATAGATTTTAGTAGAGTTTTTTCATTATCCAATTTGTGAGTCCAAATTTATTTTCTACTAAGACTATATCAACAGCTTAAGTGTTTTCATTGTCCTTTATAAGCAAGTTATTCTAATGTGTGTTTTCTGTTAGATGACAGATTAGTTTAGTCCCACATTGAATAATGTATTGGTTTAGTATTCTCTTCTCTCCTATATATAGGAGATATATTGTACTCAGTTTATTCAATCAATAATAAAAGAATATTTTCTATCCCTAATTCTAACATGGTATCAGAGCCAATAATCCTATAAGGCCTATACTAATTTTATCCTCGTCGTTAAGGTGGAGTGGTTGTCGTCTTCATCGGAATCACTCACCTCCCGACATCTCTTTTCTTCTCCCAATCAACTACCAAAACCCTCATCACCTTCTCCCTCAGTCAACAAAATCCAAAACCCTAGCCGTCATCCTTCTTCCTATCCCAATCAAATCTAACCCTAGCCGTCATTATCCCTTAACCCTTCTACTGTGCTTTCTCCCGTTCCTGTTCATCCATCCAAGTCGCCCGCTTTCTCTCCCTGTTTTCCCATTGCCGACTTCACCATTACTCGCACTCATCCCCGCCCTTAGCCGTCATCCCGATCGCCTCTCCGCCCACAACTCCGACCATCGACCTCTCCGTCCACAACTCCGACCATCAGATCCGCCCTGAAGCTGCCTTCTTCCTCTATTCTGCTTTTGAACCCAAACCGCCGCTCACCTCCTCATCCTCTTCCTCTGTCCTCTGTCCTCTGCCCTCGTCGACGCCCTCGACCCTTGTCCTCGTCTCCTTCTCAACAACGGCCCTCTCCTTTGGGTCTCCGTCTTCGAAATCCTTCCTTCCCCTGATGCCCGCCATCTCTTCTTCTTCCACCACGGCCGCGATCCACATGACTCCCTCTACCCTGGATCCCTCCTCTCTATTCATCCTAATTCTGATGTCCTTCTCCTCGAGGTCGATGCAAGAAAATAAGATTTAGGGTTTAAGCATTATGAATGGGGGCTTTTTTGGTAGAGTGGGTATACATGTATGGTATGCCTCTAACTCTCTTAAAATGAAGGCCTGGTTATCTGCTATTAATAATAATAAAAAAAAATCTTGCAGGTTCTTGTGCTTCTACATCCAGATCGTCAGCTCACTGAGGTTGATCGATCGTGATTTTGAGAGGGGTGTTATCAGCATCCAGTTCTCAGTCATCGACAATTTTCAAGTCTGGGTTGAGATCCCATCAGTCTATTTCTCAGTTCAGGAGTGAGATCCCAGCATCGACTATGTCTCAAGTCAGAGGTGAGATCCCAGTATCGACTATGTTTCAAGTCAGGGGTGAGATCCGATCAGTCTACTTCTCAGTTCTGTCATATGCGCCAGTGCCGTTTCTGCATCACAGTTTGTCGTTTCTTCCACATCAACATCGTCAGTATTTCAAATTCTTGTTGTTTGAACCAACTTGAGTTTGAGAGGGGGTGTTAGATGGCAGATTAGTTTAGTCCCACATTGAATAATGTATTGGTTTAGTATTCTCTTCTCTCCTATATATAGGAGATATATTGTACTCAGTTTATTCAATCAATAATAAAAGAATATTTTCTATCCCTAATTCTAACATTTTCAAGGTGATATACTTTATTAATAAAAGACTATAATTTTATGTAGCTATTATAAGTTACATGTGAAATTGACTTCATCATATATATTAGTATGTATTATTTTCAAAAGCAAGAAAGTCTCTTTTGAAAGTAGTTATTTTCATCTATTATTTATGCGGGTTGTATATCTGTAATTGTTTAATATGCATTTGAGAATTAGATTATTTATTTATTATTATATTAAGTTTATTACAAAACAGTTTAATATTAAGCAAATAAGGATTAGCTCAAGAAATGAGAAAAAATAGACACTATTGAAGTTTTAAAAGTGGCGAGGTGAGTTTGGATGGTTTGAATTTGTGAGCAACTAATCCTGCAGCCATAGGTATTAGAAATTTTTGAGCTCATCATTTTCTTGATATAAGGTAAGCAAGCGTTTTATTAATAAAACAAATCTATATTATGATAAGCAGCAGTTATTCTTTGGTGCAGTTGAGAAGTTACCCATTTAAGTTATTATTGTTTATTATGTAATTATTTCTCGAAACTCGAAAGGTATTTTTATGTTTTGTGGGTTTTATGAGGACTTTTACGGAATATATTTATTAGAGGATATAATACTTAGTGTAGCAAATGTTTTATAAGTTTTTTCCATTTTTCATGAGGGCTATAAGCTAACTACACCCATATTGCTATGATGACAGTGCTCATGAGAAGTGGGAATAAAGGATGAGTTTTAAACTTCTCATAAGTCCTAAGGGTATGTTTGCAAGGTATACATCCATCCTTACCTGTGGAGAACTTACCTTAGTAAGAGTAATTGTGATGCTGTGATTCTGGGATATGGGTTGATCCATAGAACTCTTATGAAACAGTATTGGTGAGTATGATCATAAAGCTTCAACCCGCTATCTCAATGATCAGTAGATATTGTGTGTGCATTTGTCAATATATGGCTCAAGAAATCTAATTCAAGGTGTAGTCCATTAGTTTCTCTTAGGTTGCGATGAATATAACCGTGTGGAGGTTCAAAGCCGGAAGCTAGCTACAACGAAATCCATGGTATGAAAGTGCTCTATTCAACTACACTATTTGCCATATTTAGATATTTCATTTTTTGGGGGAGATTGTTGGTAACTATTTTATGAAAAATAAATTTTCTAAACCATTATTATTTTTATCACAATTTATTAATTAGTTAATGATGATGATCAAATCCAATTTATTAATTTATTGTTGGTGGAGGATGTGTTTTCTGGAGGAGGTTGTTGGGTTTGGATGAGGTATAGGCAGGGTGATGAAGATGGATAATGACGATGGTGATGGATGGATGATGATGGATAATGATGATGGTGAAGGCTGGATAGTGACAACAAGTAGAAAAGGAGTGGGGTTGGGTTCTGTTGAAGGACATTGAGAGAGATGATGTGGATGATGGTGACGGGTGATGGATTATGCGTTGGAGAGGAGAGGGGTTGGGTTGGCATTTTAGGGGTTTGAAGGAGCAGCTGCGGGAGGAAGAAGAAGACTGGGCTAGGGTTTTTGTGGAAACCTCACGACGGTGGCGGCGGGGTAGGAAGATGCCCTTGCTGTAGTTGATAGGCGGCAGTGGATGGGTCCCATGGTGAGGCGTGGGTGGCAATAGACGACAGCAATGGTGGCGGCGGCTGCTGGCTAGGTTTAGGGTTGGGGCTCTGGTACCATGATTGATTTTGGTATTGCATATTTTTGTCCAACACCCTAGCTGAATACAACTCCTAGTATATAAAAGATACATAAGCACGGGCTCTGCCCGTACCTAAAAACTCATACAACTATAATAATATATCTAATAGATTGAACAAACTGATAAAATCTGCAGGAGGTCAGCCTTCCGGCATGAACTCGATATGGTACCAACATAATTCGTTGTTGATGTCGATCCGTCGGTTTGTCATAGTATGCATGAACTCTCCCTTTGCCAATGACTTCTGGAAATCATCACGCTCACCATTGAAAGAATCGTTGTCTTCACGGACTGTAGTTAACTCCGAACATCCTAAGGAATGACTCCTAGGCTCGGATACCACCTAACTTATGGCGGGAGATAGATTATTTTCTTGTCTTTGTATGCACTTACGGTTCTTGAATTAACAAGAATTATTTTGCACATGAGAAAGATAAATTGAATAAAAAGTTATTCATTTTATAATTAGATTAATAGTGAAAAAAGAAAATACATTATAACTCCTAATGCCAATAAATTGGGGGACTCAACTTGCGATAAATAGGGGGACTAAACTTGCGAAGAAAGCAAACTAACCTAATCTCAAAAGGGAATACATAACTGATATCGCTAAACTAGAAAAACATAAAAAGATAAATATTCGGATCCAAAATATGTGAAGAAATCCGCCCGAAAAAGATGCCAAATCTACCAATCTAACATGCAGTCGACTGCTTAAGCACTGCAAAAATTCTAGAGAGTCTATTCCTCATAGCAGTCGACTGTAATGTTGCAGTCGACTGCAATTTTGGTACAGTCGAGTGCAACGTTGCTGCTAATGCTTCTGTCATTGCTGCTTTTTGTTGCCATTTTGTAGTGTCATTTGGGGCTATCATCACTGTAGTTTGCTGCTGATATTGGTTGCTTTTGTGCACCGCATCACAAGACGACAGTATGATCAGTTTTTATTACTAATTTACAAGGCATGCATTTCAAACTACCTGGTTGTTTCTCTAACAAGTGAACTATGATTATGTCAACTCTAGCTTGATCTTTAAACAAAGACCAAACTCTTCGCCTGGCTACACGACTAGAAACTCTCCAGCTCTCTTCCTCCTTTCTATTTTACAGTCTTCCAGCCTCTATCCAAACCCCTTTTCCAAGCATTTAAAGGTTAACCTGGGTCTTCTTGCCACCATCTATTCAAGTCTGAAAAAGACTTGATTGCGGTCTTGTACCACTAAGGAGCACTTTCCGTCACGGGCTTACAGCTTTACATGTAGGACCGCGGTGAGATAGTTCCTTAATGTAGTGATTGCTACTCTAAATTTCAACTTTTTTTTTGGACTCAAAGATGGACGACTAAATTGTTTCATTAATGAGGAAATAACGAAACAACTAAATTTCAACTTTCTCTGTCAAAGTTTCACATATCTAACAACTAAAGTCTGCCACTAATGCTATATATAATACTAACAAATAGTTCAACCACCCATCGTACCTCACATACCACAACCAAAGAAAAATAACCATACGTGCAATTCAACAATCAAACAACGAAATCGAAGAGGAATACATTTACTAAAGTAGTTTCTTGTCATGGAGAAAGAGTCACATGATAGGTGGCAGCATGGCATCCCCATTCCTAAGATCGCGAGCAATCTCATCGGGCAAAGGGAAAACAGGTAGTTAACCACCCATTCAGGACCATCCAAACTAAATTTATTCAGATAAATTGAAAATCTCCATTGCATGTCCCACCTCTGTTATCCTCTATAATTGCTTCTTTACTGAAAAAAGAATCAATGAAGACAAGATCAAACCGGTGCCCAACAATCTTGTCATTTTTTGTTACATAAATCTCCTAATACGTTAATTTTCTTTCGTTATGTTAATTCTAAATTGGAAAATAACGAATTCACCTTTTTTCCTCGTTAAGAAACTCCCTAACAAATACCCTATATATAAAAAAAAAAAAGAAAATCCCTTTCGTTAACGGGAGGGGATGTTAATGTTCAAAAAAATAACGGTATGGGGGTTTCTTGATTAAAGATGCAAACGATTAGAGGGTTTCTTGATTTTTTCCCTTACAAATTATCTCCATTCAAGAATAAGGGGGATAGGGTGTCACCCTAGATAACTTAATTAAGAAACATCTCAAAACTAATATCTCAACATTCCAAAATGAAAATCTATATCATTAGATGTGATCTACATTAAAATAACTATTTCTAAACAAAAGCTGAAATAAATTTGACAAGTTTCAGCTAATCATCATGCAAACTAAAAATAGATTAATTCTAAATTGTTTATAAAACGCCATTTTTTGTCATATGATTAACAATTAATTTTCATTAATTCTATATACATTTTTCATATGTAAAAAAAGGAAGAGATCCCCCTCTCACCTGAATTCGGTCTCCGTCACCTAACACCACCGCCGCCACCAACTTCCCCCGACATTGCCACCACCATCGCTATTAGGAAAGCACGAAGGGAGAACATACATACGAGAATGGAGCAACTTGAAGCCGAAATGAGAGGGTGGGCCCCATGAGAGGGTCCAACAACCCTCTCCCAACCACCGCCAATCAACGTCATCCCAAACCCACCTCCACGATAGCTAGAAGAAGAGGAGTGCCCAACAATCTCTGTCACCAAGGAAGGGTAGAGAGAACTTAGGTTTAGCTGCTCATCCAAGCGATCTCACCATGGTGAACATCACCGACATGATCAAAGAAACAATTGTCATCATAGCTCTCCCTCACCTCAACCTAAGGGAAGGGCCCCCAAAGAGGTCCCCCCTACGAACCATAGAGGGCATAATGGAACCTGCCCTACAGACCACCGTCGATCACCTACACCTACGAGATTGCAGGAAACGAGAGGTCCCTTAAAGGGACAGAAAAAGGTGGACAATGATGGGAGGTTGAGGGAAGTGGAGAAGGTCCGCTAGATGGATATAAAGGAAAATCACCCGACATGAAGAAGAAGTGAGATGAGATTTTTCTAAGAGCCCTATGTTTAATCATGTGAAGTGCTATTACCAGCAGCCTCATCACCACATCCAACATCACCTTCATTAGCAAAAGAAACATCAATATCAACACCAACAACAGTGCCGGTACCAACACCGCAACAGCAACAATCACCAAAACCTACAACAAAAAATCCCCTCCAATACCCCAACTCAATGCCACATACAACTCCAAACCGCAACCAATCACACAACCACCACCACCTACCTTCATCATCACCCCCTCACCCTTTTCACCACAACCACTACCACCAACCACATCACCACCACTCCCCGTCCTAGCAACACTTCCCAGAATAACAAATGCCCCATATTCCAACAAAGGCAGGACAAACATCAGTCAAGATGCTCAATCAACAACAGAGGTCGCTGATCAGGGCTGCGGAGGGAAGTCCAATCAGAGAGGGTACCTGTCAAATGCAGCTTAGCAACAGCTTGGAAGGGGCTTCGGGGAGGAAGGAATCTTAGGCGGAAGTTGAGAGTAAAATGACTAGAAGATGAAGATTTGCAGCGATAACTGAGGAAAGCAGGAACGAAAAAAAGGCTACGCAAAGGGAAACGAAAGCTAATCTAGTGTTTTAATTGCATTGATACAAGTCACACACGTGCAGAATGCATAAAGAAGGTGTGCTACCTAAAGTGTATGAAATAAGGACACATGTCAAATTGCTGTATGAACGTGATCATTAACTCTGAGGAGGAGGAGAGGAGTGTACAGAGAGAAAAATTACTAAAAAACTCAGTCAAGATCAGGCTTATCAGCAGCCTCGACGCCATTAAACAAGATAAGGCATGGCTATGGAGGTGGTAAGAGACTGCCAAAATCAAATCAGGACGCCCATTGAAGAATCATTTTCTGGACATTCAATGCCCGGTGGCCAATAGAAGTCACCGCAATTCGGTGGTCAAGAAAATGTGTCACCTCTAACTTTTGGTCTCCTTCCCCTCGACGGAGAAGGTTCTAGATGTAACCACAATGGGAATTGTGGAATCTGGACATTTCACAGTAGATTTCGTGCAATGGACGCCGCATTTTGGGGCGGAGTAGCCGAAGGGAGATAATTATTGGATCTAGATACACATCATACCATTGCACTGCTAGAAGAGGGAAGCTCTCCAACATATTGTGTTGGATTTTGGGACTTTGGTGGAAATTGACCCTAAAACCCCTAAGAAAGTCACAATTAATCATAGTGAGGGTGCAAATCAGAAGCCTGGATATCTCAAGAAGTCGATATTCTCACAATTTTACACGTTTGATGACTTAGTCCGCTTTGTACTAGAGGCCAAGGTGAAGCAAGGGGAGTGTCGAATCTGACCAGCTCAGTGGTGATTAGCAGCGAATGGGAGATTACCATAGACAGAGCATACGAGGTGCAATGGGCTCACAGAGAAGTACTCTAGGAAGCTCGGGAGGCGAAGGAGTGTCAACAATGTGCTCCAACAGTCAACTCTGCCTAGAACCCCAAAAGTCAGATTCAAAATTCAAACAAATCCAATGGTGTCACACCCCGCTTCCCAAAAGGAATACGGAATACGATACGCGACTAAGCCCAGCGAATGGTTTTTACCATCTATAAACTATAAGGATCTACTTGACTTAGCACAACAGTAAATATAACAATATACTCAACCAAGCATGCATAAAAAATTATAAATCAACACTTCATTTGCCATAATGATAAATATTCCAAACAAATACGAGATCTGAAACAAAACAATATCCTGGGACTACAAGCCCAAATACAAGTCTCAATACAGTACTTGAATAAAATAGTTCAAGGCAAAACCTTAAGCAAAATTTTCCAATGCGCAGATCAAAACTTTTGCTCACCAACTCCAGTAGGCAAGCGATCACCAAAACCTGCTCATATAACATTTACAAGAAAAATAGGAAGACAGGAAAACATAATGTCCGTTAGTTGCAAGTTCTGGGCCGCAAGTAGTCAAGCAGGAAAATGGAAAAGGGAAGAATAAAACCAAACAGGAACTACTGACATGGAGATAAGCAACAAAGGATGACAGTTTACAAATAACAGTAAACAGTGGGTAAACATTAAAGAGTATAACAGTAACAGCAACAGTAGAGGATCACAGTAACAGTAACAGGATGTGATATTGAAATAATTATTCTTATGTCTAATGTTCATTACTATCTAGGTAGTACTTCATGCGTCCCAAATTATACCATATGGTTGCTACATCAAAAAGTTTCATTTTAAGATTTCGTAGCGGAACCTATAGGGCCATATATATAGACAAACAATAACACTAACAGTAATAACAAACAGTAACGGTGTTATGGATCATGCCCTCATGCATCCAGAGAAAAATAGTCGGTACCACAGTAAACAGTGGGGAAAACGAGTTTCCTTCTGAATACGCAATTCTATATTGTCCACTACTAGATCTTTCCCTTAAAAACCTTGACTTGATTAGTTTTCATTATTATTAAACAGGCGTGAATGAATACAAACAGGGAAAAATACATGGCAAGAACAAAGCATAAGCCTAAAATGAATAGGAAACACGAACGGGTGACAAAATAACTTTTAACAGTCAAAACAACGAAACTTTCAATTCTGGACAGTAAGGCACTACTGTACCAAATCTGAGATTTTCGTTGCTACAGAACTGCAAATCTAGACCCGTCAGAAAATTCAGAAACTAGACTCTCTGCCGAATCCAGCACATATATACAAGTCACACATCAGCCACAAAAATAGGGTTGAAAACAGTGTTTAATACACAAGTTATGTTCAGGTAGAAAATACAAAATCTTGTTTATAAACATGAAAAGGATTTGAAAATATCATAATTAATTCTGATAAAAATCTAGAAGATTCCCTGGTATATCTAGTTTCAACATATAAAATATCATGAAGTTATATTACAGATAGTATAGTCAATAAAATTGGAAAAACAGAGTAATGCAACAAAATCTCAATTCTAAAAGTTCAGATATAGCAGTACCAAAACGGAGATGATTCAGAAAATACTACTCGAAATACAGATCTGTCAAAAGGGTTATAAAATAGACAAATCAGGCTACAATTCATATTCACAAAGTTTTCATCAAAAACAAGTAGAATTGGGTTGAAAACATAATTCTTTACCGAACAGCATGCAGTTTGGAAATATATCGATTGGTTTCATAAGCATGAAATGAGATACAAAAGTCATTAATTAATTCCACGAAAATTTGGGATTGATCCCAGTCATATCTAAACATACCCAGCAAAATATAGAGTTCAAATTCTACTCTTATTATCAGTTTTAAAATAATATTTCATACAGAAATCACATAGTTCAGAATCTGGAATATACGATATGACTACAGTGAAACATCAATAACTCATGCATCGAAAATCGGAATTCAGATCCGTTGAAAGTTCTGAAAATAAGAAAACAATGCCTACAAATCATGTTCACAAATTTATTTATTTTATTGATGTTAACAGGCTCAAAATTATTGTAAAAAAGTAGGGTAGCAGTGAAACAAAAGTTCTTTTATGCATTTTATCAAATAGTTTAATTACAAATGATCCAATCTAAGATGACATACAAAGCATGGTATATAGTCAACTCAAATCAGCATGACATGTGAATAAACAATCTATAATAAGATAGTACATCTTACAAACATCCATGAAGCAATCATCTACAACATACGATATGTCACAACAAGCATATACATCAAGATGTCCATATAATCTAAATTGTTTCATGCAATAGGTGACAACTATTGTGAAATACTCATGATCAAGAGATGAAGGAACGGATCAACTAACAAGATATATGATCATCATGAGAGTGACAACATCGCATGCAAGACTACTTACGGTATTTAACTTGTATGACAAAAATTACATACATGCTACATGCCTAATAACGACGACGAAGATGATGAGAGAATAAGGGGAACGGATCCCGAACAACGAACACAACCACACGTGCACAAGAGACAGCACGTACGAGAACAAGAGCCAACAGCAAAACACCTGCAGTGCATGTGCTCTCACACAAACACGCACGGTAGCATCAACCGCAAGTGGCTTTGACAGCGACAAGGCACCACGACAAGGGCGGCGACAACGACAAGGTTATCTCGACGCTAGGGGAAGACGATGACGGATGGAGGACGGGGACAACAACGCTAGGGTAACGGTAGCGGCGGCACAGTAAGGGGACGACGACAGCACAACAACGTTGAGGGTCGACAACGACGAGGGGATCTAGGGTCGCTGCGGGCTCAAGCAGGGATAGGGCGGCACAGGGATCGGCGGTGAGGGGAAGAGGAACGGGTTGAGGGGGAGATGGGTTCACCAGCGATGGGGGGTTGAGGCGGTGACGGGTGACGGGCACAACAAGGGGGGTTCGGGAGGTAGGAGAGAGGGGGTTGACGGCTGTGGTAGAGAGAGAGAGATATTAGGTTTAGATAATTAGGGTTAGGGTGTGATTAGTAGGGTTATATGAGTCAAAGCCAGTTTGGGTTAACTGGGTAGTATCCAATAGGAAGAAAGGAGTCCAATATGAGATAAATAGGCCATGAATTAGGTTTAGACAATAAACAAGGTCAAGAACAATATGTAGATCAAATAATGGAGAATATAAAGGCTAAATCAAAGCAAAAATGAATTATAAGGAGAACAACAACATACAATTCAAAGGGGACGAAAAGAGATACAATCAGAAATAAGATAAAATAATGAGGAATTTAAATAAATACAAATAAAATACAAAAATCAGTCATAGGAGTTACAAATCCTATCCACCCAACAAGAAGAATTTCGCCCTCGAAATTCAACCAGAAGTACATAGGGTAACCTCGAAAAAGAAAAGAAAATAACAACAAAAGCGAAAAGAACAAAACAAGTGCTACACAAACAAATGAGGAAACCTCCACTGGATATCCTCCTCCAGCTCTCAAGTCAACTCACCCGGAGAGTGAGGATTCCAAGAAACTCGAACAAGCTTGATCACCTTGTTCTTCAAAACCTTCTCCCGCTGGTCCAAGATAGCAAATGGCAGAATTTCACAAGACAGATCCGGCCTCACATATAACTCTGAGTAGTCAATCACATGGCTCTCATCAAGGATATACTTCTTCAGTTGCAAGACATGGAAGACGTCGTGCACTCCAAATAAAGTCGGTGGTAATGCAAGATGATAGGTCACCTTGCCTACTCGTTCCACGATGTCAAATGGTCCGATGAACCTACTACTCAACTTGCCTCCGCCACCAAAACGAATGACACCTCGCCAAGGCGATACCTTAAGGAAAACATGATCTCCCACCTCCAACTCCAAGGCTCTCCTATAGACATCAGCCCATCTCTTTTGCCTGTCTTGCGCGGCTTGAAGATGCTTCCTGATCTGACTCACCGCATCCACCGTCCTGCTGATCAACTCCGGACCCAACAACTTTCTCTTGCCAATGTCATCCCAGCACACTAGAGACTGACAATTCCGATCATAGAGTGCCTCGTACGAAGCAGCCTTAAGACTGGCCTGAAAGCTGTTATTGTACGAGAACTCTACAAGATGCAAGTGGTCCTCCCAAGAACCTCCAAATTGCAGCACACAGGATCTCAACATGTCCTATAGAGTCTGGGTGGTCTTCTCTGACTGTCCATCTATCTGAGGGTGAAAAGCTGTGTTGTACTTCAACTTATCCCCAGACTACTCTGAAGACTCTCCCAAAACTGCGACCTGAACCTCGTATCCATGTAGGCTACAATACTGATTGGAACCCCATGAAGGCTGACAATCTCTAGCATGTACTTCTGTCACCCTCCACTTCCCAAAATACGAAAATACAAGCACATAATGAAGGCCCAGCGAATGATTATACATCATCCATAAGTTGTACCGGTCTAACTCAACAATATACAAAAAAAAAAGACAACCACGCATGAAGAATATAATCACATAAACAATGAATAAACTCAAAAATAATCATGAAATAAATTTACCAAATAATAATCCAACATCTGGGATAAACAACTTTAGGTCATAAAGCCCAAAAATACAAAGTATGATAAAAAGAAATACAATAAGCAAATAACAAAAGATAGCTAAGTAGTCTAAAGTCCAGCTCCAATCTTCAGAGAGTTTGCTCACCAATTCCTTCTAGGATTGCTCCTTCGGTACCTGTTAATACTTGATCTAAAAAGAAAGAAAAGAGTGCCCTTAGAGCAAGTCGTGGGCAGCAAGTAGAAAAAAACAGAGGATAAAGGAAATCATGTATGTCAAAGAAAAAGGACATGGTCAAAGACAAGGAACAAAGCAAAGGCAGGCAAAATGTCAAAGGTCTATAGTAAATCACGCATGTAATGAGTGATGTCACGATCAAGTAAGAAATGCAGGTATTAAGTATTTTATTAGCCTATCTAGTGCACGTACTACTGTGTCCCATTCCACAGGTTCGGCGCAAACACACAGTGAACGGTTTAGACTGATGGTGAATTCACGGTTCGTGTATTCGGCCCAGTAGTCGGGAATTTACGGGATGTTCGGGATTTTTGGGATTTTCAGGATGTTCGGGATTTTCAGGATGTTCGGGATTTTCGGGATTTTCTGGATGTTCGGGAGTTTCGGGATTTTCGGGATTTTCAGGATGTTCGGGATTTAGCTGGTAAGGGACCCCTACCGAGTACAGTCTCCGATTGTTCACTACCAAGTCAAATCCATGATATCCCCGGCTTTTTATTAGTTTATTTTCATCCTATGTGAGCATGCAAGAGGGTGTCAATGTTGTATAATACTAAGTGTGACTAATTCTATGCACTACAGACAAAGCAAGAAGCAAACAAGTCAAATCAACACACATCACATAATCATGATAGCATGACCTTGCTGTACTAAAACATGGATTACAGCCACTATAAAATAGAAAACCTGAATCCGTCGGAAGGCCTAGAAAGTAGACTTCCATACGGTTCCAGCAAATATAATTAAGGCATATAAAAGATACCGAAACTAGGGTGAAAACTCTATTCTATTCAGGTTTTATTTTCAGGCAGCATCAATGTTCTAAAAGTCGCTAGGTGGTAGTCGGACGACCGATGGGTGCCTAGTGCCTAGGCCCTGTAAGCGGAGCTTAAGCGGCTAGGTGCTAGGTGGTTTTATTTATATATTTTATTTATATATTTTATCATTTTGTTTTGTTTTGTTGTTACCAATTCTTACTCTTGATATTTCTCCTTGCAATTGCAGGATGAGCTTACAAAATCGAATAGGTGTATTATTATTAGTCTTTTGCTTTTTTTTGTATAGGCCTATACTCATCTATTAGACTAGTATTAATCTATGACGAAGATCAGTAGTGGAGATTACCTGTTCGGCTGCTTCAGTCCAAGGAGCAAACAATGTGGGGAAGCAGGAGGCTTGCGTCGGGGGATGGGAGAGGGTTACGTTAGGAGAAGTTTGAGAGAGAAGAGGACGTAATGTTGACGTCGGTGGTGAAGCAAGGCGGGAGGCAGTGTGTGGTTGTGTTGACGACTAGACTTTGAAGCTGAAGAGAGGAGAGAGAGCTTGTGTTGACGTCGATTGAAGTTGAAGCGAGCTGCGTGTAGCGCCCCAAATCCCTATACCGGGGACCTAAGACCCTACTCCAGGAGTCGAACTTCAAAATAGCCAAATCACAGAAGTATAGGAAATTTAAAAACTTTTATTCCATATAAATGTTACATTTACAAGGGTTACAATGTCCAAATAAAAGTTACAATATTTACAACAATATAACAGTACTTGTATATGTCCCTTGGATCCTTGGACTAACTCGAGCTCCGTGTTACCTGTAGATCGGCTCCGAATACCTACAAGGTGGGAAATGTCAGTACTTCGATTGACGCAAAGCTGGTGATAACAACGATCCTCTAAAATTCAATCACAACCAATAATTTATGCAAAATAGAAAGGTGATGTGCCAAAACAAGAGTTTAGTGGATTCGGGTTCTAGTGCAGTGTTATGACATGACCATAAGTCTAGATGCAGCAAACTCACATGCCTAACATCTAATGCAAGGAAGACTTTGGAGCATGAATGCATCTCATACTACATACGCCCCCAAATCTAACCGTCTTTCTCCACAATATAGGGATTCATACCCTCGCCATGCACCCTACTCTTGTACATACTCCAGTTCCCAATAGATTGTCCGTCGCCCAAGGAGATTGCAACGGTCGGTCTATTTCCTACCCTGCAGTGCCTAAGTGGTCACCGCCAGTTGGTACCCGTGTACGGACCTCCTTAGAAACCACGTTGAACCTGGTCCTTACGATCCTTGGTTCCACATGTCCATTCATGGACTCTCGCATGCGTGTTCACCCCTGGCCCGGGTTATGAACATATATATACCAAAACACAAAACACAAACCCGCGCTTTAGGGACGTGAGCACCACGGAAGGTCAATTCCTTCGAGCCTCCCGCACCTTACTTCAGCAAAACTTTAGGAATCAACAGATCGAGATACGAGCCGGGGACACCTAGACCTTTACCCTAGTGACTAACTCGAGTCACACATCCCATTCGGGAAAATCAATAACCTCAATAACAGAGATCAACCATCCCTAGACATGAGTCACCGACTCGGCTCACACACAAGGGAAAAATGCTTTCACAATCCTTAGTCCAAACCCAGACTAAGCGACCTACGGGTTTCTACCCGAATCTCAAAATGGTCATAACTCTTCGATATAACTCCGATTGGAGTTTATGGCCCTAACCTGTAAAGGTTCGATCCTAGGCTACAACTACCTAGTTGATCACGATCTTAGATTCAACCATTCACTGGAATTTCCTCAAATTAGTTTTGTTGGAAAGGTCTAGGTGTCCCCTACAACTCTCTCCTGAGTCATGATCCTCAAAATATGCCTCTAACAGGTCTCAATTTTCCAATCTTTACAGAGTGTCAAAACTGGCTGAAAATAGCACAGTGCTCAATCACAAAATTACAGTAAATTGCACAATTGTCCAATTGACACAACATTTATGGTGGTGACACTAGACATCATACCCAATATCATGCAAAATACCTCATGTCAAAATTCCAACTATACAGTGAGTACTACCTATTGCAAGTTAGCACAGAAACCATCATGTTTTCTAATTCAACATCAGATACTGGTCATGGATAGATTTTTCTCATGCCTTTACAATCATCCAAATAATTTACTGATTTTTTTACATAATCAACATGTATTCATGAACATTGAGTAAAAATTTCAGATCAAAATCATGCTTCAATAAATCGCGAAAATTTCTACAATATAAACCATCCTGTTTTTCTTTTCCTGTGTCTGCCTTACGACACATATCCATCTCTCAATTTTATTAGCATATCAAATGATCGTAGAAAAATATGAAATAAATCATGATGATCCTAACACCAAAATGAACAAACATGTTTAATCTTGTGGTCTAATTCAACATATTGTGCTCTCGGAAAAATCCACAAAATCGTACTCCGAACCAGCTTTTCCTGGTTCCAATCTGACTCTACTTCTAACCTTTAGAAAAGCAATCCTATGCATTCTAGCACACATGCATGCAACCAAATTTAATTAAAAGACAAGAATTTCAAGTTTAGAGAAACTTCCCACCTTAGGTTGTAGTAGTAGAAGGAATTTCTTGAAGGCTCTTCTCTTGGAAATCTCCTTTTCTTCCTTCTTATTTACTTCCTTCTTCTTTTCTCTCCTCCTTCTCTTGTGGTGTTCTCTTCTGAAAATTCCAGAGCAAAAGGGGGGAAAAGAAGTGGGAAATGAGGGTGATGGGAAGGTGGAGGCCTGGATTTGATAGGGGGGGGGGGGGTAGGTTTAGGCTATAGGTGGTTTGTAGACCCAAAACCATGGCTTAGCCCATTGGTTTTGTGTATGTTAGGTTGGCTGCCTAACATAAATCTTAACGAGCTCCAACGAGTGTGAGATGCGTATTTTAACGAGCGCACGCAACCTATATTCACTGTAGTACTATACCGTATTATATTTGCATGTGCGTCGTGCCAAAAACTAGCAGTTATACTAGTATCGGTCCGTCTTGTTCTCGTGCATCTTTGGAATGCAACTCTCCCAAAAACCGTTCCGTAGCCCTAACAATCCACCACGATGGCAAATCGACCCATAATACTACAATCAATTGCACGCATACTAACAATATACATACACATAAGCATATCTTCAGGTACCGTACAAAACGGGGTGTTACATCACTCCCTCCTTAGAATCGTTCTGTCCCCAGAACGTCCTTAGTGGGAGAAAGAAAAAAAACAAACAAAATAGAAAATATTCAAAATAAATCCGGATATAAGGCCTTCATGTGGCTCTCTGGCTCCCACGTGGCTTCTTTCACGAACTGGTTCCTCCAGAGAACTTTGACAATCGGGATAACCTTGTTTCTCAGTACCTTGTCCTGATGATCAAGTATGCTGACTGGTTTCTCTCTACAGGAAAGATCTATCTGTAAATCCTTCGGAACCTCTGGCAACCGATGGCTCGAATCCGGGACATACTTTTGTAGCATAGAGACGTGGAACACGTCATGCACTTGAGATAGCTCGCCCGGCAGCTCCAACTTATAAGCCATCCTTCCAATCCTCTTCAGAATCTTGTATGGTCCAATATACCTCGGGGCTAACTTCTCGCCTTTCCCAAACCTGATAACTCCTTTGGTCGGCGATACCTTGAGAAATATGGAGTCGCCTTCTTCAAATTCCAACTCTCTTCGGCGGTTGTCTGCATAGCTCTTTTGCCTGTTTTGTGCTCCTTGAAGCCTCTTCTGAATAAGCTCGATCTGCTCCGACGTCTGTTGCACGATTTCTGGTCCATACATCTGCCGCTCTCCTACCTCGAACCAACAAATTGGCGTCTTGCATCTTCATCTATACAAAGCTTCATACGGGGCCATGCCAATGCTTGCCTGATAGCTGTTATTATAAGCAAACTCTACCAAGGCTAAGTATTTTTTCCAACTTCCTCCGAAGTCCAAAATGCATGCCCGTAACATGTCCTCGAGAATCCTGTTGACTCTCTCCGTCTGACCATCCGTCTGAGGGTGAAAAGATGTGCTGAAGTCTATTCTAGTTCCCATCGCTGACTGTAGACTTTGCCAGAATCGAGACGTACATCTTGCATCTCGGTTGGATACTATCGCACTGGCACTCCATGTAGCTTTACTATATTCTCAATGTAGACCTCGACCAACTTCTTGACTGTCCAGGTCATCTTTACTGGAAGAAAATGTGCTGACTTGGTCAATCGATCCACAATCACCCATATCGAGTCATTTCCTTTAGGGCTCCTGGGTAACCCAGTGATAAAATCCATACTGATGTTCTCCCATTTCCATTCTGGAATGGGTAAAGGTTGTAACAATCCTCCTGGTTTCTGGTTTTCGGCCTTAACTTGTTGGCATGTCAAACACTTGGTGACAAACTCTGCTATATCTTGCTTCATCGCTGACCACCAATAGTGTTGCTTCACATCGTGATACATCTTGGTGCTTCCGGGGTGAATCGTGAGTAATGTGGAGTGAGCTTCCGTCATGATGTCTTCCCTCAACTCCTCATCCTTTGGTACACATAGTCGGTTTTCAAACCATAGTGAACCTCTCTTATACTGAATTCCGCCAATTTTCCTTCATGCACTTGCTTCTTTATGTCTTCCGTCTCTGGATCTTTGGTCTGAGCCTCTTTCACTCACTCATCCAAGCTTGGTCGTAACACTAACTGTGCCAGAACTGCACTTATATGTTGTGTAACCACTTCGATGCATGCCTGCCTGATCTCTTTATCTAGCTCCCTCTGGGTCGCTATCAATGTTGCCATACTTCTCTTCCTGCTGAGCGCGTCTGCTACCACGTTGGCTTTTTCTGGATGATATATAATCTCAGGCCTAATGTCTTCGAGTACTTCCAACCATCTCCTCTGCCTTAAGTTGAGATCCTTCTGTTGGTAGATATACTTTAAGCTCTTGTGATCAGTGTAAATTTCCACCTTTGCTCCGTAGATATAATGTCTCCATGATTTCAAAGCAAAAATTATCGCTACAAGTTCCAAATCATGGGTTGGATAGTTCTTCTCGTGTGGTCGTAGCTGTCTCGAACCATAAGCTATAACCTTGCCTTCCTGCATCAGCACACATCCGAACCCCAAATACGATGCATCACTGTAGATGACATAGTCCTTATCCTCTTGAGGTAAAACCAATATAGGTGCAGAGATCAAATGGTTCTTCAGTTCCTGAAAACTTTCTTCACACTTCTCTGTCCAGTCGAAACTTTGGTTCTTTTTGGTCAAAGCTGTAAGGGGTACAGCTATCCTTGCATAATTCTGGATAAACTTCCGATAATACCCAGTCATACCCAGAAAACTTCTCACTTCCTCAACCATCTTCGGTTGTGGCCATTCCTTGACCGCCTCTATCTTCTGAGGATCCGTTGCCACTCCCTCCTTAGAAAGGATATGGCCTAGGAATGCAACTTCCGATTTTCAGAACTCACACTTAGATAAGTTGGCATACAACTGATGCTCTTGTAACTTGCTCAAGACTGCTGTTAGATGTTCAGCATGATCCTCTTCCGTTCTTGAATATACCAAAATGTCGTCGATGAAGACCACGAAAAATAAGTCGATAAACGGCCGTATAATTCTATTCATTAAGTCCATGAAAATAGCTGGAGCGCTAGTCACTCCAAACGGCATTACCAAGAACTCATAGTGTCCATGTCGAGTTCGAAAAGCTGTCTTAGGTACATCCTCTTCCTTGACTCGTACCTGATGATATCCAGATCGCAGATCAATCTTGGAAAATACTGCTGCTCCCTGAAGCTGATCGAACAAATCGTCGATCCTGGAAATTGGTTACTTATTCCGAATAGTTACTTTATTCAATTCCCGATAATCGATACATATCCTGGATGACCCGTCCTTCTTCTTAACCAGCAATACTGGTGCTCCCCAAGGCGATGCACTTGGTCTGATAAATCCTTTCTGCAAATACTCTTCAATCTGTTTCATGATCTCATTTTGCTCTACTGGTGCCATTCGATAAGGTGCTTTGGATACTGGAGTGCTTCCCGGTTGAATTGTGATGCTAAACTCGGCATTACGGTGTGGGGGAATTCCAGGTAAATCCTCTAAGAATACAAGTGGAAAATTCCTCACCATTGGTATCTTGCTCACCTCTTCTGGTACCCGTACTTCACTAGCAGTTGCGAAAGTCATTGCCTTCGATCTCTGCTCCCCGTGGAATACAAGTTCCATTCTTTCAGCTGAAATAATTACCTTCTTCTCCTTGCAGTCAATGTTTGTCTTATACCTCGACATCCAATCCATGCCAATAATGACATCTGTCCCGGCAAAACCCAACTTCAACAAATTGATACTTAGGGTTTCTTCGCTAATCTGGAGCTTACATCCCCTATAGCATAGATCTGCAATGAGGTTTGCCCCCGACGGCGTAGCTACCATCAAAGCTAAATCTGGAATTACCTTTTGTGTGCATCTTAGTTTTCTTGAAAAAGATTTTGAAACAAAAGAATGAGTCGATCCACTGTCAAACAAGACTGTTGCCAAAATTCCATTTATATATATATGTCCTGTTACAACAGTACATTATCCATCAGCTCCCAAAACCCAAAATACAACTTAAACTCATACACCATTTGCTTACATACCAGTAATTACCCTTCCATCCTTTTCAGCATCCTTCTTGGTCAAGCCGAATACTCTTCCTTGATGCATGGGCTTTTTCCCTTTGTCGGTTGCTCCCGACCCTGTCCTGTGGTTGTTCCTTGCCAATTGGGGACATTCTGGCTTGATATGCCTTTCTTGTCCACACTGGAAACATTTCACTGCATTTTTCCTGAGGCATCGATCCATAAAGTGTCCCTGCTCTCCACAACGATAATAACTTCCGGGCTTGAATTCTCCTGCATTGGGATTGATCTTCCGGAACTTCTGGTTCTTGCCTTGCTTCTTGAAATTTGTTGCTGGGGTGGTTCTCTTCCCTTTGTTCCAGAACTCTGTCCTTCCTTGATTCTGATTCATATCTGCCTCTGTTGCTGCGTCTCTTTTCACCAGCTTGTCGAATCGGCGAATGCCCAAGGGAACCATCTTCGACCTCAATCCGTCCTTGCTCAAACCTTTGGGCCTTCTTCGCTTCCTCCTGGACCATCTCCGGTGCATACCTTGACAACTGAGAAAACTTCGTCTCATATTCTCTAACTGTCATATTTCCTTGCTTCAAGCTATGGAACTCCATTGCCTTCTCCTCTTGCATATCCAAAGGGAAATAGTGCTGTCGGAATTCCTCAAGGAAATCTTCCCAAGTGATCTGTCCCTCTCCGAGACCACGCTTCACGGACTGCCACCAAACTTCGGCATCCTTCTCTAGCAAGATTGTGGCGAGACGTACCTTGCTGTCTTCGGGAGTTATCATCACCTCAAACACTGTCTCCACCTAACGTATCTAGTCATCAGCAGCTGTGGGATCAGCCTGTCCTTCGAAGATTGGCGGCTTCATCCTCCTAAATGATTCCACCATCTTTACTGGATCAGTGTTCACCACAACTCCTGGTGCTCCTTGTGGCGGTGCTTGGTTCCTGCTAGCCTCCACAAATGCTCCAATCATCTGATATACCCGAGTAAACTCTCCCCTTACATCAAGGCCAGTACCGTTGGCTCCACTACCTTCGGCTTCAGTCTGGTCACTTCGGTTGCTTCTAGTCCTTTCTGCCATCTGAAAGCTAACATAGACACCATCAACCAACATCATAATGCAAAACCCCATAACACACTAGAACTAGTCAAACATACTAGTTCCATTCATTTCAAAAAGGTTTTACAAAGATTTGTCAATACATGATCACATCATCATCATCCCATGGGTTAATACTACACCCATCAAAACAATAGCAGTCAGCCTAGCTATTCAAAAAGGTCGTCATCTATATACATCAAAGAGATCCTATAACACTAGAGGAAGTCACTGCTCTCCTGCTCCTGGCGAGTCGCCAACCTCGGAGCTATCCCCGGCAGTCATACGGTCCAACAGATCCTGCATGTTACAGACCTGTGTCCTCAGTGCCAGATACCCGCTCTGCAGCTGACCCAGCCTCTCCTCGTATCGGTGCTTCAACAGTACTACCCTCGTCTTCCATTTCCTTTTGGCCCTCTCCAGCTTGGCCACTCTCCTTACTGCGGTTATCAACGCCCATGCGAGGTTCTCAAAACGATCCTCTAGCTGTCCGTGACTCCATTTATAGGCAGCCAGCTCCTGGGACATCCTGGTGATAACTTGTGCTAAGGCTGTGGGCTGTGGGGGTGGAGGTGGAAGTGGGGGTACAGAACCATGTCCATTTGACCATCCGTTCGAGTGTCCGTTGTCCAAGTTCGACATCTGCAAGAGAAAATATGGGAATTAGTATACATACGGAAAAATTATAAGGAATAATTTGTAAAAGCAACATTATGAATTATAATCATCAGCTATCTGACTAAACCCAATTCTCGCAATGCATCTAAGTTTTAATTTTCCTGCTGTGTTGGACTAATATTTGAAGTCTGCTCTGATACCAACTTCTGTAGCGCCCCAAATTCCTATACCGGGGACCTGAGACCCTACTCCAGGAGTCGAACTTCAAAATAGCCAAATCACAGAAGTACAGGAAATTTAAAATTTTTTATTCCATATAAATTTTACATTTACAAGGGTTACAATGTCCAAATAAAAGTTACAATATTTACAACAATATAACAGTACTTGTATATGTCCCTTGGATCCTTGGACTAACTCGAGCTCCGTGTTACCTGTAGATCGGCTCCGGATACCTAAAAGGTGGGAAACGTCAGTACTTCGACTGACACAAAGCTGGTGATAACAACGATCCTCTAAAATTCAATCACAACCAATAATTTATGCAAAATAGAAAGGTGATGTGCCAAAACAAAGGTTTAGTGGATTCGGGTTCTAGTGCAGTGTTATGACATGATCTTAAGTCTAGATGCAGCAAACTCACATGCCTAACATCTAATGCAAGCAAGACTTTGGAGCACGAATGCATCCCATACTACATATGCCCCCAAATCTAGCTGTCTTTCTCCACAATATAGGGATTCGAACCCTCGCCATGCACCCTACTCTTGTACACACTCCAGTTCCTAATAGATTGTCTGTCGCCCAAGGAGATTGCAGCGGTCGGTCTATTTCTGCCCTGCAGTGCCCAAGTGGTCATCGCCAGTTGGTACCCGCGTACGGACCTCCTTAGAAACCACGTTGAACCTGGTCCTTACGACCCTTGGTTCCACATGTCCATTCATGGACTCTCGCATGCGTGTTCACCCCTGGCCCAGGGTTATGAACATATATATACCAAAACACAAAACACAAACCCGCGCTTTAGGGAGGTGGAGGAGGAGGTTTTGATGAATGAGTGACAGAGTGAGTGAGAGCTACAGCTACGAGGAGGGCGGCGAGGAGGTTGTCTTGACGACTGCAAGCAACAACTGCGAGGAGGGAGGCGAAGGAGGAGGGAGGCGGAGGAGGTCAAAATTGAAGCGCGTTGCGAGCTGCTAGCCTCCAACTGCGAGGAGGGAGGCAGAGGAGGTGATTTTGGGGTTTTAGAGAAGAGGAATTATGGGTTTAGATAATATAATTGATTTGGGGGGTTTTTTTACGGGGGATTTAGAGGAGAAAGAGAAGTTTTAGGGGTTTGAGTGTATTAGAGCGAGACAGGTTGGAATAAGTCGGGTTCCTTTTTTTTAATAATTAAGTCCTAAGCAGGTCTAGACCCGCCTAGACCCACTTACACCGATTACGCGCTGCCTAGACCCGCTTTTAACCGCCTAGAACCATTAACTGGTTTTCTTAAACGCCTAGCCCCTAGGCGAGGAGTTGTAGGGCCGCCTAGCGCCTAGGTGCCACCTAGGTGGCCTCTTAAGCCGCTTTTTAGAACACTGGGCAGCATGCAGAAGGTTGTATTCAACTAATTATTTCAGGTCAGATAACTCATTAATAAATCTATAAAATTTTTGGGAAGTACCTATACATGTCTAGGTCTAGCCTAATTTATTTCAAATTTTTATATTGTTATTAACAGGGTCAAATAAAATATAGAACAGCAGGATACGCATACAATTGTGAGTCTGGAATTTCTAACAAGGCTGTAATAAAATGTTGATATCTAGCAAATGATACATCAGAACTTAGATCCGTCAAAAGAATGTTAAACTAGACATCAGAGGCTAAAAATTCAAGGTTGTAAAGGAAATTCAAATTATGACATTATCATGGGTGAAAACTTGATTCAAAGTAAACAACTAACAATTCAGAAAATTGTCTTAACATGAATGCGCAAATAAATAAATCATATGATCACATATAGCATGCAATTCGGTAATCAAAGTGAATCCTAGGTGTCAACATGCAATTTCTAAGGTTTAAGATACAATTATCACAGGCATGGTATCAATTCATCGGTCAACTTCAATCTAGCACATACAATTGAACATGTCCCACTTGTCAAGTAGTCCTATGCATGAATCTAGTTATTTTATGCATGAAACAATAGAGACTAGGGTTTAGATCAAAGAGATAGCACGATGTTAAGAGTATGTCGGGTTTGCTCGTGTAAATCCTCGATAAACTTAACAGAATTGTCAAAGCAGTATGATAACGAAATGGACTGGATTTACTTGCAGAGATCAAATAAACTTGAATATAATAAAATGCTAGTTCAAGAAGAGACTTGCCTGTTATATTGCAGATTCAAATAATAAGAATAACGGGATCAGAATCCTAGGCAAAAACACCAACAGCATGTGCGAAATACATGCGAAGAAACCTAAGCAAACAAATCCACAGCAACAGCAACAAATCCACACACTGGATCTGGACAGAACACGAGACAGCGATCTCGGATCCGATGGGCCAAAACACGGGACA
Organism: Hemerocallis citrina; assembly: GCA_017893485.1. NCBI lineage: Eukaryota > Viridiplantae > Streptophyta > Magnoliopsida > Asparagales > Asphodelaceae > Hemerocallis > Hemerocallis citrina. Next base: position 105,083,695 of record CM030365.1, read on the forward strand.
GCAATCCCAACCAATGGATGATCGTCTTCAAACTCGGCAAGGAGAGAGAGGGGGCACGGCATGACTGCGGGGTGACTGCACGACAAGGGCTGCGATGGTGGTGACGGAGGCACTGCGGTCAAGGAGTGACACAGCGACGAGTCTCCGACGGCAGCCATGTTTCGCACTGAAAATAGAGGAGCAGAGAAGGTGGGGCTTCGAAGCGCTCGACGACGACGACGATGAGGGCAAAGGTGTCTGCGGTGGTCGAAGGGGTGCACGGAGAGGGATTATGGTGATGACGGAGAGATGCAGACGAAGTGGGTTAATGGGTTTCGGTAATGGGGGAGTTGGGTTCGAGCGGCAAAGGTGAAGTTGACGGGGATGAGATGATGAGGGTGATGATGGAGGTGGAAGGTGGTGGCAACGAGGAGGGGAAGCGACGAGGTGGATGGGTTGATGGGTTGGTTTGGGTTGCGGTGGATTCCTGGGCCTGGACAGGGACGATGGCGGGGGTTGATGGTGACGAGGAGAGGGTGACGATGAGGGCGATGATGAAGTTGGAAGGATGGGAATAGATGGCGACGGGAGGGGTGACGGTTTCGGTTGGATGGAAAACATGGAAGAAGGAGAGAGTGCACAGTAGGGGGGTAATGCATAGGGGGTTAATGCACAGGACGACTAGGGTTAGGGTTTAGAGATAGATTAGGGTATTTATAGGGAAAAAGTAGGATATTAGGTAATTGGGTATAAATCCAATAAAATAAAATACATTGTATATAATACAATTGATCAATACAAATCTGAAGGAAAATACATATTGGCGGAAATGGGGGTTACAACTTCTCAGCTAGGTTTTCAGTCGACCGTCCAACTCTGAACGGAACGAAGTGAGCACTCTTGGTCAACCTGTCCACGATCACCCAAATGGCTTTGTGATCCTTGGGACTCCTTGGCAAAGCAGTCACAAAATCCATGGTGATGTGCTCCCACTTCCACTCTGGAATAGGAAGAGGTTGAAGATTCTAGCGGACCTTTGATGCTCTGCCTTCACCTGCTGGCAGATCAAGCACTGCGACACAAATCTCGCTACGACCCTCTTCATACCATGCTACCAAAAGTGAAGCTTCAAGTCTCGGTACATCTTTGTACCACCAGGATGAATAGAGTACGATGATTGGTGGACTTCCTCAAGCAACTTCTGACGAACCTCACCCTCGGAACACAACCTAGAGCAAAAACGAAGAGATCCATCTGAGTGAACAACCATATCGGTCCTCGTACCTGCTTCAACTTTGGCTCTGAACCCTTGTAATTGCTCATCACCTGCCTGAGCTTCTTTAATATGCTCAACAAGAGATGACTACAATTGAAGCATCATGCAACTCCGATCAGAACCTGGCAAGCTCACATCCAAATCCAAACTCCTCATCTGCTCAACAAGCTCTCTCTGCTAAGTTAGGAACATGGCTACTGGTCTTCTACTCAAAGTATCTGGCACCAAGTTCACTTTACCAGGATGGTATTACAAACTGATGTCATAGTCAGCCATCAACTCCAACCATCGCCTCTGCCTCATGATCAGTTCCTTCTGAGTGAAGACATACTTGAGACTTTTTTGGTCGGTAAAGATTTTCACTCAGCCTCTAAGTAGATAGTGTCTCCACAACTTCAAAGCAAAGATCACCACGGCCAACTCCAAATCATGGGTAGGGTAGTTCTTCTCGTGCGACCTCAACTGTCTAGACGCATAAGCAATAACTCGACCCTTCTGCATCAACACTGCACCTAGGCCCTTGCCAGAAGCATTAAAGTGAATCAAAAAACCACCTGAACCATCCAGAATAGTAAACACTGGCACTGACGTCAACCGGCTCTTCAACTCTGCAAAAGCTCCACTACAAGCTCCATCCCAAACGAACTTCTGATCCTTCCTAGTCAACTTAGTCAACGGACCAGCAATCTTCGAAAAGTCTTAAACAAACTTTTGATAATACCCGGCCAAACCAAGGAAACTTCTCAGTTCCGAAACTGACTTAGAAACAGGTCAATCTTTGACCACAGCAATCTTGGACGGATCAACAGAAATACTATCGCCTGAGATAATGTGCCCCAAAAAGGTAACTCGATCAAGCCAGAACTCACACTTGATGAGTTTCCCATAGAGCTTATTCTCCCTCAAGGTTTGCGGAACCAACCTCAGATGATCAGCATGATCCTTCTGGTTCTCGAGAATACACCAGAATGTCGTCTATGAAGACCACCACGAATCTGTCCAGAAATGGAGAGAAGACTCTGTTTATCAGACTCATAAATACTGCTGGCACATTCGTGACTCCAAAAGGCATCACTAGGAACTCATAGTGCTCGTATCTGGTCCTGAACGCAGTCTTCTGCACATCAGTTGCCTTCGCCTTCACTTGATGATAACCAGAGCAAAGGTCCAACTTTGAAAAGACAGCATCTCTACCCATCTTATCAAACAAATCATCGATCCTAGGTAGTGGATACCGGTTCTTAACTGTAACACTGTTCAGCTCACAGTAATCCACGCACAGAAGACGACTCCCGTCCTTCTTGCTGACACACTGGGCCTGATGAAACCCAAATCCAGCAATCCATGGACCTGCACCTTCAGCTCTGCTAGCTCAACTGGTATCATCTGGTAGGGACTCTTTGATATCGGCACAGTACCTGGCTGAATCTCAATACAGAATTCCACTTTCCTATCTGGGGGTAGTCCAGACAACTCCTCTGGAAACACATCCAGAAATTCCTGCACTATAAGAGGTGCAGCCTTACAGCCAGAGTGTAACTCCATTGCACAACCTACATCGAAAACTACTTCCTGACGACGCCCAAGGGGTAATTCCCCAGCATGGAACTCAAACTCCGCACGGCCTGGCATCCTGAAAACAACCTTCTTCGCTTGGCAATCAATGATAGCGTGGGACTCACCTAGCCAATCCATGCCGAGAATCACATCAAACCCTGAACTGCCGATCACAATCAGGTCTGCCCTGAAATCAGCACTTCCAATCACCACAGGACTCTGCTTTCACTCCCGAGAACAAACGAAAACACTGCTACCTGTGATGATGTTCCAAGCTACCGGCAACTCAGTGCACACCAACTGATGTTGATCCACAAAGCGGAAGGAGACGAAGGAATGGGTTGCCCCAGAATAAAAAAGAACGCGAGAAGGAACAGAATGAACAAGAATGACACCTAAGATCGAGTCAAACAACAGAAAAAATGAACAGATGAACAGATGAAAGATAACCAAGAAATATGGAAAATTGTGCAGGAAAGACAACATGAAAGAAAGATGCAAAAGAAATACAATAAGGAACAAATAACCGAACAAAAAAAGAAAACATAAAAGAATACCTGCAATGACTTCTTCTGCAGTTTCAGCTTCCTCGTTGTCAAGTTGAAAGCCTGACCTCTCCCTGTAGCAACGGTCCTATAACTGACGATCTGATGCTGAGGGGAAAGTGGCGGTCTGACCTGACTATGGATTGGCACGACTGTGGCCTGGTCGTGCCTCCTCCGAGGAAAATCTCAAACCAAGTGGTCGGTAGCACCATAACTGAGACACCGACAGTTGGCCTTCCAGCAATCCTTGAGCAAGTGCCTAGGGATCTGGCAAAAGTCGCAAACAACATCCCTCCTTGGAGGAGCAGGACGGTAGGGAGTTATCCTGATGGCAAGGACCGAAGCTGGCCTCCTAATCGGGCCTCTAGTGGGCCTGGCAGCAACAGTAGCGGGGTACTACACAACCCGCTTAGAAGGGGTCTCCCGAGCTCGAGTCTGCTCTATCGCTCGGGCTGCCTCAAAGACATCCGCATAGGTACAGAGATGATGGGTGGCCAAGTGAACCTGAATCCCCTAATCAAGACCCAAAAGGAACCTCCGATCACGATCCTCCTCATTCGTTGCCAAGGTGGTAGCAAAGCGGCTAAGCCTGGTGAACTCCGCGACGTACTCATCCACGGACCTAGTACCCTGTCCCAAGAAAAACTTGGTGTTACAATAGTACATATATAATATGTAACAAAATCTCAAAACACGGTACTAATAAATCAACCAGAGAACCAACCAACCAACCTGCTTCAGGGCAAGAAACTGATGCTTTATTTCTACCCGGGTGATACAGGGGAAGAATTTCTCCATGAAGCTCTGAGTGAAAGTGGCCCAAGTAATATGCTGCTCTAGCCTATCGGATTCTGCCCTCCTCTTGATGTGGGCCAAATCCACCAACTTGACGCACACCACGTCCACATGGTTGGCATCAATGACCCTAGTTGCCTATAGTAGGCTCTCCGTCCATATCAGCCACTGCTCAGCCACAAGTGGCATCTCAGTACCAGCGAACTTTTCAAGGTGCAACCTTAGAAAGTCCGCAACGGTACCTGGACGTGGGGGCAAAACTATCGAGGCAGGCACAACGGGGGTCGGAACAACATTCCGGTTAGCAGCCTCCAATGCGGCCTTAACCAGTTTGTTATGCTCCTGTTGCATCTGAGCAATCTGCTAGAGCACCTGAGTAATAGCTGCCAACTCAGGATGGTCTTCTTGCGAGCGAGAAGACAAAGCATTCCCACGAGCCATAGTCTGCAAAAAACCCAAAACAATTAGTATTAAGATCAAGTTGATTATTAATTTTTTGAGCAATGCATGACCTATTGGTAGTTAAGTATATTCTGACTGAGTCAAGCCTGTCTAATGTATTGGTCAACAAACACATTAGCCAAACCTGAGGCTCTGATACCACCGAAAATCTTGTCACGCCCCGCTTCCCAAAAGGAATACGAAATACGGTACGCGACTAAGCCCATCGAATGGTTTTCACCATCCATAAGCTGTAAAGATCTACTTGACTCAGCACAACAGTAAATAGAACAATATACTCAACCAAGTATGCATAAACAATTATAAATCAATAGTTTATTTGCCACAATGATAAATATCCCAAACAAATACGAGATCTGAAACAAAACAATATCCTGGGACTACAAGCCCAAATACAAGTCTCAATATAGTACATGAATAAAATAGTTCAAGGCAAAACATTAAGAAAAAATTTCCAACGCGTAGCTCAAAACTTTTGCTCACAAACTCCAGTAGGCAAGCGATCACCAAAACCTGCTCATGTAACATTTACCAGGAAAATAGGAAGACAGGAAAACATAATGCCCGTTAGTTGCAAGTTCCGGGCTGCAAGTAGTAAAAGCAAAAAAATGGAAAAGGGAAGAATAAAACTAAACAGGAAGTACTGACATGGAGATAAGCAACAAAGGATGACAGTTTACAAATAACAATAAACAGTGGGTAAATAGTAAAAAGTATAACAGTAACAGTAACAGTAGGGGATAACAGTAACAGTAACAGGATGTGACAGTGAAACAGTTATTGTTATGTCTAATGTTCATTACTATCTAGGTAGCACTTTATGCGTCCCAAATTATACCTCATGGTTGCTACATCAAACAGTTTCATTTTAAGATTTCGTAGTGGAACCAATAGGGCCGTAAATTCTGACAAACAATAACAATAACAGTAATAAAAGATAGTAACAGTGTCATGGATCATGCCCTCATCATCCAGAGAGTCGGTACCACAGTAAATAGTGGGGAAAACGAGTTCCCTTCTGAATACGCATTTCTATTTTATCCACTACTAGATCTTTCCCTTAAAAACCTTGGCATGATTAGTTTTCTTTATTATTAAATAGGCGTGAACGAATACAAACAGGGAAAAATACTTAGCAAGAACCAAGGATAAGCCTTAGATGAATAGGAAACACGAACGGGTGACAAAACAACTTTTAATAGTCAAAACAACGAAACTTTCAGTTCTGGACAGCAAGACATTACTGTACCAAATCTGAGATTTCCGTTGCTACAGAACTACAAATATTGATCCATTAGAAAATTCAGAAACTATACTCTCTGCCGAATCCAGCGCATATATACAAGTCACACATCAGCCACAAAAACACGGTTGAAAACATCGTTTAATAGAGAAGTTATGTTCAGCCAGAAAATGCAAAATCTTGTTTATAAGCATAAAAGGATTTGAAAACATCATAAATAATTCTGAGAAAAATCTGGAAGATTCCTTGGTATATCTAGTCACAACATATAACATATCATGAAATTATATTACAGATAATGTAGTCAATAAAATTGGGAAAACAGAGTAATGCAACAAAATCTCAATTATGAAAGTTCAGATATATCATTACCAAAACGGAGATGATTCACAAAATACTATTCGAAATCCAGATCCGTCAAAAGGATGATAAATAGAAAAATCAGGCTACAGTTCATATTCACAAAGTTTTCCTCAAAAAACGAATAGAATCAGGTTGAAAACATAATTCTTTACTGAACAGTACGTAGTTTGGAAATATATTGATTGGTTTCATAAGCATAAAATGAGATACAAAAATTATTAATTAATTTCACGAAAATTTGGGATTGATCCCAGTCATGTCTGAACATACCCAGCAAAATATAGAGTTCAAATTCTACTTTAATTATTAGTTTTAAAATAATATTTCATACAGAAATCACATAGTTCAGAATCTGGAATATACGATATGACTGCAGTAAAACAGTAATAACTCATGCATCAAAAATCAGAATTCAGATCCGTCGAAAGTTCTGAAAACTAGAAAACAAAGCCTACAAGTCATGTTCACAAATTTATTTATTTTACTGATGTTAACACGGTCGAAATTACTGTACAAAAATAGGGCAACAGTGAAACAAAAGTCCTTTTATGTATTTTATCAAATAGTTTAATTACAAACGTTCCAATCTAAGATGGCATACAAAGCATGGTATATATGCAACTCAAATCAGTATGGCATGTGAATAAACAATCTATAATAAGATAGTATATCATACAAACATCCATGATGCAATCATGTACAACATACGATATGTCACAACAAGCATATACATCAAGATGTCCATCTTATCTAAATTGTTTCATGCAATGGGTGACAATTACTGTGAAATACTCGTGATCAAGAGATGATGGAATGGATCAACTAAGAAGATATATGATCATCATGAGAGTGACAACAATGCATGCAAGAATACTTACAGTATTTAACTTGTATGACAAAAATTACATACAAGCTACTTTCCTGATAATGACGATGAAGATGATGATAGAATAACGGGAACAGATCCCGAACAAAGAACACAACCACATGTGCAGAAGAGACAGCACGTACGAGAACAAGAGCTAACAGCAAAACACATGCGGTGCACGTGCTCTCACACAAACAAGCACGACAACAGCATTCACAAGCGGCTTCGACAGTGACAAGGCATCGACAGTAAGGGTGGCGACAATGATAAGGGTAGCTCGATGCTAGGGGAAGACGGTGGCGGATGGAGGACATGGAAAACAACGTTAGGGTGACGGCAGGGGCGGCATAGCAAGGGGACGACGACAGCACAACAACGTCGAGGGTCGGCAGCGACGAGGGGATCTGGGGTCTCTGCGAGCTCGAGCGGGGATAGGGCAGTACATGGATCCACGGTGAGGGGTAAAGGAATAGGATGAGGGGGTGATGGGTTCACCGGCGATAGGGGGTCGAGGCGTTGACGGGTGACGGGCACAGCATGGGGGGTTCGGGAGGTAGGAGAGAGGGGGTTGACGGTTGTGGTAGAGAGAGAGAGAGATATTAGGGTTTAGATAATTGGGGTTAGGGTGTGATTAGTAGGGTTATATAGAGTCAAAGTGGGTTTGGGTTAACTTGGTAGTATCCAATAGAAAGAAAGGAGTCCAATATGAGACAAATAGGCCGTGAATTAAGTTTATACAATAAACAAGGTCATGAACAATATGTAGATCAATCAATTAAGAATATAATGCTGAATCACAGGAGTTACAACAATCAGAACTAAGATAAAATAACCAGGAATTTAATTAAATACAAATAAAATACAAAAATGAGTCACAAGAGTTACAAATGGTTGTGATCTTGATTTGACCTGAGGAACCAAGGGTCGGTGGGCCAAAGGTTGAGCAACTCTGAGTAAATCCAGCAAGAGACAAGAGAGGCCTCAGAGCTACCCAAAGAGGAAAGCAACAGCCAAAAGAAGGATATGGTCAAAGTGTAGCACCCCGATTTTTCAATATGATATCTCAGAAATACGTGGCACAATTTCCAGCATCAAGTTCAATTGGAATAGTAATCATATCAAAAAACACAGATAATTCTTATTTCAACTTTTATTACATCACTTGTTTACAAAATACAGCGAAATACAAAACACCTTGAATTACAAACTTTTCTTTACAACACTTTCTTTTACAATTTACATAAGCTCTAACATCAATTTAGCACAAGCATCCAAATCCCAAGCTATAAGCACCTACCTGTAAAATATGAGACTAGAGATAACCCTAACCCCCAAAACTACAGCGATTAGCCATAACGGTGTGAGAAACATAAAAAGAAAACAATATAAATAAATCATAAAACATAGAGTCATCAACAACAAGTATTAACACCAAGAATAAATGAAATGAGAAATAACAATAAGTAAAACATGAAATCACCAAGAAAACAAGATAGTATTAAGTAATACATTAAAACATCAAGTGAATCTAGCCCAAGTGTCAAGTTTAGGGAAACAGAAAACAACAAGCATAAAACCAAGTCACGAAACATCAATGCTATATGCTGACTCTCTAATGCATACTTGTCGGATTCTATGCATTCCATACTACATAGGTCCGGGGCAAGCCCTTAACGATCTCCACTTTATAGGGTTAGATCCCTCGTTATGCAACTAATCCTACTACGGTGATGGAAACAAGGTCCAGAATACTTCGCGAATAGGCACCACAGCCCTCAACGCACAAGCATCATGTAAGAATAGCTCAAAAATTGGAGAATCACCTTCCAACCGTGTACCCCACGAATAAGCTTGTAAGGCCCTCAACGTGCAGATACACCAGGTACATTCCGTAAATAGGCCTGCCGATCCTCGACACGCGAATGCACCCTGCATGCTTCGTGAATAGGCCTGCAGACCCTCGACATGCGAACATACAAATGTCCTCTCGAGACAGAACAACAAACAGTCCTGGAACGCATCCGTTGGACTAACAACCAGAGCATATACTTGCGTTTCCCAAGTTCCATCACATCTCCAATAGTGCATGTCCTTAGGTTGGTTATTCTTAAAACAAAAATCTCCTCATATCTAGAGTTAGTGTATCCTGTCGGACTTAATTCCACAAAACAAACCCAAGACCCCGCAGGTCTAAATTCACAAATCTCATCTGCCAGTTCATAGGAATCCCACTCAACTCCTAGAGAAATCACAACTCATCCATCAAGACCAAAACTTTCAATAAAACTTACAAATCCATCGTCGAAACGATTATATGAAGAAACCTCTTAAATCAACAAAATTCCAAATCTTATATAAAATTCCAGAATCCAAATAAATATTAGATTTATTAAATAACTAAAAACCATATTTTTAAGTTGTAGAATATCACAAAACATCAATTCCTTTGAAAGCACGTGTAACTCAATTAAGGTCCAAAAGAATACATTTAAAACTCCATCATAAATAACATATAATTTTCTGTAAAGATTGCAAAACATCTTTTAAAACAATATAATATTGAAAGAAAAATCGTTCAAAAGAAGCATAAAAAAATATCAGTCAGAGCAGTAGCAGTCGACTTCATAAAGTAGTCAGTCAACTGTCCCGTGTGAAACCCAAACTCAAGAAAATATCAAGCAGCGCAGTGACAGTCGACCGCATACTGTAGCCAGTCGACGGTCCCACGAAAAAATCTGAAGACTCAAGAAAACCACAATCAGAGCAGTAGCAGTTGACTGTGTAATCTAGACAGTCGATTGTCCCGCAGGAAAATCCAACACTTAAAGAAAATATTAATTTAGAGCAGGGTCAATCGACTGTATAAGGTATTCAGTCAACTGTCCTGCAGAAAAATTTGAGACTCAAGAAAATACTTCAGCCAGGACCCCGAGAGTCGACTGTCGACATTGGTCGGTCGACTATCAGACCTCCAGACTGCAGTTTAAAGGTTGTGCATGTTTTAACTGATACACGATTCCACTTTGTAAACTCACAAATTGAAGAACTAATTTCCTGAGATAATTAATTGTAACTTGTATAACATATAGGAGATATTAAAACACATCAAAACATATCAAGATCTCGAATTAGGAGTTTTACCCAAAAATCTTTCAAAACATCTTATATACATATATGTTCAAATATGAATTTTAGCATCAGTTTAGACTTCAAAAATCCGTCAATAGGAGTAGTAAAGAGTTTAAAACTATCTTAGAACCAAAAAATTGAAATCCAATCAAAACTCCATCAAAACAAACAAAAACCAAATTTCTTCGAAAACAACGAAATAAGATATGTGTACACATGTTTGTGCGCCAAGAAAACTTCAAAACTCATCAATTAGAAACAGTAAAATATTTAGATTTAATCTCAGTACTGAAAACCAATCATATCCAATTGAAAACTTCTCAGAACTTCACAAAATCACGAAATCCCCAAATTGATCATAATGCATAGATCCAAATCTAAACCTCCTTTTTCTCAAAACTCCAAGACTTAATTCTTAGATCCAATAGCCATTAAATTCATCCATAATCATTCACAATAGTTTGTCCATGTGTATGAGCCATTATAACAATCACTAATCAAGTTTCTACTCAACGAAAAGCCCCCAAATAGAGTTATGCATTTATACCCAAGTAAAGGTAATCTTTTTATCCACTGTATGCAATACCTTCATACCACACTTCTCAACCAGTCAAAATAGCAAATATGTGAGGGAAAACAACCTACTCATGATTTCTATTCAGTTCTTTAACAATCTCAAGTCAATATATTATGGTTTCAATTATTAATATAGTTTCATGAATGGATTCACTTTTAATTCATCTACTCATCAAAACTTCATATATCATCATACAAACTCCTAGCATGCTTTCTAATCGATAGATAATCACATAAAATATACATAAAACAAAACATGTCACTCACCTTGTTGAAGAGATTAAACGAAGATAATAAAGCAATTCGAAAAATCTCTCATTCGCAAGAAATCCAAGATCTTTTGCTTTAAAACTACAAGAAAATAAAATAATGAAATCCTTTGTGTTTTGTAGCGAAAGACGGCTGCACTCCACCTTTAAATCCGGGATCCAAGGTTTTAGGGTTTTGAATACATTTGCAAAAATACTTCTTTTAAAACACATCTTTACACATATCGATCCATATACTTGGAAACTTGATAAAACCAATTTATTTGAGATTTAAAAACAAACAAACAATCATTAGGCCAGCCGGCACTGTTTAAAAGACCCAGAAAATGAATTTGCACTTTTACTTCTCAAAATGACAATTTTGCAAAAAGATCCTTTTTTATCGAAACTTGTAAAATAAATTAAATTCATCAAAACAAAAAGTAAAATTTTTAACACTGAGTTGACTAGGAATTATACCCATCCCAAAAATCAAAAAATCTAGAGTTTTCACTCCAATTGGTAATTTTGTACAAAAGTCCTTCTTTTTGTAATATTTGCAAATAGGTCCAATAATTATCAAAAAATCTAGAAAAATAAAAAATGATATCAAATAATAAATAATGAGTTTTCCCAAAATATTTTTTGAGTTTGCACGTGTAAAAAGGGTAAATCTTCAGAACAATATTTATTAAATCTCCAAAAATTATTTTAATTCATTCATAAATCTTAAAACAATATTTTAAAAAATATGGGGTACTACACAAAGTGCATGGTACGGAGGAGTTGGAGAGGGTGCATAGAGCAGGAAAAAGGAAGCTGGAAGCTGGTAATCGAAAGGAGAGAGTGCAGAGTTCAGAGAAAGAAAGCTGGAAATGGCAAAAAATTTGGAGAAAGAGAAAGAAAGAAGGAAAGCAGGGAAGAAGATAATAGGGGAGGTTATTAAAAAAAAATATCCCTAAGCGCTTCGTTTTCCGCCCTCGAGGAGCCTGCAGACCCACGTGCCCCCACTGCCCTTAAGGATTTGACACGTGGCCTAGCAAGATCTTCAACAGCATGTGAGATTGGTGTAGTTAGAGGGTGTTTGGTTTTGAGGTTTACAACAGAGTAATAGGCAATGGAAAAGTACAAAAAAATTTGAACCCCAACAAACGACCCATGCGAAAACCATAAACCGTGTTAGAAGTTTTACCTTAACAATGGAACTACTGTCTCCATAATCTGCCAATCATGAGCACTGCAACATTGCAATGTCTCTATGGTATCCACACGAACGAACCAAAATCAGGCTCTCCCTCATGCATTGGTGCTAGCTGCCGGAAGGGAGATGTTCCTCACGTTCTCACTCTCACGCTCTACGACGGCTAGGGTTTTCACTCTCAGTACTACACACATATACATATATATAAGTGAGTAGTGAGGTGTGCGAACCTTCTAATTTGGGTTGGCCTAATTAGTTTAACTAATTGTCCAACCAATGTTGAGAGCCCAAGTCTTACTTGGATTCCCAATTAAATTCATCTAATGAATTTAAATCCCAATTTTGATCCATTCTAAGTGTGTGACCCTATAGGTTCTCATTATATTGACAATAATACTAAAACCCTATTTTAGTGCTGCAAACGGTGAGCGGTATTCTAGCAATACATCATTGCTACTCAAGTAACGAGAATGCCAGTGATTTAACATAACCTATCCATGACCATTGTTACCATGTAGTCTAGTCCTTTTGTCCAGATATCCTAATTGACCACAAGGCATAGAGCGTGTCCCCCTTTTATAGTTCAATCTTTATTTTCTTGATGTCCGAGTAGACTTACTAAAACAAATGAGATCAATATCTCACATTGACTCATTTGAGCACGGCCATGCTTTTTGTAGTCTCACTTAATCAAGGGGCCCGAAGATATTGCTCATGTTATGTAAGATGGGAAAATTTTATCTAAGTCACTCACATCCCTCCACATGATTTGTAGTATGTCCAATAGTCGACTTTATAATCACCTTACTACGGGCGATGTTTGACAGCATTAAAACATATAACTTTTCATGTAGGGAACCGTAGTGACTTCAAGTCAAAGGACCACGTATACCATGGTCATTGTGATAACTGCTTATGACACTCATGTAATGATCCATGCATCATTCTTATTGTAATCCAGTACATTATTACTCTAAAATGTACTGATGTGAAGACTTGATATCTTATATCTGTGACCCACGAGAATGGTCATCAGTCTACGCACTTGTTAGTCTCTATGTATTATTGTTGTCGTAATTCAAAAAAATATTTGACTAAGGACATTTAAGAATAATGTTCGGATTTCAACCAATAGGATCTCACAATCAAGTCATGCACTTGATATCCCATGACAATGAACTTACTATTCTAAGTACTTTATTATGTTCATGTAATAAAACAACACAACAAATGAAATGCCTCATATATGAAAATAAATGTCATGATACAGTGTAAACTACTAAGGTCAATACACAACTTGCCTCCAGGGCATACACCAACAGTGGGCCTGGAGTTAGTGCGGGCCTGCTGAGGGATCCAGTACTACTAAAGTTATTAATAAAATTAATATGTGCCTAGGAAATGTGAGGGCTGGAGTAATTCTCTGAATTTAATTCATAGTGGACCCATGCTGGGGTCTAACTCGGGATTAAAGCAAACGGTATACATAGTCTCACCCGAGTCTTCAATGCTAGATTCTCCCATTAGCGATGATGAGATAGATGCATGCCTCGTGGTGTACATATTGTTGAGTTAAACCTGGCTAACCCATTCTAACTAGGGTCGAACCTGGCTTTAATACCACTAAAAACCTGTCATGCCCCGCTTCCCAAATACAGGAATACGAATATGTAACGAAGGTCTAGCAAATGATTTGCATCATTCATAAGCTATGATATTTCACTCAACAATATGCAATACAAATTCAACCATGTATGCTATAATGAAATCACATAACATAGATATTACATGAAATGTCTCAACAGTAACCAACAACTGGAAAGAAATAAACTTCGGGTCAACAAAGCACAACATACAAAATGTGATAATAACAATAATGCAGGAATTTAAAATGACAAGGACAAGACAATTATTGTGGGCTAATAATTCCGCTCCAATCCCTAGAAGGTCTGCTCGCCAAGTCCGTTGGGAAATTCTTCCTTTGTACCTGCGAGCTCATAGTCTAGAGTGGGGAAAATGTCAGTTATAGCAAGTCACAGAAAACAAGTAGTACAAGTAAGGAACAATAAAACAGGACTTGTAAATACCAATGAATGAGGAACAAATACTATATCAATTGTTAATGCAATTATTGATAACAAGGCAAGGTCTATAGTCAATTTAACAAGTAACAATACAATAAAACAATATTCAAGTCGGTAACAATAATCGAGATCATTGCAGTGTCAATCCAAGGTCTCATATTTTATTACCTTATCTAATGCACATAGTACCGTGTCCCATACAACAAGTTCGGTGCATACAAGCAGTGGACGTTTAGACTATAGTGGTGAACTCCACATATCATGTACTTGGCACGATAACAATAACAAGAATCCAAAATCCATGATCCATAACGAGAATTTATCCATAATACGATACAAGATAATAAGAACAATATAGGGAAATAATGGCCCCTCATCCAAGTACAGTCACTTGTTGTTCACTACCAAGTCGACCCTTTATTACCCCGGCTTATTATCATTTTATTAACATGAATTATGAGTGTGCATTCAATGGAACAAGTATCAAGAAGCAATGTTAACGATGTATCAATGACTATACAATGGATGACATGTAGTGTAGTGCAAGGTTTAGACAATTTAACAATTAAACACAAGGAATGCAATTTCTGGACAGAAATACATTACTGTACAAAAGTCAACTTTCCTGCTGCTACAGGGAAGCGAATCAGGTTCCGTCAGAGATTCTGAAAACTAGACTCTTTGCCGGTTCTGACGCATATTCACACAATCCATTATAATCAAAGCAATTAAGTGGAAATTTCTATTCTTTACTGGTTTCATGTTCAGGCAGCAAGTTAGGATCAATTTCTTGTATATAAAAGTTAGTTGAAAAGTCATTTAAAAATCTGATAAGAATCGTAATTTAGTTCTCAATAGGGTTTAGTAACAATAAAATTAACCCCAGGCCTAAAATCTTAATTTAGCCTACTGTTTCAATAAATTAAACATAGTGATGTAATTTTAGACTATATTCTGGAACTCGGATGTTACTCCACGAGAATCTGAATATATCAAAATCTGTATGTCGGATTGCAAAATCGTCAGATGGTCTGGATTCCAGACACACAGGGCTACAACTCTTATTTAGTAAGTTTTATTTTATATTAGCTGTATCCAGGTCTTAAATTTGGTTCTCTACTAGACTAGTGATCTGGCAGTGCTTTAAGAACATATTCTAGTATGCCTAACGGGTCTAGAAAATCATTAATTAATTTTCAAAAATCTTAAGGTGACACCTAATCATGTCTAGTACCATCCTGATAAATTTCAAGTCTTTATTTTACTGTTAACATGACATTTTAATTAGTTAATTGTGTTGATGTGCTACTAAACAGGAATCTCGAAACTAGGACCTTACAGCACTAAAAATACAATAACTTGCAGTTTATAAATTGGAATTTAGATCTATAATAAGTTACGGAAAATAGACTCAGAGGGATACAATTATAGTTTACAAAGTTCTACTTAATTGTAACAGCAGTTGGGTCAAAATCTCACAACAACATGGAGTAAACAGCAGGCCAGTGAGTTGATAAATTTTTAATTTGCAACAAATGATGTACACATGCTTATAACTTTATGGCAATTAATTAACAGGTACCATACTCAATTATTAGGGTGGAATTCTACTGTTAACAAGACAATTGATTATGAACCTAGCATGAATATCATAACTAATCGAAAAAGCATTCAATCATCATTCTTCTATATATAAGATGTTTCTAACCTATGTATTCGTGTAGTGTATGCATATGACAATATATAACAAGGCTTGGGTTTGAATCAAGGGAATGGCACGAAAAGAAGACTACTACTTGGTTTCACCGATAAATCCATAGTAATTCCTTTGAAAGGTTTTAAGCAATACGATACGATATTAAAATATGAACTACTTGCGGAGATCGAAATTTTTTTGAACAAACATAACGAATTAGTTCAAGATAGACTTGCCTTTTTCATGACGATTTCAATTATAAGAGGATAACGAGAACAACAGTTCTGACGGCAAAACACGGCGGCGCAACGATGAGCGAGGCACGGGAAACACACAGCGACAATGACAACACAAGAGGCAGCGACAACTTGTAGCAAGCGGCAACCAACAATGTAACCCATGTTTTTCATTTTGTGTATTTTTGAGTATATTTTTTCGTTTTGGTGTATTTTTTTCTCTTTCTTGGTATTTGTACTCTCTTGTATTTTTGTGAACCGTATATTGGAGTTGTTTTCAATATATATTCATTTTATTTCATTTTGAGCTCTTTGTGTTGATTGGTTGTCTCTTTTGTTTCGTTCTTCATTATTTTGTTCTTTCTTTCATTTAGTTCTTGTCCTCTTTATTTTTTTTGTTCTTGGGTGTTTGTTGTGGTGAGTGGTTGCTTGTCCTATTTCCAATCGTATTGTTTGATCCCAAATAGATTTACTAAAGCCAAATTAAAATCCACAATCCTATTTGATATCCTATACATTTGTATCCTATTTAAAACCCAATTAAACAAATCATACTACTACTCCTAATTACCCACAACCGAATTACCCATTAACCCTAATCCCCTTATATATATAATCTCTCTCTCCCTCACCTAACCCTAACCCTAACTTCAAACACCCCGACCCCCATCCTCCTTGGCTGCGCCGTACACCCGTCACCCCCTCCCGGCACAGCCACCCCCTCCCGGCCTGTGTCCGACGCCGCACAACCCCCACACTCCAATCCCCTTGGCCGACCACCTACACACCACCATAACTCCCTAGCATCTCACTCATTCTCTCTCCCGTCGCCCCCACTCCGGTGCCGATCAACCCCAGGCCGCAAGCCACCATAGCCGCCATCCCTCTCTCTTGATCTCTCTCTCTCTCTCTTTGTGGAGTTTTGCTCGTGTGGTAATTTTTGCACGAGTTGCTTGGATTCGTTGATTCGTGGATTTTCGTTCGTGGATTTTGCTCGTTACTCTTGGTTTTCTTCGTTCTTCATCTTCGGTTAAGGCAAGTAACTTGTACTCAAATTTCTTTGTATGATACAAGTTAAAAATACCACCTATAGTGTAGTTGGATCTAGAGACAACTCTTGTTTGTGCTATTCTTGATGGGTTTTGTCTCTACTGTGAAAACTTAACCATAGTTGCCTCACAACACAATATGGACATGAAATAACTTAGGTTTACCCGATCTTGATTTGATCATGTATGTGGGACTTTTGTGAGAATTCGTGATTTGGTTGAGACCCATGTGATATATTTGGTGTGGACATACTAAATACCCTAATTCATGATGTTTGGACACTTGGTAGACTCGATTTCATATTTGGTTGTACTTTGAACAAGTTTTGTATGATATATGTTGAGTTGTTGCTAAAGGAAAAAATCTGTATTTTGTCGCTGATCTGTTTGGTTTGCTATTTTGGACTGTCTTGAAGTCAGTATCTTAATTTTGGTATAAAACATGAGTTTTAGAGAATTTCGTCTATTTTCAAACTCCTCTAACCTTGCTTGATTTCGTTTTCGTATGTGTGAGTTATGACTGTTTTACTACAGAGGTGTAGACCTTTTCCAGATTTCGAATTTCGATGATTTTGATGACTAAATGATTTTGATACTAATGCTACATATATTATTTTGATCCAAAATTTTGGTCAGTGTTTCGTTATCTAGTTAGGGATTACCCAGAATTTTGGTGGATTTTATTGGTGAGTTTTATGTGTCGTTTCATGCTCGTTTATGAAAACTATACTTGTTGTATTTTGCTCGCTATTCTGTAAAGAATCGTATTTTCACCCTGATTCCTTTTACTGTGAAAAATGTTAGTGAAATATGAAAGTTATTATATTTTATCTATTTTCATATCCCTTTGGCAGAATTGAATTTCGTTTCACTGGTTGCGAGATATTATAGTTTTCGTACAGCAGTGTTGGGAATTCCAAATTTGCAAAACTCTCATATATTGATGTTTCCCGATTTTTGATGACTAATCTAATTTTATTGGAAAATTCTGAAACTTTATATTTAGATACTGGATATATAGGGGAATACCTCAGATTTTTTGTGGATTTATTTAATGAGTTTTCATGCTGTTTTCCTGCTCTTGAATTCATTTTTCTGATTTCTGGCTGAACCTATTTTTGGTATTCAAATCAGTTTTGAGCTATGTTTTTGTAAATTAATATATGACTTATTTATACTCACTGGATTTGGTTGGGAGTCTATTTTCTATACGTTTCGACGGATTCAGATTTGCATATTTGTAACACTGGAAATCACTATTTTACTACAGTTTGGTCTTGCTGTCCTGAACTTGAGATTTGGCTATTTTACTAATTCATGTATTATCTTGCACTCGTACCTGTTTATCTTGCAACTTAGACTTGTCACATGAACATGCTTGTTTGACAATAATAATAAATAACCAAGCCAGGGTTTAAAGGACAGATCTAATAATGGATAATTCAGAAACGTGTACTCGGAAGGGGATCCACCGATCCTACGTGATTACTTGAGACATGATACTTGACACGTGATTACTTGATACTTGTACGCAAGACACAATACTTTCCACTTGCACAACTTGACATGTGATTACATGATACATGATACTTGGAGCTTGGAGCTCGATTACTTGACTTGTCCCCAAGTATACTGCCCTCTATGGTCCACTATGAAATCTAAAGCGAAACTGTTTGTTGTAGCAACCATGTAAGGTGGGCTACATGAAGTGCTACCTAGATAGTAATTACTACAAGACTTGAACATGATACTTGAACATGATACATGCTTGCTTGATACTTGACTACATGATACATGAGACTTGAAACTTCATACTTGATACATGATTACATAACACTTGACACCCGCTGCATGTTTACATGATACTCGATTACTTGACACTTGATTCATGTCATTTACACTTGTTCACTTTGCCATGCTAGTTGTTTATGTTGATATCATACTTATACCATGTTCTTAGTTAGTTTCCCAATGTGCTTGTATCCTACATTATAAGTGGCTCGTAACTTGTAATTGACGGGTACTTGTTTTTCTCTTTTCCTTTTTACTGCATTCGTTGAATTGCAGATTTTGGAGAATAGGTTCCAGACGGTATTGGTGACATGAAGTATTAGTACTGGATTTTATTATTTTTATTTCTTGTACCTTGCTTGAACAATATTGTATTTTGAGACTTAGATTTATTCTTGTATTTGGGCAATGTGACCCAAGATATTTGTTTTATTCAGATCATGACTATTTGAGATTTATATATTTGGTTTCAAGTATTCTTGTTGGTATTTTTGGCTCATATGTGCATATGGTTGATTCTTTTGCTTCCGACTCTGATGATTCTTGTGAATGTTGTAAAAATTCTTGAACAACATATAGATGATGAAAATCATTCGCTGGACTTTTGTCTCATATCCGTATTTCGTATTCTTTTTGGAAAGCGGGGCATGACAAACAACAAGAAGTAGCAAGGGCAACGACAGCAAGGTGTTTGACTGTGATGAAGGAAACAGCACCAAGGGGGTGTCGATGGTGGAAGCAAGGTGGTGAAGAGGCAGGGGTGGCGTTGCGGTGCTCTCGGCTGTCGGAGACAGGGTGCTCGACAGCGGATGCGGTGTTGCGAAGGTTGGCAGGAGGGCGAAAAGGTGATGGCTGTTGGTCGTAGTGGAGGGTGGTGCTGCGGCGAGGTGCTGGTGGTGAGAGAAATTGGGGAAGAAGAAGAGTGAGGAGAGAGAGAGAAAGCTGAATGATTGAGGGGATTAATTGATTAATTAAGGGAAGATAAATTGGTTAATTGAGAGATTAGAGGATTTTGTTAGGATTCAGAGGAATGGGATAGTGGTTAGGCAGTAAAGTAGAGAATTATGGGGAAGGTGAATGTGGAGAGGGGATTGATCTGGTCAATTGGCAGATAGTAGAGAAATTGGGTTAATGGGTTAGATTCCAACAAGAAATGGACTTGGGTTAACGGGTTAGGATCCAACAAGGGAAATAAATTAATCAATGCTTTAAATGGAAAGAAGTCAAATAATAAAATAATATAATAGATGGATCAAAACACCCCATACACAATAAATTAAAAATACAGTGTACAAGAATCTCACGGTTCAATAATGAAAACAAAATGGATTGAAAGAAGATGAATAACAAAAGTTTATTATTAAAATAACAAATTACAGGAATGAGAAGAGGAAAAGAAATACAAAAAGAAAATCCAAAAAAATTCGGAAACATGGGTTACAATTAATGGTTCAATTATGTGATGTATGTGAACTAGAAATATTTGTCACACTTATATTGGGCAAGTCTTCAAACTTGAAGACCCTGATAGAAAACTATTGAACCATGGGGTGACTTAATAAAAAATCATTATAATAAATTGATGGCTGCCAATTCTGCTGGTCTTATTGTTGATTCAATCAGAGGTCAAAGTAGAGGATATCTGAAATAAGCCTGTATAGAAACCATTAAGGAATTTTTCAGAGTGCTAATGCACACAAGCGAATAAAGAAACGAGTGAAAAACTGTAAACTAGGGATGCAATGCTGTCCCAGGTATGAACCAGATATAAATCTCGAATATGGGTGTGAACCCAAATATGGGTATTTTAATATGCCACCCAAAAGATATAAAATTACAAAAAAAACATGGAAGTCATAACTCGAGAAAAAATGGCAAAAGAAAAATTATTCTAAACTCAAAAGGTTTAAAAATAATAAATTTCCAAAATTCCAAAAATAATGTAAATGTTTCAATTGTGAAAAAGAATGACATTATGCAAATGAATACTCCGAAAAGATTAATAAAGTTATGATAAATAATTTACAAGAATATGGTATTCATACCCAAACTCTTGAAGAAATTCCTACTGATGAAGAAACTTATGTTTATGAATTATCCTCAGTTAATAAGAGCAATTATTACCTTGAATATTCCTTTTTAGAATTGGAATCGTTAAAAATAAATATGATAACTAATAATAATATGGTTAACACTATCTGGATAGAAACGCTTTCTCCAAATTCTTCTTTACTATTAAGAGACAATATATGCTCTCGTTCTCTAAATTTACAAGCGGCTCAAAGAATGGTAATAGAAAGATATTTGGTTCTAGAAGTCCAACTGGACCTACGAATAATAATACCTAAAGAATATTATGGACAAATAGGGAACACTACTGCTGTATCAAAAAAGCAACTATTTGTTGTAAATGGAATACTACAACAACAACAACAACAACAACAACCTTTTTCCCAACTAGTTGGGGTCGGCTACATGAATCCTGGTTTTCCAATCTGCTTGGTTTAGTGTAATATCTTCTGTGAGGTCACAAGCTATCATATCTATTTTCACCATTTTCATCCAAGTTAATTTAGGTCATCCTCTACTCCTAACTCTACCCTTAATACTTATCAGATCACTCTTTCTAACGGAGGCACTACTAGGTCTACGTGTGACATGTCCAAACCAGCTGAGGCGATTCTCTCTTAACTTATCTTCGATTGAAGCTACCTTTAGCATGTCTCGTATATGCTCGTTTCTAATTCTATCCTTCCTTATTTTACCACACATCCATTTTAGCATCCTCATCTCCGCTACACTCATTTTTTGGACATGTTGTTTCTTTGTTGTCCAACACTCTGCTCTATACATCATTGCTGGTCTAACAGCCGTCCTATAAAATTTTTCCTTCAACTTCGAAGGTATACATTTGTCATACAAAACACCACTAGCACTTCTCCACTTAAGCCACCCTGCTTGGATCCTATGTCACGCTCCACTTCCCAAAAAGAGAATACGGAATACGGATATGTGACTAAGCCCAACGAATGATTTTCATCATCCATAAGCTGTCAGGATTTTACAACATTTTACAGGAATAATCAGAGTAGGAAGCAAGAGAAGTCAACCACGAATGCATATATGAATCAAAATATCAACAGGATGACTTGAAACAAAATGTAATAATCTCAAATAAACCAGATCTGAACAAGTCAATAATCCTAGACCACATTACCCAATACAAAATCATCCAAGTAACAGATATATTTATTCAAATAAGCAACAGGAAATAATAATAATAGCAAAACTCCAGCATCTAGAATCTCATATCACATACTCCATCTGGCAGCTGATTTCCAAAATTTGCAATTTAATAAATTGCAGGAAGAGGAAAGGAAAACAAAATGCCCGTCAATGTAAGTTACGGACCGCTTGTAGTGCAGACATAAGTACAGGAAAAAATAAACAAATAGCATGGAATAGACATGGCAACAAAATAGAACAACTAGCATGAATCAGGAAACAAAATCAAGTAATATGATATACTAACAGGGTACAGGTAACATGTATCAACTGTCATGCAAGTAGGTAAGCAGGTAATCAGGTATACAGGTAAACAGGTGTCAAGTGGCATGCACTAGTAATCATGTATCAGGTAATTATGTAACAGGTAATCATGTAACAGGTATTATATCATATCAAGTCTTGTATTATTACTATCTAGGTAGCACTTCATGCATCCCAAACTTTTACCACATGGTTGCTACATTCAAACAAGTTACGTTTAGATCTAGTGGTGGGTTTCTATAGGGCCGTGTACTCAGGCATCAGGTAATAGGTAACAGGAACAGGTTCATGAATCAAATAGGTACACGAATCAACCAATTCATGCATCAACAGGTTCATGAATCAACAGGTAATAGGAACACGAACCAATAGGTCCATGCATCAACAGGTAACAGGTACACGAACCAATAAGTCCATGCATCAATAGGTAACAGGTACACAAACCAACAGGTCCATGCATCAACAGGTAACAGATACACGAACCAACAGGTCCATGCATCAACAAGTTCATGTATCAACATGAATCAAACATAAAATGGGAAACATGGGCCCCCTTCTAAGTACACATTTCTATATTTTCCACTACTAGATCTTTCCCGTAAGCTCCGACTTGGTTATTTTATTATTATTATCAAACAGGCATATATGTGTCACAAACAGGGCAAGAATAATATGGCATAAACAAGTAACAGGTTCAGGATGAAGGATAAATATGTACAGGTGAAGAACAACTCATAAAGGGATAGGACAACGAAAATTCTAGTTCATGACAGCAAGACAATACTGCACTAAATCTGGGATTCCCATTGCTACAAATATGCAAACCTAGATCCATTAAAGAATCTGAAAAATAGACTCCTGGCCGAATCCAACAAATAAATATAAGTCATATAGTATTTCACAAAAAAACATGACTCAAAACAGATTTGTACCCAGAAAATATGTTCAGCCAGAATCAGAAATTTGTATTCATAATCAGGGAAACAGTATCAAAACTTACTGATTAAATCCAAGAAAAATCTAGGGTATTCCTTAGTATGCTTAGTATCAGAAAATAAAGTTTCATAATTTTTCAACATAGATAGAATAGTCAATTAAAATCAGAAAGTAGCAAGATACAGTAGTTTTGTAAATCTGAAATCATTAACACAGCAGTACCAAAATAGCAATAGATTGCAAAATATAAATCGATATCTAGATCCTTCAAAAGGGTGATAAAGTATATACAGTAGTCTACAATTCATATTCACAAATTTTTTTTCGAAAGCAAATAGAATCAGGTCGAATTTATGTTTCTTTACTGAAAAGTATCAAAATTCTGCAAGTATAGTAGTTGTTTGCAAGCACAGAATAGTTTGTAAAAGTCATCAATTATATCCACAAAAATTAGGGGTTAATCCCAATCAATTCTAGTTGTAATCAACAAAATATTGGATCAAAATATTATCTTTAGCATCGGTAAAAAAATAAATTATTATACAGAATTCATATAAAACTGGATCTGGAATTTTAAACACATCTGTAGTAAAATAGTCATAACTCGCAACTCATAAATCAAAACTAAGATCTGTCAGAAAATCTAAAAAGTAGACAGAATTATCTATAATTCATATTCACAAATAATTTTCATATACTAACCTTAATATGGTCTAAAATACTGAACAAAAAGGGGGAATCGACAAAACAGAAAATATCCTTCATGCACAAAATCAACTAGTTCATACGAAACTCATCCAAAATATAACCAAACGTGAAATAGGGTATACTAGATGTCCAACCAACATGATATAGGGTATTTAGCAAGTCTACAACAAGTTATACTACCAATCAACACATCAAGTCATGAACAACGTGCATGTATACAACAAGAAGTGGTCATCCCTAAGTTATTTCATGTAATGTGTGTAATGAGACAACTACGAGCGGGTCAACACAATAGAGATAATATACAAGAGGGGTTGCACACTGGAATTGTCTCTAGAACATAACTACACTACAGGCGGTATTTAGTACTTGTATTACACAAGAAAAAGAATACAAGTTACTTGCCATAGAGACGACGAAAATGAAGGTGAGAAAGAGAATAACGGGAACGGATTCCCAGGCACGAACTCAACGAACGAACGGATCAAGAACCAATCACGAACACACGATCACAATCGCAATCACGAACACAAGGCACAGATCTTGATGATGAAGATCAAGTGATCCAACGGTTAGATCTAAGAGATTAAGATCAAGATGATCGGATCAGATCGAACGGCTAGATCAAGACTGATGATGATGGAGATGATGATCACGATCAGATCAGATGGCTGAGATCGAGAGATCAGGATCACAGGTGAAGCTCACTGTTAATCACCAATAGGAGACATCATGGTGTGTAACGCCCCGAATCCCAAATACAACTGAATTCGAGAGTTCTACAGGATCTTTCCACTTCATTTAGTACAAGTTTACAAGGAAATTTGAACTTTTCACTTTACATCAGAGTTACAAGTAAAACATTACACTTTACATTGCACAGCGGAAGTAAAATTACAACATTTAAATAAATGTACAACAACATTTAATAATCTCTAAGCATCTGTTCCTCTTTAACCTTTACCATGTCCTTTACCCTGCATATAAAACTATGGGTACGTCAGTTTATTCAACCGACGAACATTATACACGGCCATCCTCTCTATGCCGGAAATATTATAACTCATTTTCCATATTTAACAAACACAAACTTGTCACATATCAAACTAAAGGGACTACCCTATTGATGTCTTGTTGTGATTGTGCACTTAGTCCTTAATGCAGTTATTTATGTTACATGACACTAATGCGCACTTGTTCGGATTCTATGCATCCCATACTACATAGGTCCAAGGGCAAGCCTCTTATTCGTTCTTCATCTTTGTAGGGTTCAATCCCTCGTCATGACTTAATCTACTACTGTAACTATGGTGAGTATCTTAGATGATCTATGAGTACAAGAACGTATACAGGATCCTGGAGGGGAATCCCACGCCATGTCTTGACTCATCAACCATGCATTCTGTGGCAATTCAACCTCCTCCCTGAACACGATCCTCTTGCAGTCACCAAACACCCCACAAGCGTTGCTAAAGTCCGATCATTACTGAGTTGTGCCCATGCCATGTCTTGAATCATCAAGCATGCATTCTGTGGCTCACACAACCGCACCGTCAACTCTAACTCTCATACTAGTGTTTTTCTCTCACTTTCATCACGTCTTCACTATGCACTATTCCTTAGTTTTTATTAGAATCATGAACAAAATCAATGCTCTAGAGTTAGCCTCTCCACTAAACCGGACTTATTCATTCATTCAAACATGACCAACCTTGGTCTTTCATTTCAAATTTCATTTCATTTCTTTCCAAATGCCGGGGGAGACTTAGCTACTCTTTTGTTTCAATTCCAATTCACAATTTCTAATGTTGAGCGTTTCCAACTCATAAGTTCACATATTGAGTTATCATACTCAAAAGTATTTCTCTTTTCCAATCATGATTTCTAAATTGTTCAATAGTCCATAATTATACATTAAATTATATACTTCATCAAATATCAATTTCATATCGAAATCACTTCACTAAATGAATATTCACAATTCATAGTTTCCACACTATTCTCGAATGAGAATAATTTACATCACATCACATAATATAATTTCTATCTTTATTTCACTTCTTTTCTGATATTTTATTTCAAGTCCTTTTGTAAAGTGCAACTTTCATAACATACAAGTGTATAATCAAAATTCTAAATTATACATTTTATTTTCAAAACATACTTTATTTAATGCAAATAATCCTCAAATTATTTTTCACAAGTCCCTCATAATTTTAGGATAATAACCATATTTTTTTCATAATTTTTAATCACCAAAAACCATCAAAAAATCATTTTTTTTTCCAGAAAGTTATATAATGGCCGAGACCAGGATTCGAACCAGCAACCACAGGGAACTCAACCGCACGCTCTGATCATATGGCCACTTGTGCTCAGCGGTATAAAAGAGAGCCAGAGTGTTGTATACTCTCAGTTCTGAAACTGATTAAATTTTCTTAAATGCACAAAAAGATGGTGTCATCAGGGATCGAACCAGCGAACCGTGAGACACACCGCACCACACTGTAGTGAAATAAGAGCATCCTGACCACGTGAGCTATACGCTCAGGTTGTCATAGCTACAACTTGAAGTCTAATTAAATTAACGCTCTCTGTTTAGTTAAACATTTCGATGTTCATCAAGCTCTCATTTCAATTTGCTCTCACTAACATACTGTAAAAATTCCAGATTAATCATTCCCATCATGAATTATACTCCAGTACATAAAAATAATTTTTTTAATAATTAAATATGTATTTCCCAATAATTAACACATTTCTACCATACAATTAGGTTAGAATTATATATTACTACGAACACATTTCTTTTTCGACATTTTAATTTCACTAATCTTTACACCAATTTCTGTGTTTTGTTCATTTCATAAACATACAAACTATATCTTAATTCATTCATCACAACATTATCATAAAAAATCCATTTAAGCACATAAAGCAATATTGCCAATCTACTAACTCTTGCATATAATTCTTAGTGTTAATAGTGAAGTTTTCTTCACATAATCCATGGTTATAATCAATTCGCACACAACTTGAATTTTAATAATAGAACCCCATACATTTGCATATCAACATTTCAATCAATTATAGATCATCTTTCCAATTAAATGTGTACTCTTGTTAATATTTTCCATGCATCATACTTTCCATTCAAATATAGCGTGCATTCCGACTTAGAAATAAGGAAAATTTACCCACCTTAGTTGGAGAGAAAAACAACTAGCAACACCTCCTAAACAACGTCCTTGCAAACGAGAGCGATCCTCCTCCTTGTCGACGTGCACACACGCCTCCAAGCACACCAAACCGAGCCTCCCTTGGATTGATGCCGGCCTTTCCTCTTGTTGCAAGCACAACTTCCACACACAAACTCAATCTTTTACTCACTTAATAAACTACTAGATAATGTAATTGAACTATAGGTTTGGAGGAATTGATTAGCACAAGAATACTAGCCAAAGGGGGGGTGGGTATTTATACTAAAAAAATAGGAGAATGGATGGCTAAGATTGAAGTAGGAGTTACGAACAAATGGCTATGATTTAAGGAGGAGTTATACTAACTACCCATGATCAAGCAACCACCATCACCATGATCCCACTCAAAATTTTGATTTCCCTCCTAAAGTTCACAACCGGCCATGCTTGAGATGCTTTGCATGTGTACGTGCAATGCACGCGCATGCAACTAGTCTCCATTTAAAAAAAAAATTGAACATTATATTTTACATAAAAATAATCTTTAAATTGTATCCTACATTACAAGTTGTATTTAAAAATAAAATAGCTCATGGGCTTTAGTTTTTGGGCCAAAATAATAATTTATAAAAAGAAAATAAATTAATTCAATTTGGGCTGTTAGAAAGAAAGGCTTTTTGTCTAATTGAAAGAAGGCTTTGTAAAAAAATAATTAAAAGCACATATTTAAATATCTATACTCATCATGATGAAAATAATTACCAAAAATATTGCATGTGCACACTACGTGCAAAATAAAATAATTTTCATTAAATGAAAAATCGAGGCATTACAACACTCCCTCCTTAGAATAGTTCCATCCCCGGAACTACAGTCAAGGGCGAGAAAAGAAACACAAACACTAATAACAAGCACAAAAAAAAAAAAAAAACAAAAGAAATACAAAAATACAAATCAAGCAAAAAGCTCAGGATAGTCCTTCAACATCTTCTCCTCAGACTCCCAAGTAGCCTCTTCAACCAAATAGTTTCTCCAGACTACCTTGACCATCGGTATCGTCTTATTCCTCAAGAATTTTTCTCAACGATCAACAATCTCGATAGGAGACTCGATGCAATTCAGGTCCAACTGCAAACCTTCTGACACTTCAGGCAAATGATGACTCGGATCTGGAATATAACCTTTCAGCATAGACACATGAAAGACAGTGTGCACCTGAGATAACTCTTCCGGTAATTCAAGCCGGTAAGCAGTTTTCCCGATCCTTTTCAATATGTTGTACGGGCCCATAAACCTCGGGGCTAACTTCCCGCCTTTGCCAAATCGAATCACACCTTTACTGGGCGATACCTTCAGAAAGACGAAGTCACCGACCTCAAACTCAAGGTCCCTTCTCCGGTTGTCTGCATAGCTTTTCTGCCTGCTCTGAGCTTCTACCAACCTTTTCCTGATCAGAACAATCTTCTCAGAAGTCTGCTGTACAAGCTCAGGACCAAACAATTGACGCTCCCCAACTTCAAACCAACAAACAGGTGTCCTGCACTTCCTACCATACAGAGCTTCGTAAGGCGCCATCCCGATGCTAGTTTGAAAACTGTTGTTGTAGGCAAACTCCACCAAAGGTAAATGCCTTTCCCAACTGCCTCCAAAGTCTAGTACACAACACCGAAGCATATCCTCAAGAATACGGTTGACTCTCTTGGTCTGCCCATCAGTTTGCAGATGAAAAGCAGTGCTGAAATCCGTCTTGGTACCCAAAGCTGTCTGAAGACTCCTCCAGAAATGCGAAGTAAACCGCGCATCTCGATCAGACACAATAGTTGAAGGAACACCATGAAGCTGGACGATCTCGCCAACATACAACTCAGCTAACTTGTCCATCGAAGCAGTGAGTTTCATTGCCAAAAAGTGAGCGGACTTGGTCAGTCGGTCGACTATAACCCAAATCACATCATTGCCTTTAGGACTCTTAGGCAATCCCGTAATGAAATCCATACTGATGTTATCCCACTTCCATTCCGGAATAGGTAACGGTTGTAATAGACCTCCGGGTCTCTGATTTTCGGCTTTGACTTGCTGACAAACCTCACACTTGGCCACAAATTCAGCCACATCCCGCTTCAAACCTGACCACCAGAAATGCTGTTTGATGTCTTTGTACATCTTAGTACTTCTAGGATGTACCGACAAAAGAGTAGCATGCGCCTCCTAAAGAATACTCTCTTTCAGGTCCGCCTGATTTGGAACACATAGCCTCTCTCCAAACCACAGCACTCCATCCCTGATTTGAAATCCGAGCAACCTGCCAGCACTAACCTGCTCCTTCATCTCCAAAATATCAGCATCTACCTCTTGACTTGCAATGATCCTTCCATTCAGTGTAGGCTGAAGCCTCAACTGAGCCAAAGATGCTCCCAATCCTTGCAAGACAACTTCAATACCTGCTCGGTCCAATTCCTCAATCAGATGCTTCTGAGTTGTAATCAAATTGGATAAACTGCTCTTGCGACTAAGTGCATCAGCAACAACATTAGCTTTCCCAGGATGATATTTGATCTCAGGTCGCATGTCCTCAAGAACTTCCAACCATCTCCGCTGCCTCAGATTCAGATCCTTCTGCTGATATATGTACTTCAAACTCTTGTGATCCGTGTACATGTTCAATTTCTCACCGTAAACGTAGTGTCTCCATTGCTTCAGGGCAAAGATAATCGCAGCCAACTCCAGATCATGAGTCAGGTAATTCTTCTCATGCGGTCGTAGTTGCCTAGACCCATAAGCGATTACTCTTTCCTCTTGCATTAAGACACAACCAAGTCCACGATGTGAAGCATCGCTATAAACATCATACTCAACACCTGCTCTAGGCAAAGCCAAAATAGGTGCAGTAGTCAGCTTCTCTTTCAGCTCCTGAAAGCTCGCCTCACATTGCTCAGTCCACTTGAAGTTCACATTCTTCTTGGTCAGACTAGTAAGCGGTACAGCTATCTGAGCATAACCTCGAATGAATCTCCTGTAGTATCCAGTCATTCCAAGAAAACTTCTGACTTCCTTCACTGTAGTAGGCCTAGCACAATCTCTCACTGCCTCTATCTTCTGAGGGTCAGTTGCCACTTCCTCAGAAAGGATGTGACCTAGGAATGCCACTTCAGATTTCCAAAAATCACACTTGGATAGCTTGGCATACAACTACTGCTCTTCCAGCTTCTTCAACTCTGCTGCCAGATGCTCGGTATGCTCCTCCTTTGACTTGGAGTACACGAGGATATCGTCGATGAACACCACGACGAAAGAATCAATGAACGGCCTCAGAACTCTGTTCATCAAATCCATGAAGATTACGGGTGCATTCGTCACTCCAAATGGCATAACTAAGAATTCGCAATGCCCATGTCGAGTTCTAAATGCAGTTTTGTGCACATCTTCAGCTTTCACTCGAACTTGGTGATATCCTGATCGAAGATCTATTTTGGAGAAAACAGCTGCTTCTTGTAGACGATCGAACAAGTCATCAATTCGAGGAATAGGATACTTATTCTGAACAGTGACCTTATTCAGCTCTCGGTAATCGATACACATTCTCATCGATCCATCCTTCTTCTTTACCAAAAGCACTGGTTCTTCCCAAGGTGACCCACTAGGTTGAATAAAGCCTTTCTCCAACCGTTCCTCAATCTGCCATTTCACCCCATCCTATTCTACTGGAGCCATCCTATACGGTGCCTTAGAAATG
The DNA here is from genome assembly GCA_017893485.1 of Hemerocallis citrina. Taxonomy (NCBI): domain Eukaryota; kingdom Viridiplantae; phylum Streptophyta; class Magnoliopsida; order Asparagales; family Asphodelaceae; genus Hemerocallis; species Hemerocallis citrina. The sequence goes on from CM030365.1 coordinate 105,114,919, forward strand.
GGTGCACTTCCCGGTTGAATAGTGATGCTGAACTCTACATCACAATGTGGGGGTAACCCAGGAAAATCATCCAAGAACACAATCGGATAGTCCCGAACCACAGGAATCTCTTGCACTTCCACAGGAGTCTCTTCGTTGCGGATAGCTGCCACCAGCCTAAAACACTTCTTCTTCCCTTGGAAAGTGACTTCAGGTCCACCTGGAGCCTTCACTGTTATCGTCTTGGTCTTACACTCGATGCTTGCACTGTACACCGACATCCAATCAATACCAATGATAACATCGACTCCCAAGATAGTCAGCTCGATCAGATCAATCCCAAAGATTCGATCTCCAATCACAATCTCGCAATCAGCATAATACCGATCAGTGGTTAAAGTTTCCCCTGATGGAGTAGCTACTGCTAAGATCTTGCCTGGAAAAATCTTCGGTTCAACTCCCAACACTTTAGCAAATTTATAAGACACAAAAGTATGAGAGGATCCAGTATCGAACAACACAACAGCTTTCATTCTATATTCTGATGTAAAAGATCCATCAAATTTGAAGTATGAAACATGAACTTTCAAGTCAATATTTCCATTTCATTGAATTTCCAAATTTTATACATTCGAATTGAAAAACATTTCTTGACATCAGAATGAAAATAGTAGAAGCTACAACAGTCTAACACCTACGGTTCCTCTTCGCTTCTCAAAGTTCTCCCCGTAGTTCATCAACTTCATCCTTCAGCACATCGGTCAGATTCTTCCTCTTCTCGAGTTCCCATACACGATGACTGAGAACTGAAAAGTCGTCCTTGCGCTTTGCTAGCTGAGCCTCCAATAATCTGACTCTCTCTCGCAGTGTTTCTACCTACCTCTGAAGAGATATCACAAGACTATTTGGAACTGGTTCTTCTTCTTCGTCAGAAGAGTCATCAGATGAATCCGAAGGTGGGGTGATCTCTCGGGATTCAGGTCATTCTTCTCCGTCAGAATCTGCTTGCCCTGGGTAGTACTCTTCCTCGGAATCTACTTGTCCAGGATGGTACTCTTCCTCGATGATATGCCAGTTGTCGTCTCCAGCAGGGTTGAAGTGATCAGCCATCTTAGAAATAGTGAGGAAGAAGCATAAGTCATAGAGCAACACAAATGTAAGTCACATTTAAATCTCTAGACTCAAACACACACTCTAATGTCCACTTCTAGGGAGTCGTTCCTTATAAATCTGTACAAGTGTGGAGCGTGGCTCTGATACCACTCTGTAACGCCCCGAATCCCAAATACAACTGAATTCGAGAGTTCTACAGGATCTTTCCACTTCATTTAGTACAATTTTACAAGGAAATTTGAACTTTTCACTTTACATCAGAGTTACAATTAAAACAATACACTTTACATTGCACAGCGGAAGTAAAATTACAACATTTAAATAAATGTACAACAACATTGAATAATCTCTAAGCATCTGTTCCTCTTTAACCTTTACCATGTCCTTTACCCTGCATATAAAACTGTGGGTACATCAGTTTATTCAACCGACGAACATTATACACGGCCATCCTCTCTATGCCGGAAATAGTATAACTCATTTTGCATATTTAACAAACACAAATTTGTCACATATCAAACTAAAGGGACTACTCTATTGATGTCGTGTTGTGATTGTGCACTTAGTCCTTAATACAGTTATTTATGTTACATGACACTAATGCGCACTTGTTCGGATTCTATGCATCCCATACTACATAGGTCCGAGGACAAGCCTCTTATTCGTTCTTCATCTTTGTAGGGTTCAATCCGTCGTCATGACTTAATCTACTACTACAACTACGGTGAGTATCTTAGATGATCTATTAGTACAAGGACGTATACAGGACCCTGGAGGGGAATCCCACGCCATGTCTTGACTCATCAAGCATGCATTCTATGGCAATTCAACCTCCTCCCTGAACACGGTCCTCTTGCAGTCACCAAACACCCCACCAGCGTTGCTAAAGTCCGATCATTACTGAGTTGTGCCCATGCCATGTCTTGACTCATCAAGCATGCATTCTGTGGCTCACACACCCGCACCGTAAACTCTAACTCTCATACTTGTGTTTTTCTCTCGCTTTCATCATGTCTTCACTATGCACTATTCCTTAGTTTTTATTAGAATCATGAACAAAATCAATGCTCTAGAGTTAGCCTCTCCACTAAACCGGACTTATTCATTCATTCAAACATGACCAACCTTGGTCTTTCATTTCAAATTTCATTTCATTTCTTTCCAAATGCCGGGGGAGACTTAGCTACTCTTTTGTTCCAATTCCAATTCACAATTTCTAATGTTGAGCGTTTCCAACTCATAAGTTCACATGTTGAGTTATCGTACTCAAAAGTATTTCTCTTTTCCAATCATGATTTCTAAATTGTTCAATAGTCCATAATTATACATTAAATTATATACTTCATCAAATATCAATTTCATTTCGAAATCACTTCACTAAATGAATATTCACAATTCATAGTTTCCACACTATTCTCGAATGAGAATAATTTACATCACATCACATAATATAATTTTTATCTTTATTTCACTTCTTTTCTGATATTTTATTTCAAGTCCTTTTGTAAAGTGCAACTTTCATAACATACAAGTGTATAATCAAAATTCTAAATTATACATTTTATTTTCAAAACATACTTCATTTAATGCAAATAATCCTCAAATTATTTTTCACAAGTCCCTCATAATTTTAGGATAATAACCATATTTTTTTTCATAATTTTTAATCACCAAAAACCATCAAAAAATCATTTTTTTTTTCAAAAAGTTATATAATGGCCGAGACCAGGATTCGAACCAGCAACCACAGGGAACCCAACCGCACGCTCTGACCATATGGACACTTGTGCTCAGCGGTATAAAAGAGAGCCAGAGATTTATATACTCTCGGTTCTGAAACTGATTAAATTTTCTTAAATGCACAAAAAGATGGTGTCATCAGGGATCGAAACAGCGAACTGTGAGACACACTGCACCACACTGTAGCGAAATAAGAGCATCCCGACTACGTGAGCTATACGCTCAGGTTGTCATAGCTACAACTTGAAGTCTAATTAAATTAACCCTCTCTGTTTAGTAAAACATTTCGATGTTCATCAAGTTCTCATTTCAATTTTCTCTCACTAACATACTGTAAAAATTCCAGATTAATCACTCCCATCATGAATTATACTCCAGTACATAAAAATAATTTTTTTAATAATTAAATATGTATTTCCCAATAATTAACACATTTCTACCATACAATTAGGTTGGAATTATATATTACTACGAACACATTTCTTTTTTGACATTTTAATTTCACTAATCTCTACACCAATTTCTGTGTTTATTCATTTCATAAACATACAAACTATATCTTAATTCATTCATCACAACATTATCATAAAAAGTCCATTTAAGCACATAAAGCAATATTGCCAATCTACTAACTCTTGCATATAATTCTTAGTGTTAATAGTGAAGTTTTCTTCACATAATCCATGGTTATAATCAATTCGCACACAACTTGAATTTTAATAATAGAACCCCATACATTTGCATATCAACATTTCAATCAATTATAGATCATCTTTCCAATTAAATGTGTACTCTTGTTAATATTTTCCATGCATCATACTTTCCATTCAAATATAGCGTGCATTCCTACTTAGAAATAAGGAAAATTTACCCACCTTAGTTGGAGAGAAAAACAACTAGCAACACCTCCTAAACAACGTCCTTGCAAACGAGAGCGATCCTCCTCCTTGTCAACGCGCACACAAGCCTCCAAGCACACCAAACCAAGCCTCCCTTGGATTGATGCCGGCCTCTCCTCTTGTTGCAAGCACAACTCCCGCACAAAAACTCAATCTTTTACTCACTTAATAAACTACTAGATAATGTAATTGAACTATAGGTTTGGAGGAATTGATTAGCACAAGAATACTAGCCAAAGGGGGGGGGGGGTATTTATACTAAAAAAATAGGAGAATGGATGGCTAAGATTGAAGTAGGAGTTAGGAACAAATGGCTATGATTTAAGGAGGAGTTATACTAACTATCCATGATCAAACAACCACCATGTGGCACCCCGATTTCCAATACTGGGAAACCGAGACACGAGCCAAGTCCTTTTCTTCAATTAGTCACAATACACAGAAAAACAGGAGAATTTAAAACTTTTTATTCAACACCCAATGTATTACAAGTCTGAACATTATACAACTGCAATACATTATAATAGAGTTACAATATTACCTTTACATTCCCCAAGCATTACAATCTTCAACATCTTACATCAGAGTACAAGGAATGAAGAACAACACTTGGTAACTCTCACTTGAGATAACAACACACATATTACAGCGGAACTAAATAAGACATTGACTCCTTGCTTTCCTTGCCTTGAGTCCTCCTGAATCTCGCCCTTGTACTTCGGCCATCTAGTACCTATGGAAGTGGGGACGTCAGTATTCACTGACGCTTAAAGGCTGATAACAAAGCAGCGAATCTCCCAAACAACATACAAAACATGGCAATGGTGTTGGTGTAGTTTAAGTGTTCGTGAGTGCTATGACTAGACTTTAATGTGATATTTAAATAGAACTAGGATGCTTCCTATTCTAATGTCAGCGAGTCTCCGAAGCAACATGCAGCCCATACTACATGCGACTTCATCTCAAGCCGTTTCTCCATATATAGGGATTTGAACCTGCGTTATGAATTCTAATTGTACACAACCTGTTCCTGACAACACTCCATGACTCTGTAAGGTTGCAGAAGGGGTCAAGTCCCCCTATGCAGTCTGCTTATGGTGTCTCCGTTTTCCACTACTACCCGGCATGCCAGACCTCACTCCAAACCAGACGATCCCTGTGTATTGGGCCTCATTCCAAAATCAAACCATAGGGTCTCGCAAGCGCAGGGTAGCGCGAAGCCTACCCTGTGGAACCCTCTGGGGTCTTGCAAGCGTAGGACTGCACAATGCATCCTGTGGCACCCCAGCCACGGCACTTCAGGAATTAACAGCACGAGATACGCAACCCGTGTTCTCAACTTGTGAGACGCCACCGCACGTATCCCTTTGACGGGAAGGTACAACCCAATATCACCACCTAAGGCCTGCCTCAAGGGACAAGTTGGTCGTAAGGCGCACCCTACAACCAACTCCTCTCTTTTCGGCAAGGGTCTACGTAAAATGATCTTTATAAGTCACTACCCTAATGATGTCCCTGACTCGAACAATCCTAGGGATGACAATATTATAAACACAACATGCTAGGCCTTTAAATTAGACTTCGCAAGACAACTCTACTAGGATGCTCAACCTAAACTTACCAGAACCCTTCGGGATCCGGTTCCTGGTCCATCGATCCAAGACCTCGGCCGTGCGAACATACATGCATGCCGCTACCCTAAACTTGGATTCCGTCTATACTCCGGTCCTCGATCAACCTACACTGGTTAAGATTCGACGGTACACAAGGAGTGACTCCTCCACAGTTCCTTAGGTTAGAAAACATATGTCTTGATGGTCGATAGCCCCTAGGGTGGTAATATCACCCTAGACGAGCACAACGAACAGTGTACTAGCTAACAAGCTATACACGAGTAACAACCACATACGAGCTAATAAGCTACGTATGAAACAATAGCTACCTACGAGCCAGGCGGGCCTCGTAGGAGATAACAACGTACATACCAGCCAAATAAGCCGCGTATGAGACCAACAGCTACGCACGGGCCGGTCGAGCCGCGTACGAGACAACAACCTACATACAAGCCAAATAAACTACGTATGAGACCCACAGCTACATACGGGCCAGTCGAGCCACGTACGAGCACAACCATATGCAAATAACCATACAGGTAATCAATCCTAGAAGCAACCAAACGTGCTTACTAGCAAACTTGATCTTCTATTATTAGAAGCAATAGAAGAATCTACTAATAGTCTATGATCGGTATTCTACCAATGAAAAACCGAAGGCGACATAACAATCTTTATCAAACTAACTATTACTAGTGGTCTCCCAAATCCTTATTACTTCAACCTATAGCACTTTAAGCATGGCATACAATTGCAAGCATCTATCCACGACAATCTAATTATGGTACATAACATAACCACTCACCACAATACTCCTAAGTACGAATATGATTTAAGCATGTGCTTATATCAAGCTTAAGCATGAATTATCACTATGATCTAAACATGAAGTTTACTATAGTCAAGCATACGCTACAACTGGGCGTGAATACTTACTACTTAGAGTATATATATCTCTACTACCACCTTAAGCATGGATCTTTATTACTTAACACGATTAATCATCACAACCCAAGCATGGATATATAATTAGCATTAACCTACATTAATCCTAAGCATGAATTATACTCCTACACATTCTAAGCATGGTAGATTAATCCCTACCTTAATCTAACATGGCATTTGTTAAACATGAGTATCTTCTAGCTCAATCTTGAACAATATTTAGGCATGAACATACACTATTTAAGCATAGATATCATCTAAGCATGATCATCTACTAACTTAGCATGAACAATCATTAGCATGGTCATCTACTAACTTAATCATAAACAATAATTAGCATGACATCTACTAACTTAGCATGAATAATGATTAAGCATGATCATCTACTAACATAGCATGAACATATACTTATCTAAGCATGGATATCATGTAAGCATGAATATTTATTTGATCTAGCATGGTATATAACTTTCCTACAAGCATGTAAGCATGGATAAATTAATCTAGCATGATATCCACTTCCCTACAATTATCTAGCATAGATAAATTAATCTAGCATGGTATACAACTTTCCTATAAGCATGTAAGCATGGATAAATCAATCTAGCATGATATACCGCTTTCCTACACTTATCTAAGCATAGATAAATTAATCTAGCATGGTATACAACCTTCCTACTAGCATGTAAGCATGGATAAATTAATCTAGCATGATATACAACCTTCCTACTAGCATGTAAGCATGGATAAATTAATCTAGCATGATATCCACTTTCCTACACTTATCTAAGCATAGATAAACTAATCTCGCATGGTATACAACTTTCTTATAAGCATGTAAACATGGGTAAATTAATCTAACATAATATACCACTTTCCTACAATTATCTAAGCATAGATAAACTAATCTAGCATGGTATACAACTTTCCTACTAGCATGTAAGCATGGATAAATTAATCTAGCATGGTATACAACCTTCCTATTAGCATGTAAGCATGAATAAATTAATCTAGCTTGATATCCACTTTCCTACACTTATCTAAGCATAGATAAACTAATCTAGCATGATATACAACTTTCCTATACGCATGTAAACATGGGTAAATTAATCTAGCATGATATACCACTTTCCTACAATTATCTAAGCATAGATAAACTAATCTAGTATGGTATAAAACTTTCCTACTAGCATGTAAGCATGGATAAATTAATCTAGCATGATATCCACTTTCCTACACTTATCTAAGCATAGATAAACTAATCTAGCATGGTATACAACTTTACTATAAGCATGTAAACATGGGTAAATTAATCTAGCATGATATACCACTTTCCTACAATTATCTAAGCATAGACAAACTAATCTAGCATGGTATACAACTTTCCTATAAGCATGTAAGCATGGATAAATTAATCTAGCATGATATCCACTTTCCTACACTTATCTAAGCATAGATAAACTAATCTAGCATGGTATACAACTTTTCTATAAGCATGTAAACATGGGTAAATTAATCTAGCATGATATACCACTTTCCTACAATTAAACTAGCATGGTATACAACTTTCCTACAATTAAACTAACATGGTATAATAATTCCTACAACATGATACCTACTTCAAGAATGTATTTCCTATAATAAGATACACATCATGGGCATGGTTTATAATTTTAACATTAATGCTACACATTCCTATGCTTGAATGTCTACTAACCAAGCATGAACAACAATCTAACATGGTGCATGATTTTTCCTACAACTATCTAGGCATGATACTTACTTCAATATGAGCATAAACATCCATTTAATGTTCATATGCATCTACTACAATTTAATTAAACACAATATCCACTACAACATAACATCTACTACCAAAACTTCTACCAAAAATCTTTATCTAGACATAAACATCTACTACTAAACTACTTTATTTTAACACATAAGCATCTACTACCACTTCCATAAAACATAAACCTTTTCTACAATTTTGTGTAGACATCTACTACAACCATTTTATTTGGAACATACACATCTACTACTACTACTTCATTTTAACCATAAGTGTCTACCAAAATGTACATAACATCTATAACTACTTCATTTTAATATCTACTACTACTACTTTATTTTAACATACTACTACTTAAATATCTACTAATCTTTATTAGCATCGATTTCTTATTATTACTAGTGATCATAAAAAGAGATCTTTTTAACCATTCTACAACTAGTGATCTTAGATTAGTTTCTTTTTCATATCTACAATGAGTTCTTTCTTACTTAAGATTATAAAAGAAAATAACACTAATAAAAATAAAGTAAGAACCTTCATTTGGTTCAACCAACCATATGCATTCTTTCTAGTCCAAGTTCAAGTTTATGTTCTACAATCACAAAGTGGTGTATGCACTATGTCATATGATTATGTATGAGTCCTCATTCAAGTCCTACAACCAAAAATGGTTGTATATGCCAAGTTCATGTGTATGTGTTCATTTTAGTCCAATCCATAACACTAAAACAACAATTTCCACTACAAGATTCAACCTTTATGTTCTTTACTACTATTTACCTCTTTCTCTTTTTAAACTATAACATATACAACAACAACACATAATCACATCACAAGAAAAACACCCCAAAACAAAAAGTGACAAAACTAGGAAGGTAAGAAGAAGAAGGAACCCAAAAACATCATTTTAAACAACAAAGAGAAGGTGGAGAAACCCCCACCTAATTTTTCTTTGTTGGAAGGACTTGCTTGCTTACCCCTATGCTTTTAGAACTCCTAGAAAAAACCTACAAGAAAAACTCTCAAGTTAGAATGAGGTTCTCTCTTTCTTTTCCTTTCCTTTCTTTGGTTTTGTAAAAAGTGAGATAAGTGGAGAAGGAGGGGGTATTTATAGGTGGAGAGAATGGTGGAGAGTGCAAAAGTGCACTCAACATTATGCACAAAACCCCCCAAGCAGAAGCAACCGGCCATGCTCTAGGTGAGGGAGGGGTAAGGTGTAGGGTATGGTCCTAGGGTGAGTTGGAAGCATGGTAGAAAGATAAGGTTTTTAGAAGGGGTTTTTACTTTAATCTTCTCATGCATACAAAACCCTAGTTTAGCCACTTAAATAAAACCCTAATCATCTAATTAGGTTGTCATGACAAGGATGAGTACATTGTCCAAGAGTACATACTACATATTTTGTATAATGTACTAAGTACCATACAATTGTATGTATATGTATAGGTATATGTATGTGTATACCAAAATTCCTTATATAATCCTCATAAAATAGTTTAATTTGAAAATAATAATAAAATAAGTTTTATTATCAATTCGGAGGATTGCGCTACCAATTTGATGTACTTCGGATGTACACCGACCGATATATGCGCGCAGACAATGTTTGTGGACAAACCGGCGAAAATCACCAAAATAATTTGATTTTGGAATTAAAACAAAATAATAATAAAATAATAATAAAATAGTAATTTATACGAGGTAATATCCGTCCGGGATATTACACACCATCACCATGATCCCACTAAAAAATTTGATTTCCCTCCTAAAGTTCACAACCGGCCATGCTTGAGATGCTTTGCACGTGTACGTGCAATGCACGTGCATGCAACTAGTCTCCATTTAAAAAAAAATTAAACATTATATTTTACATAAAAATAATCTTTAAATTGTATCCTAAATTACAAGTTGTATTTAAAAATAAAATAGCTCATGGGCTTTAGTTTTTTGGCCAAAATAATAATTTATAAAAAGAAAATAAATTAATTCAATTTGGGCTTTTAGAAAGAAAGGCTTTTTGTCTAATTGAAAGAAGGCTTTGTAAAAAAATAATTAAAAGTACATATTTAAATTTCTATACTCATCATGATGAAAATAATTACCAAAAATATTGCACGTGCACACTACGTGCAAAATAAAATAATTTTCATTAAATGAAAAATCGGAGCATTACAAAGTGAAGCTCGCTGTTGATCACCAACAGGGGACATGGCGATGGTTGTTGTGGTTGACACAGGGAGCCAGGGAAAGCGGGAAGGAGAGCAGGGCGGAGTGCAGGGCGACGTTGTGGGAGCCAAAGGAGCGACGGAGAGGAGGGTTGGTGGTCGGTGTGGTTGCCGAAGAAAAAACGACAGCGACGGGATGGGGAACACAGGGAAGTTGCCGCGGCACTGGGAGGGTCACCGAGGGGAGACAGGTGCAGGGGAGCAGCAGACAGGGACGACGGCGCTGGTGTGGTACTGGGTTACTGGCTGGCGATGCATTCAGGAAGAGCAGCACATAGAGGAGAGGTGCGTCGGCTGGGCAGTTGTTAGCGGTCGTCGAGGGGGGTCATGACGGTCGGATGGCGGCACAGCGGTGAGCGCTGCTACAGTCTTCAGAGAGGAGCACATCCAGTCGCGACATCAGGGTTGTTGGTGCTTCGGAAGAGAAACAATGCGACGGGGGGGACAGGGGTAGCGCGGTGCTGGCTCTGGCTCTGGCTGCTGTTGTTGGCGTCGCTCAGGAGGAGCACACAGGGGGATGGCACTCAGAGGCTATTGCTTTCGAGGAGAGGGTGACATTGCGGTGGAGCGTCGGGTGCAGGGGCTGGCAATGATGTAGGGCTGTGTCGGGGGAAAAGGATGAGCGGGAGAGAAGGAGGATTGATCGGGGCGAAGCACAGGAACACAGGGAGAAGGTTGCATAGGGGATGGCTTGAGAAGTCGGGAGAGAGGGAGACGGGGCAGAGGAGAAGATGAGACAGCGCACAGGGTTGGGATGAACAGGGTAAGGTGTACAAGGGGTAATTATATAGGGTTGGTTTAGGGTTTATAGAGGGGTAATGGGTTAGGGGTGTTTAACGGGTATGGGTGTATTAGGTTTAGTGGAAACGGGTAGGGTATTATTGGGTTTAGGGGTATTGGATATCCAACAAGAAATAATAGGATTGGGTTTTAAAAATCAAATAGGAAAAATAAATAGGATTTATAAAATACAAATTTCCCAATTTCTCATAGGTTGCAAAACAATATTTTACAAGGTTTAAAAAAATTAATTTGAAAAATACAATTAGATAAATATTTAACTTTTTACAAACAATTATGATAGTCACATATGGTTTGTACTTCAAAATAATAATAATAATAATAACAATAATAATAATAATAATAATAATAATAATAATAATAATAATAATAATAATAATACTGATAATAGTAATAATAACAACAATAATAGGATTTGTATTATAATATAAGAATCATTTGAAAATAACAATAAATACAATTACTAAAAAGAACGGATTTTAACAGGAGATACAAAATATTTTTGAAATAAAATGAATTTATGAAAACGAAAAATTTTATAAAGAACCCAAACCCAGAATACACGAAAAAAGAAAATACACCCAAAATACAGAAAACGGAAAACAGGGGTTACATCCTATGTGTAACATCTTCACAAATCTCCCCATTTCTTTGTATAATCGACCCTAAATATCGGAAACGGCCTCTCTTAGGTATCTCTTGGCCATCATGCTTCACTACATCCTCAGTTGTGTTCCGAATATCAATAAATTACACTCCATATATGCTCTTTTAGTTATGCTTATTTTAAAGCCTCTAGCTTCCAAAGATTCTCCCCACAATTCTAATTTAGCATTGACTCCTGCTCTAGTCTCGTCAACTAAGACGATGCCATCGGCAAAAACATACACCAAGACACCTCATCTTGTATTCCTCGCGTCAGTTCATCCGTAACCAAAGAAAAGAGGTAGGGGCTTAAAGCAAAACCATGGTGTAAACCTACTGTAATAGGAAAATCACCGGTCTCTCCCGTGGTTGTTCTACTTATGGTTGTTACCCCTTCATACATATCCTTAATTACCTCAATATATCGAATAGTTACTCTTTTATTATTTAACACCTACCATACTATGTCTCTAGGGACTTTATCATATGCTTTTTCTAGATCTATAAAAACCATATGAAGATCTTTCTTATTCTCCCTATATTTTTCCATAAATCTCTTCAGAACATGAATTGCTTCCATTGTTGACATCCCCAGCATAAACCCAAACTGATTCTCAGACATTGTAGTTTCTAGTCTCAGTCTATGTTCGATCACTCGCTCCCAAATTTTTATCGTATGACTCATTAATTTAATTCCTTGGTAGTTTGAGCAACTTTGTATATCTCCTTTATTTTTATATATAGGTACTAAAATACTCTTTCTCCATTCATCAGGCATCTTCTTAGTCCTCAAAACTTTATTAAACAATTTTGTTAGCCAACTCACTCCTACATCCCCAAGACACTTCCAAACTTCAATGGGTATATAATCTGGCCCTAAAGCTTTTCCTATTTTCATCCTTCCTAAAGCATTTCGAACCTCCGAGGACCGAATTCTACGGAAAAATATATGCTCTCGACTCTCCCTCGAGTCCTCTAAAATTAAGTTGCCCACAACTTTTTCATTTAATAACTTCTCAAAGTAATTTCGCATCTCTCCTTAATTTCCTCATCTTTTACTAGGATTCTTGAATCCTCGCTCTTAATACACCTAATTGTATTCAAGTCTTTTGTTTTTCTATCCCTTTGTTTAGCAAGCTTATAAATATTATTTTCTTCTTCTTTTGTTTCTAATTTTGTGTATAAATCATCATAAGTTTTTTCTTTTGCATCTCTTACTGCTTTTTTAACTTCTCTTCTAACGGTATTATATCTCTCTAAATCCTCTTCATTTCTACTCTTTTGCCACATTTTGAAGGTTGATCTTTTTTCTCTCACAATATTTCGGTGTTCTTCTTGCCACCACCATGTTTCTTTATTTAGCAACCCTCTATCTTCAGACTCTCCAAGTACCTCCTTTGAAATTTCTCTTATGTAGGTAGCCATTTTAGTCCACATCATATTTTTCTCCCCTTCCCAATTCCATGATGCTCCTTTAAGGAATTTATCTTTAAAAACTTCTAGTTTATCTCCCTTCAAGTTCTACCACCTAATTCTTCGGTTCCTAGTCTTCTTCCTTGCACATACGTGTTTCCCAATCTTCACATCCAATACCATTAATCTATGTTGTGAGGTTAAATACTCTTCCGGTATAACTTTACAATCTTTACATGTCAAATGATCTACCTTTCTAGTGATGAAAAAATCAATCTGACTCCTATTTGCCCTATTTTTAAAGGTTATCAAATGTTCCTTCCTCTTCCTAAAATAATTATTTGCTAGTATAAGATCATACGAAGCCGCAAAATCTAATAGAGCCTCTCCACCATCATTCTTATTTCCAAATCCATGTCCTCCATGCACCATCTCATATCCCATGTTATATTCTCCTGCATGTCCATTGAAATTTTCCCCTATAAATAGTTTCTCACCTAAGGGTACTCCTTGAATTATCTCATCCATATCTTCCCAAATTTTATTTTTAGCTTGTGCATCTAATCCTACTTGGGGTGCATAAGCACTAATGATATTAATTATGTTTCCCCCTAATACAAGCTTAATTTGTATTATTCTATCTCCTTTCCTATTAACACCTACTACATCTCTTTTGAATTTCTTATCTACTAAAATTCCTACTCCATTTCTATTTCTAATTTTACCAGTATTATATCATTTAAAACCATCTATCTCTTTAGCTTTCTCCCATATCCACTTTGTTTCCTGTAAACAAGCTATATTAATATTTCTTCTAATCATGGTATCTACTAGTTCTATGCTTTTTCCTGTCAATGTTCCTATATTCCAAGTCGCTAACCTAAGTCTATTTTCCTGGACTAGCTTCTTTACCCGGACACGTCCAGATTGGTGCAGGAACTCTTGCCTATTTTTCACCGCACTCGGGCGCCAGTGCGACGCCCCTTGCATATTTTTCGAAGCACCCGGAGGCAGGCACAATGCATCGCTTCCAAGGAATGCCCTAGCATTTGCACGTATATTGTTAGCATTCATGTTCATAAGATTTGACAAAATTTTATGCTGGGTGTCAGCTGCCTAATGCAGCCCTCCTCCTTACCAGGTTTGTGGCCAAATTCCTGGTTTGAGACAGACAATGGAATACTAACTTATGAAAATAGAAGAAAAATTTTGGTATTCTTTAAAAGTTTGAGTCATTTTGCGATACAAATACATCAAGGTGATATTATTGCGTAATTATTAATACTAAAGTATGTAGAACTTCCAATTGGAAGAATTCGTGAATAAGAACTAACGGGTTGTACCAGTACACTCATATCTAGTACAGACAAAATGTATGAATACATAGTTAATATGGACATTTTTCGAGATGATACCATCACTACTGATATTGATAATAGTATTAGAGAAGTCTATGACATCTCCAATGATGACTTAACCAAACTATTAGAAATGATTCCACATCCAGATAAATGGGATGCGACAAAACATAAAAATCACTTATATCAAAATTTAGTTATAAAAGTACTTACATTTTTGAATAATGCAAGGAAATATAAAGCTTAAAGGAAATAAAGATTTCATTTCAATAAAGCTTATAAGCAATGAAAATGTTAAAAGAATAAAACAAAATTATCCTAAGATGAATTATCTTCATCTAGGATTAATACAAATAAAACTTAATGCACAATATCGTGCTGGAATATATACACCGATTTTGATGAATGTATGAGACGAAAGGATTAATGATCCTTAAAACTTTATAATTGGTAGAACTAAATCCAATCTAGCAAACAGAATATTTGCATTTAATAATCATCCAATTTTTTCGGTTTCATCAACAGATGAAAACAGTACTGATATTTGTACCTTATTAATTAATTTGAAAGGTATAGAAATGAAACCTGGATCAAAAATTCTAAGTATACAATGGGAAAGTTGTATAACTCTTAATGAGATTGCCACTTTCAAAGCAAAATCATCTAAAGAATACATACAGTTATCCGAAGTGGGTACTGGAAAGGTTATTCAACCCAGAATAGTTGAACAAAAACAAATTACTTTTAATGATGATATGTCGTTGTTCATAAATGAACTAAAACCCAAACAAGTAAAAATCCCAGAAGAAAGATTTATTGTTTCTGGAAATAAAATCACCACTGTGTACAAAAATACAAAAGAAGATACTTCTTCTGCGAAACAAACACCTTATCTTAATAGATTTAAGACTTATTCTACAATAAGAGATGAAGGTTTACTTAGTGAAAATGAGGCTTCAATAATATTGACACCTAATATATTAAAAGATATACACAGAAAAACTTAAGTTTTAGGAAAAATCAGCCTATTGAAGGAGAAACTATTCAGATGATAGAAAAATTATATCATCTGGTAAATAGCCTATTTTGTTATTTGTAGTTTATTTTATTTATGTTCCTTTAGAGAAGATGGGAATAAAAATACAATATCAAATGGTAAATTGCCAAACATATTATCCATCCATTTCTAGAATATTTGTGATGTATTTTTTAATTCCAAAAACATTACTATCCATTCAGAATGCCCATGAGGACTATTAAATACAGTAAAACTTCTAGATAGATCATATTTATTAGCCATCTTAATAATGGTAATTATATTGATGTTCAATGATTCTTGATCTGGATTAGAATCATTAGATAATTTAGAATTATCAATTGCATTTATTCTTTCAAGTATGTATTACATACTGTGAATTACTTTTGGTATCATAATGTGATATTTGAAGCATTTGTATTGATTCTATTTTATGAACCCTTTTGGTTTTGTATCAACTTTCTTTTGCCATTGTCTTTTATAAACTTTTTTACCATAAGGTTTATCAGCTAGTATACCGGTGTTAACCTTTGGTTGGTCAACAATATTTTCTTGACCAGAACAGACTCTGTAAAAATGTTGTTTTTTAGTAGAACGTTTATAAATAAAATTGGTAGACCGTGACTCAAAAAGTTTTAGTGGATCAATGCTATACAATGGCTCTAATATATTATGTATAATTTGTTCTGTAGTATCAACTTTTTTGCATTTGCTTGTTGCCGATGATTTTCCTCAGTTTATTTCTGATAATATAAGTATACTGGTTTTTTGCATTTGGTTGTTGCCAACAATTTTCTTCAATTTCTCCACGATGCGTTGTGTGTAGATCAAAGAAATTATGATTAGTAACTATCAAAGTTACCCGAGGTATTCGAATATTGTTTAAAGAGATAAGTTGTTTTCTACTTGTACTGGTAAAAATTGGCTTAGATTGTCTATACCAATAATACATTCTTCGGCAAGTTCACCAAGTAATGCAAAGATCATATCCTTGCAATTGTGTTTATATCCTTGTTTATCTCATATTGATGCTTGAAGATTTTTTGTATTATGAGTAATCACAGAATTGGAACCATTAAAACATTCAATAGAGGCTTTACAGGTTTAGTCTGATTTGTACTGTTTCGGTACAAAACATGAGTGTATTATACTGACTTGTGCAGCAGTATCCACTAATGCGTGTGCTGTAATTTTATTATAATCAGGAAAACTGAATGTAATAAGAATATAGATTTGCAATTTAGCCTTTCGGCTCAGATTTAATACATTGATATTTAGAGATCCCTTTTCAGAACTTTGTATAAAATTATTTTTGCTTAAGGAAGATAATTCATGTACATAGGAATCTATGATAGTATGAATTTCGTTTCTTGTTTGAATATTCATATTATTATTAGGTAATTCATATGCATAGGGATCTATGTTATTATGAATTTCTTCTTTTGTTTGAATATTCATGCTATTACTAGCAATTTGTTTTTGTTGATAATCCTTATATAGATTTTTTTTTTTAATTGTGTTTGATGACAACTAAATTTGCTAACTCTTTGTTAATATGAGAGTGGGTAGTCTCATTGTCAACTTCTGAGTTAATTAATTCAGCATTAATTTTTGAGTTTGTTAACTCAATATTCTTTTGCTCGGTAAAGCCTTCAAAATCTCGATAGAGCTGGAATCTTCTTGCTCAGTCAAGGTTTTTGAGTTTGTAAACTCTGAAGATTTTTGCTCAATAGAGCTATTTTTTGAGTCAATAAACACTACATATTCTTGCACAGTAGAGCCTCCAAAATTATTTTGCTCAATAGAGCTATTATATTCTTGCTCAGTAGAGCTACTAGAATTTTCTTGCTCAGTAGAGCTTTCAGGATTATTTGTTTATGATTTTTTAAAAATCAAATCTTTTTTTAGTAGGGAGAGAGATCACTTTCTATTTTGTCAAGACTATCAGTAGGAAGAGAGAGTTCACTTTCTATTTTGTCAGGACTATTATCTTTCACTGCTGAAATTTTTTTATCATATGTAATAATATTTTTTTCTAAAAAAGATTCTTTTCAGGATGAATTTCTTCATGATGAATTTTGTATTCTTTTGAGGATGAGCATCTTTTTTCTTGAATATTAATCTTATTTTGTCTTAGATGAGATATTTGGTCTTCCAAATTTGTTAAAGGATCTACAAGATTTTTGAGTGGATAATTAGATCTTCTTTAGCTTCAAAATATTTATTCTCTGTGTCAAGGGAAATGTTATTAATATTTTTAGAGAAAGATTGATCATCCTTTATTTTATCTTTTTGCTTTTTGCTAAAAAGGATTGTTGTAGATGGTTGATCATCTACTTCCTTCTTGTTTACTCTGTAGAGTATTGTAGGTTTTATTTCATTATTATCGATTTCCTTCTTGTCCACTCTGTAGATTATTGTCTGTTTTACTACCAGGTAGAATAAAGAGTCATCCATGATTTCTAGATATGGAGCATTCATGCTGGTTTAGCTAAGCTATAATAAACAATCATTTTTCAAAAGATTTCTTCTTTTAACAAAGCACTTATTGTAGTAATCATTATAAAGCATTTCTAATATGGCTAAGCTCTTACTGTAATAACCATTTAAAGAGTTTCTTTAACTATCTTTAGTGCTTTGACTATTTCGTACATCACCGGCGTCAAACTAATTTTTTTTTGTTTTGACTATTTTCTATCAACTCTGGCATCATACTATTTTATGCTTTGACTATTTCTAACATCTCTAGCATCATATTCCCACACCATGGATTTGTTGTGGGGTTCAGCCTCAAGCTAAGCCACAACGAGCAATATGCAACTCACAAGTAATCCCTACGGGCAACTAGCACCACAAGCTTATAAGAATGTATTAAAGATGAAGAGCACAAATCACAAAATCTGTGTTAGCATTAGAGATGAAGAGCACAGCTCACTAAAAATTATGACATCATTAGAGATGAAGAGAACAACTCACAGAAACAAATAAATTATAAGAATATATCCCTATAACATGGCTTTCGCTTATCCAGCCTACATGGCCTAATTAATCAAGCATAAGAAAAAAAGTTTATTTTCATAGATAGCTTAAATCAACATGAAAGAGATTACTCCTCTATCCTAACCTAAACTAAAAAGAGTAGTTTAGAGATTATACCTGAAGAGAGGAATCGAAACCTTACTCTGATAATTTAATACCATGGAAAATCACCTTAATCATATCTACGAAGAAGAAGAGTGCACACTTGCACTAAAAATTAGTGACTATAGTCATTTTGCTCATATTCCAAACACTTCAAAAACTACAAATTGCAATCACATAATATGTATGTTAAATAATTTGGTTGACAAGGTATCTAATTTTCAGTGTAGCCTACTTGATCTAGAACGGAATGTAGAAACAAAAATTGATAATATAAAAATTCTTGAACCCGATAGTATTGATCTTAACAGTCATTCAAAAAAACTTATAATATCTATCACTAGGAAGGAAGATGAATCATCTTCTCCAACGGGAGAGAACATCAATTTTCATTTTATGAATATATGGTTAAATATTCTTCTCTTGAAGAAAACACTATTGCAGTTGATGAAATAGAAAAATAACATATTGTAATTGCTTCCTTGAGTTAAGAGAAAAAGAAATAGAAGGAACAATTTCATGTAAAGATGTTCAATCATATTTTTAAAAACATGAACATGCAATCAGATACTTTATGACTAAAGAAGAGTATACAAACTCTAATAATTCTGGAAGCTCTACTGAGCAAGTATATTCAGAGTCTACTGACTCAAAAAACTCTAGCTCTACTGTGCAATAAAACTCCATCTCCAACTCCATTGAGCAAAAAATTATTGAGTCAACAAACTCAAAAACAAGAAAAACATAAATATTTTTCTAATGTATATGCTCGTCAAGAGACTAGTGTAGACCAACGAATGACAGAAGTTGAAGTAGGTGAAAATTCTCGAACAGGAGGAAAAAGACCTCTACAACCTAAAGAAAAGCCATTACCTGATTTTCATCCTTCTAATCAGAAGAACTTTTAAGATATGGAAGGGCATTTGAAAGGTTATTTTATCATAATAATATATTAAATTGGAGAGATAATCATGCTTGAATAATGCATGGAGCGTATGATAAACGAAATGCTCATATGGGTACTTATTTCAATGTTGAATGAAACTCATAGAAATCTTTAAAATTATTTTTAAGATTGAGGCCAACATATGTGTGGCATATATATCCCCTAAATGGGATGGGTAACAGAGACTTTTTTTCAAAATATAGGTGTTCCTTATGAGAAGTATACACAGTCGATTAGCTAAAAAGTTTAGAAGAAACAAATTATGTCAAAAAAGCCAATATTAAATCTCAAGAAACTACTGATGGAATGATTTATCGATTATTTTCATCATTCAATAGTGATTTAACAAGAGAAACACTACAGAAAACTATAGATGAAGAAAACAAGTTATTAACGATGAACTTATGTGCAATATGTGAACTAGAAACATTTGTCACAATTACATTGGGCAAGTCTTCAAACTTGAAGACCCTAGTAGAAAACAATTTTGATTAGAAAGATTTTTCTAAAAATCCCAGAACAATGAGTTGACTTAATAAAACATCATTATAATAAACTGATGGCAGCCAATTCTACTAGTCTTATTGTTGATTCAATCAGAGATCAAACTAGAGGATATCTGAAACAAATCTGTACGGAAACCATTAAGGCATTTTATCAAAGTGCTAAAGCACACAAGCACATAAAGAAATGAGTGAAAAAATGTAAACTAGGGATGCAATGCTATCCCAGCGAGTGGTGTGACGACGATCAAGCCAAGCCAATATTACATTTTCAATAACGATTTGAATGTAATCTGACTCGGGAAAAGAGACCAGATATAAATCCGGAATATTGGTGTGAACCCAAATATGGGTTTTTTAATAGGCCTCCCAAAAGATATAAAATTACAAGAAAAATGTGGAAGCCAGAACTCAAGAAAAAATGGCAAAACAGAAATTATTCTAAACCCAAAAGGTTTATAAAGAATAAATTTCCAAAATTCTGAAAAGGATGTAAATGTTTCAAATGTGAAAAAGGAGGACATTATGCAAATGAATGCTCTGAAAAGATTAATACAGTTATGATAAATAATTTATAAGAGTATGGTATTCATACCCAAACTCTTGAGAAAATTCCTACTGATGAAGAAACTTCTGTTTAAGAATTATCCTCTGTTAATGAGAGCAATAAATGGAATCGTTAAAAATAAATATGATAACTATTAATAAGATGGCTAACGCTATCGGGATAGAAATGCTTTCTCCAAAAGCCTCTTTACCAACAACAAACAATATATGTTCTCCTTCTCTAAATTCACGAGCAGGTCAAAACCTGGTAATAGAAAGATATTCGGTATTAGAGCATCCACAGTCGTTTGCTATAAATGCCAATTTGCCATTTTTTAGCAAACGAATGGCTGCAATGGTTTCTCATTTTGCCATTTTATAGCAAAGTTTCTATTCTTGTTTCTCAAATATGAGAAATGAAAATGAGAATTCTTAAATTATAAAGGACGGGGAATGATTCCCCGTCTCTCAAATTTTAATATATTTTATTATCAACAGACGGGGTATCTTATACTGTCTGTTAAATTATATTTATTTTTTTTAAAAAAGGGTCAGACGGGATATCATATCTCGTCGTTCACCTTTATTTTATTTTTATTTTTTTTAAATGAACGGCCATGATTGGCCGATTAGAAAAAAAAAAAAATTTCCAAATGGTGGGACGGGGAATGATTCCCCGTCCATGGAATGATTCCCCGTCCTAGGAATCCGGATGAAAAAGTGCGTAGGTTTAGGTAGTTAATTAGGTTTAGGTAGTTGTTTAATTAGGTTTAGTTATTATTATAGTATTTTATTTATTTAATTAATATAGTTTAATAGTTAATAAGTAATTAACTATTTTAATTTAATTTTAAAAGTTGAGACGGTATATGATATACCGTCCCACTCAATTTTTGGCGAACAATATAGCAAACGACCACTACAGCGATCGATTCTATTTGCTATTACTGTTGCAGCCATTTTTAGCCAAATGAGAAACACCACTGTGGATGCTCTTAGACGTCCCATTGGACCTACGAATAATTATACCTAAAGGATATTATGGACAAATAGTGAACACTAGTACTGTATCAAAAAAACAACTATTTGTTGTAAATGGAATACTAACTTCTAAAAATAGATGTAAAATTTCAGTATTAATCTTTAAAAGTTTGAATCATTTTGCGATACAAATACATCAAGGTGATATTATTGCACAATTATTAATACTAAATTATGAAGAACTTCCAATTGGAAGAATTCGTGAATCAGAAGAATCTGGTTGTATTAGTACACCTATATCTAGTACATAAAAAATGTATGAATACATAGTTAATGTGAATGTCTTAAGAGAAGATACCACAAATACTGATATTGATAATAGTACTGGAGATGTGTATGATATCTCAGATTATGACTTAACAAAACTATTAGAAATGATTCCACATCCGGATAAAAGGGATGTATGCAAAACAGAAAAATCTTTTATATAAAGATTTAGTTCTAAAAGTATTTTCATTTTTGAAAGAATGTGAGGAAATATAGAACTAAAAGGCAATCAAGATCTCACTTCAATAAAGCTTGTAAGCATTGAAAAAGTTAAAAGAATAAAGCAAAAATATCCAAAGATGAATTATCTTCATCTAGGGTTAATACACATAAAGTCATTCCACAATATCGTGCTAGAATAGATACACCAATTTTGGTGATTGTAAAAGATGAAAGTATTAATGATCCTTTAAACTCTATAGTTGGAGGAACTAAATCCAATCTAGAAGACGTACTATTTCCATTTAACATTCCTCATAGTTTTTCGGTTTCATTAACAGATGAAAACATTACTGATATTTGTAACTTATCAATTAATTTGAAATGTATAGAAAGAAACCTGAATAAAAAAATTAAGTATTTAATGGAAAAGTTGTATAGCACTTAATGAGATTTCCACTTTCAAAATAAAACCATCTAAAGATTACATACAATTATTCGAAATGAGTACTGGAAAGGTTATTCAACCCAAAATTGTTGAAAAAAAACATATAACTTTTAATAATGATATGAAATTGTTCATAAATGAGCTAAAACCCAAACAAGTAAAAAGCTCAGAAGAAACATTTATTGTTTCTGGAAATAAAATCACTATTGTGTACAAAAATATAGAAGAATATATTTCTTCTTTAAAACAGACACCTTATCTTAGTAGATCCAAGACTTATTCTACAAGAAGAGATGAAGGTTTACTCATTTAAAATGAGACTTCAATAATACTGATACCTAATATATTAAAAGATATACACACAAAAAAGCTTAATCTTTAGGAAAAATCAGCCTATTGAAGGAGAAACTACTCAGATGATAGAAAAATTGCATGATTCTACAGATTCAACAGAAGATTTTGGTAATCTTGGAAACATGATTATCAAGGTTTCAATAAAAATATCAAAACATGATACTCTTATGCAGCTTAGCATAGTGAATATACAACATTTTTACAAATAATGCACTACTATGTTTTTTCAACTTTTGCAGATACATCAATGGAAGCAACAAATTTAGCATTTGTCTATATAAAACTGGAGGAAGTTCAAAGCTTCATACAAAAGTATAAACATTGTTTCTACAGCAAAAAGAACTAGCTTCTTCGAATAACCGAAAGAT
This sequence comes from Hemerocallis citrina, assembly GCA_017893485.1. NCBI lineage: Eukaryota > Viridiplantae > Streptophyta > Magnoliopsida > Asparagales > Asphodelaceae > Hemerocallis > Hemerocallis citrina. The sequence continues at coordinate 105,138,254 of CM030365.1, forward strand.
TGTAAGCAGCAACCCGGAGAAATTTAGCATTCAACTTAGAAAATGATTATTATATCTGTCCAGGATGTTATGAATCGTATAACATAATCGAAGAATATCAAGAAGAACATGAATCTATTGATTGTAATGGCTTGTATAAATTACAGTCAACCCCAACACAGTTTTTTGCTCCTACACTAATGAGCACGGGCAATTTTGAAAATCCAGAGGATCATCGAGTTAATCACCAACCACTCCAAGACAAAGCAAGCAAGCAGCTACTCCAAGGCAAAGCAAGCAAGTGCTATTCCAAAACGAAGCAAGCGACAATGAAAGCATAGTGGGCCCAGATCTTATAGTAAAGCAGACCAGAGACATCTGCAAACTAAAAGATGAGATAACCAGCTAAAGATAAACCATTATAAAATGTTAAAATATATTAATCAGTTAAGAGATGACACATATTTTCTTCAGCAACAAATAAACAAAGAAGAATCAATAATAGACATCCAGCATCAATCCAAAAAAATAGGTGGACAAACAAAAGCGTGGTGAGGTACAAATGAAAGAAAGAGACAAGGACTTGAACTTAATATGCCAATAAAAAAATTTAAAGATAGACTGGAGAATACGGGAGACAAGGAGTAAAGGTGATAGAGACACTAAAGGAGAATCTCTTTAATAAAGGTGACAGCGATATCTGAGGACTTATTGGCACACTAGCCTACCAACTCAGCATACTAGTTGTATTTTACTACTTTATGTCATGTCTGTCCTGTATGTTTATAAGTTATATTTGTATCCAGTTTGGATTCAGCACGGGCACAACACGTAGCTAAAGAATCCCTCTCCCTATAAATAGAAAGGAATGGCAAAGGCTTATGGCATCGAAAGCTTGAGTCTTAGTATTGTATTGTAAGCTTGAGTGTTCTATCAATAAAGAACTTTTCTTTGTACCTTCTTTTGTTCTTTTTAATTTCCGCCAAAAATAAAAAAAATTATAGTTTTAATTGTCGAATTAAATAGAACAAAGAAGATACAAAGGAAAGTCTTTATTGATTGAACACTTAAGCTTACAATACAATACTAAGATTCAAGCTTTCGATGCTTTAATCCTTTTGCCCTTCCTCTCTATTTATAGGGAGAATGATACATTAGCTACGTGTTGTGCACATGCCAGACTCCAAACTGGATTACAATATAACTTACAAACATACAGTACTGACACAATGTAAAATAGTACAGTACAACTAGTATGCTGAGTTGGCAGACTAGTGTGCCCATAAGTCTTCACTGTCGCTTTCACCTTTACTCCATAGATTCTCCTTGTCTCTTGTTTCCCGTAATCTTCATTATTCTCCATTCTTATTTATACTTATTTATTAGACATATTAAGTTTAAGTCCCTGACTTCCATTCTTATTTCTTCTTCTTTCTTATGTGTAGTCTTGTCACCCTATTTTTTTCTTCTTCTTTATGTGTAGTCTAGTCACCCTTTGTCTTGTCTCCTTTTGTGTAGTCTTGTTAAGTTATATCAGTACAATTTACTCCTTACCATGCTTCTATTTGTCTACTTGTTTTTGCTAAATGTTATCTTCTAGTTTTCTGATCTCTTCTTGCAGTAAGAAAATTTCTTCTTCTAGTTTATTGATGTCTCTGATCAGATTGTTTGAGAAATCGCTAGTCAGATCTGGGCCCACCAAGCTTTTATTGGCGTTATCTTCATATTGTAGTACCTACTGATTAATCTGGTGATATTCGGGATTTTCTAAATCGTCTGTTCCTTCAAGAGTGAACTGCATTGCTTCTAATACTAATGTATGTATTTCATTACAATTAGAAAGTTTATGCTCTTCGTGATATTTCTTGATTATATTATATAGTACATAACACTCTAGACAGTTGTAATAATCTCCTTCAGGTTAAATGCTAGATTTTTTTTAGCTGCTTCATACAATCTATATTCTATTGGAAGAAGCCAATTTTTGCTGTAAAAATAGTTTTTATGCTTCTGTATGAAGCTTTGTGCTTCCCATTTTTTATATAGACAAATGTTATATATGTTGCTTCCATTGATGTATTTGCAAAATTTTGGAAACACATTAGTGTAAAATTAATATTGCAATAATTTATTCTTAGGTCTAGTGGGACAGTAATATTTATACAATAGTATCTATAGTATTTTTAGTAGATACTTATTTAGTTATCATAGTAGCTACTTTGTTATTATTTTGGAAAATAGTCCATTCTTATGTTTTTATCTTTTTCCCAAAGAAACCTATTTCCTCCTAGAATAATTCAATAGTTCCATTTTCTAACAAGATTTTAGCTATTTGTAGTAGATTTTCTTTATGTTCTTTTAAAGAAGAAGAAAATACAAATACAATAACAATTGGTAAATAGCCAAACATACTATCCATTCATTTCTGGAATATTTGTGCTGTATTTTTTTAATTCAAAAAGCATTACTATCCATTCAAAATGCCCATGAGGACTATTAAATACAGTAAGACCTCTACATAGATCATTTTTTAAGATAGAATTAGCCATCTTAATAATGGTAATCATATTGATGTTAAATGATTCTTCATATGGATTAGAAACATTAGATAATTCAGAATTATGAATTGCATTTAATCTTTTGAGTATGTATTCCATACTGTGAAATACATTTGGTATCATAATGTGATATTTGAAGCATTTGTATTGATTCCTTTTTATAAACCCTTTTGGGTTTGTATCAACTTTCGTGTGCCGTTTTCTTTTATATCCTTTTTTACCATAAGGTTTATTAGCTGGTGTACCGGTATTAACTTCTGGTTGACCAAAACTATTTCTTTGACCAGAAAAGACTATAAAAATATTGTTGTTCAGTAGAACATTCATAATTAGAATTGGTAGACCATGATTCAAAAAGTTTTAAAGTATCATTGTTGCACAATGGCTCTAATCTATTATGTATAATTTGTTCTATTGTATCAACCTTTTTGAAAATATAAGTAAGTTTTTTTGTATTTGGTTGTTGCCAATAATTTTCTTCTCTAATTTCACCACGTTGTGCTGTGTGTAGAAAATTGTAATGATATAACTTGACAAAAATACACAAAAGAGAACATAAGAATAATCTTCAAGAAAAAGGATGTTCTTCCTCAAAAGAAGATTAAATTCATCATGAAGAAATTCATCTTGAAAAAGAACCTTCTTTAGAAAATACATTATTACATATGATAAACAAGTTTCAGCAGTGGAAGATAATAATTTTGAAAAAATAGAAAGTAAACTCTTTCTCTTCCTACTGATAGTCTTGAAAAAATAGAAAGTGAACTTCTCTTCCTACTAAAAAATGATTTGGTTTTAAAAAATCAGAAAAAAATAATCATGGAAGCTCTACTGAGCAGGAAAACTCTAGTAGCTCTACTGAGCAAGATTATAATAGCTCTGTTTGGAAAAATAATTTTAGAGGCTCTACTGAGCAAGAAAACTCCAGCTCTACTGAGCGAGAATATTCAGAATCTACAGCTTAAAAATAGCTTTATTGAGCAAAAACCTTCAAAGTCTACTGACTCAAAAAACTCGACTGAGCAAGAAGATTTCAACTATACCAAGCAAAATAATTTTGAAGGCTTTACCGAGCAAAAGAATATTGTGTTAACGAACTCATAAAATAACGTTGAATTAATTAACTCATAAGTTGACAACGAGACAACCCACTTTTATATTAACGAAGAGATAGCAAACTCAATTGTCATCAAACAAAATTTAAAAATAATCTATATCAGGAGTATCAACAAAAAGAACTTGCTAGTAATAGCAAGAATATTCAAACAAAAGAAGAAATTCATAATAACATAGATCCCAATGTATATGAATTGCCTAATAATAATATGAATATTCAAACAAGAAAATAAATTCGTACTAACACAGATTCATATGTATATGAATTATCTTCCTTATGCAAAAATAATTTTATACAAAGTTCTAAAAAGGGAACTCTAAATATCAATGTAATAAATCTGAACCGAAAGGCTAAATTGCAAATCTATATTCCCATTACATTCAGTTTTCCTGAATATAAGGAAATTACAGTACACGTACTAGTGGATACTAGTGCACAAGTCAGTATAATACACTCATGTTTATACCAAAACAATACAGATTAGAATTAACCCATAAAGCCTCTATTGAAAGTTTTATTGTTCCAATTCTGTGATTACTCATAATACAAAAAATCTTCAAAAATCAACAAAAGAATCACAAGGATATAATCACAATTGCAGGATATGAACATTACTTTGTGCCCTTGCCAAAGTTTGTATTATTGGTATAGACAATGTAAGCAAAATTTTACCACTACAAGTAGAAAAACATTTTATCTATTTACACAATATTCGAATACCTCGGATAACTTTTACAGTTACTACTCATAACTTCTTTGATCTACACACTGCATAGTGTGGCAAAATTGAAGAAAATCATTGGAACCAACCAAATGCCAAAAACCATTACACTTATATTGTCAAAAATGAAATTGATGAAAATCATTGGCAACAACCAAATGCAAGAAACCAGTATACTTATATCGTCAAAGATGTTGGCACTACAAAACAAATTATACATAATATATTAGAGCCATTGTATAGCAATGATTCTCTAAAACATTTTGAATCACAGTCTACCAATTTTAATTATAAATGTTCTACTGAACAACAACATTTTTACATAGTCTGTTCTAGTCAAAGAAATATTGTTAACCAACTGAAGGTTAACACCGAAACTGTAACCTCCGTTCTTGATTATACATATTTGTGCTTATTTTTCTTTTTCGTATTATTGAAATATGAATTTCTAGATAAATCTTCCCTTTTTCTCCAGGAGCCATATTGCTTTTATTCTGGATATCCGATTAATTTGGCTGAACCTAGAGATTTTAATTCGTGCTATAATATTATTACTATTTGATCATTTAATTATTTTGGCCCAATCTCCTAATCGAACCTATGATTTATTTATTTATTTTATAAGTCCAATCTAAACCAACTCAGCCCATTCTTATTTTCTAACTCATATTTATTTGTTTTATTGAAGCCCAAGTTCTTCAGCCCAGTTCAACCCAAGCTTATTATTATTATTATTTTTTTTTTTTTTGTAAAAGAAATCCAGGCCCAATTCTAATCCATACCCAATTTAATATCCTAGCCCATCCTATAACTTATTAATTTCTTATTTTATTATGAGCCCAGTCCAATCCAATCCAAAACCATCAGATATAATTCCAACTCATCAAACCCTACTCTTCACATTTCCCGTAACCGACCCCACTTCTCCTTATTTACTACCCTCAATCAACAAACCCCCACTAACTCCTCCATTATAATATTATAAAAATCCCACAACCATTATCTTTCTCCTTAACAAATTCGGGCCCCACTTTCTCTCTCTCTATCTCTCTCTCTCTCTCTTTCTTTCTTCTCCTTCTTCTTCATTCTGAACTGAAACACCCCCGATGCTCTCTCCTTCTTCCCTTGCTCTTCTTCGCTCACGCTGCTACCAACACCCCAAGTCTCCATTGCCGAAGCCCACAGCGCCATCGCTCGCCCTCCTCGTAGCTCCTCCCGAGCCCCTGTCGACCACCAAATGAGAGCAGCATCGCTCCACCGTGCTCTCCATCACCATCGCTTGAGCTACTGCCTTTGCCACTCACCGTCACCAGCCTCCCTTCTTTCTTCCTCCTCCTTGGCTGCACACTAACCACCGCAACCCCCCGACCACCGCAGAAGTCGATGCCCCTCGGACTTAACCCAGAGCGTCGCCTTCCTGTGCCCTTGTCGACCGCACACCAACGCTAACGACCACCATCCACCACTGCACCCAAGCACAGCACCCATCAAAGCCACCACCTGCTCCTCCACTCGCCCTCGCCACCACCTGAGTTGCCATCCCTCTTCACTGCTCGCCTCCTGCTCGAGCGCGCCCTTGCCATCAACTCTCCACCGCAATGCCTCCAAGCCACATCTCTCTTTACGCTACCGACTGCGACTACCGCTCGACTGCGAACCTCACCCCTACCCTGGCTCGCAGCAGATAGTCACACCAGAACCCAATACCGCAATGGCAACACACATTGACCCTATCTTCTCTGCCTTGGCTAATCACCTCCACAACAACTGACGTGCACACCCGAGTGCGACCACCACTGCCTATAGTCTTCTTTGTTGAAATTAATTCCTATTCTTTCTAAATGTTTCTAGTATGGTCAAGTAAGAATATAATGCGTCTTAGTATTAAGTTACAATTATTGTATGGTCAAGTAAGAATATGAAGGGTCTTAGTATTAAGTTACAATTAATGTATGAAGTCTATAAAAGAGTTTTCAATGGAATGAAAAAAAAATGAATTCATAGACAATTCTCATTGTGTTTGTCTCTCACCTTCTTCAACATCTCTCCACAAAAATATAGACTGAAACTACAGCCAACATAGTGGTATCAAAGCTAGTCGATATGCTTAGTGCTTGGGAAAACAAACCCCAACTATGGCATCCTCAAGCAATGAAAAGCAAAGAAGTATTGTTCCAGAATTTGATGGCGAAAACTATGATTTTTGGTGTGTGAGAATGAGAACTTTGTTCATCTCACGAGATCTCTTGGAGTATGTTGAAGATGGGTTTGATGAACCAGAAGATACAACGGCTTTGTCAAATGATGAAGCGAAGAAATCGAAGGAGAATATAAAAAAAGGATGCTAAAGCTCTTCTCTTAATTCAAGGAGTTACAAAAGCCATCTTTCTGAAGATTATCAATGCAACAAGATCAAAGGAGGCTTGGGATATTCTTCAAAGAGAATATAGAGGAAGTTCCCAAGTAAGAACCGTGAAGCTTCAATCTTTACAGAGAGAATTTGAAAATTTGCAGATGAAAGAAATGGAGTTGTTGAAGGATTATTTTACTAGAGTCAAGGAGGTCATTAATCAAATGAAGACGTATGGAGAAACTATTTCCAGTCAAAGAATTGTCGAAAAAGTTCTTATTAGCTTACCGGAAAAGTATGATCCTGTTGTTGCTGTCATTGAGCAAACCAAAGATCTTGAGACTTTGGGTATTGAAGAGTTGATGGGTTCTATTAAAGCATTTGAGCAAAGACTGAATATGCGCTCAGAAAAATTAGTTGAGAGTGCCTTTCAATCTAAGTTCAATGTTGTCCCAATAAATCTCGAGAACAACTCAAATGAATAATCTTGCCGTGGTAGAAGAAATGCAAGAGGAAGAGGAAGCTATGCAAGAGGACGAGGAAGAGGACAAAGTCATTTTACAGGGCAAAGCAACGAGGAGTCCCCTCAACAAAGGTGCAGAATTTGTCAAAGAAGAAGCCATGATGAGAAAGATTGTTGGTTTCGTGGAAAACCACAATGTCACAATTGCAAGAAGTTTGGACATATCCAAAAGGAGTGTGACTTGAATAATATTCAGCATGCAAATTTTACCAAAGAGAAGGAGTCCAATGATCATTTGTTCTATGTTTATCAAGTTTCTACGGAACAAAAGGATGATGTTTGGTTTCTTGATAGCGGGTGTAGCAATCACATGACCGGGCAAGAAAGCATATTCAAGGAGATAAGTTCGGCTTCCAACTCCGAAGTGAAGATGGGTAATGGTGTCGTGGTTGCAGCAAAAGGAAAAGGTACTATTTCCATAGAAACAAAGAAGGGAACAAAGGATATCCAAGATGTGTTACTAGTTCCAGATTTGGTGCAAAACTTGTTGAGTGTTGGGCAACTTCTAGAGCATGGGTACGCTGTTCATTTTGAAGATCTCTTTTGCAAGATTTATGATCAAAGAAAGCAAGTGGTGGCAAATATCAAGATGGAGAAAAATAGGAGTTTTCCTCTTATTTTTTCTTGTAAAAATGTTGCTTTGAAAGCGGATGTGGTTGGTGACTCATGGCTATGGCATAGAAGACTCAGCCATTTAAATTTCCAAAGCTTGAAGAATCTTCATCAAAAGAACATGGTGTATGGGCGGCCATTCATTGAAGAACTAAAGGATGTATGTGAAGGTTGTGCACTTGGAAAGCATCATCGAGAAGCATTTTCAAAAGAAAAGGCATGGAGAGCTGAAGCACCGTTGGAGCTTGTTCACACCGATGTTTGTGGTCCTATGATGACACCATCTCATGGAGGTAACAAGTATTTTATAACCTTTATTGATGACTTTTCTAGAATGGCATGGGTGTATTTTATGAGGCAAAAATCGGATGTGTTCTCTATCTTCAAAAAATTTCAACATTTTGTTGAGAGGCAAAGCGGACACTGGATTAAAGTGTTGAGAAGTGATACAGGTGGCGAGTATAACTCTAATGAATTTGACAAGTTTTGTGAAGATATTGGCTTGGATAGGCAGTTAACGGTTGGATACACTCCTCAGCAAAATGGTGTGGCGGAAAGAAAGAATAGAACAGTGGAGGAGATGACAAAGTCAATGCTTCATGAGAAAGGGCTTCCCTTGTCATTTTGGGCTGAAGCGTTGTCCACGGCAGTTTATTTGCTGAATCGATGTCCAACAAAAGCAGTGAAAGATCAAACTCCAATTGAAGCTTGGAATGGGAGGAAGCCATCCTTAAACCACTTAAAAGTTTTTGGATGTATTTGCTTTGCTCATGTTCTGAAGGAGTTAATACACAAGCTTGATGAGGCAAGGGAGAAGTGCATCTTTGTGGGTTATAGCTCAAAATCAAAGGGCTATAGACTCTTTAACTTGAAGAAAAATAAGTTGGTTGTAAGTAGAGATGTTCTCTTTGATGAAAAATCTTCTTGGGATTGGAAAGAGAAGAAAGCTCAAGTTCAAGTTGTTTCTCATGATGAATCATCGACCGACGAAGAAGATGAAGATAATGTCCATGAAAAGCTACTCCAAATGACTCCTATGAATAGCCCACAATCCAGTCCAAGATCACCATCAAGCTCAGGTTCGTCTTCCTCAAGTTCACCTTCACGAAAAATGAAAAGTCTAAGTGATGTGTATGCTCAGTGCAATTTTTGTATCATTGAGCCAGAAAGCTTTGAAGAAGTAGTCCAAGAAGAGGCTTGGAAGAAATCTATGGAAGAAGAAATTGAAGTAATTGAGAAGAACAAGACTTGGGAGTTAGTTAAGAAACCGAAAGACAAAGATGTGATTGGAGTGAAGTAGATATACAAAGCAAAGCTTAATCTAGATGGTTCTGTTCAAAAGAAGAAAGCAAGGCTTGTTGCTAAAGGGTATTCTCAACAACTCAGAGTTGATTTTGAAGAAAGCTTTTCTCTAGTGGCTCGGCATGACACCATTAGAGTTCTCATTGCTCTTGCGGCTCAAAAGGGCTGGTTATTGCATTAGCTTGATGTAAAATCAGCATTCTTAAATGGCACTTTGAAGGAGGAGGTCTACGTAGAGCAACCTCAAGGCTTTGTAGCAATAGGAGAAGAAAGGAAAGTGTACAAGTTGAAAAAGGCTTTATACAGACTCAAACAAGCTCCCCGTACGTGGTACAGTGAGATTGATGGCTACTTCAATAGCAAGGGTTTTCAAAGAAGCAAGAGTGAGCCAACCTTATATGTCAAGAGGCAAGGTACATCCGGAATTCTTATTATTTCTCTTTATGTGGATGATATGGTGCTCACGGGTAATGATGAAAAGATGATTGCTAAATTTAAAATGGAGATGAAAACAAGGTATGAAATGAGTGATTTGGGTTTATTGCATCACTTTTTGGGCATTGAAATTTATAGAGAAGACGGGGGAGTATTTATTTGCCAAAAGAAGTATGAAAATTCTCTTGAAAAATTTCAAATGCAGAATTACAATCCAATATGCACTCCATTGGTGGTGAATGAGAAGCTAAGCAAAGAAGACGGAAGCAAGGAAGCGGATGCCTCTCTCTATAGAAGCTTGGTTAGAAGTTTATTGTACTTGACAGCTTCTAGACCTGACATTATGTATGCCACAAGCATACTGTCTAGATTTATGCACAAGCCAAGTCAAATTCACTTTGGCGCTGCGAAGAAAGTGTTGAGATACATCGAAGGTACTCTTGACTTTGGTGTTTGGTATGAGAAGAATGCCGATACAAAGTTGATTGGATTTTGTGACAGTGATTGGGCCGGATGTGTTGATGATATGAAAAGTACTTCAGGTTATGCTTTCACTATTGGTTCAGGTGTGGTTGTTTGGTCTTCAAAGAAGCAACAAACGGTGGCACAATCATCAGCCGAGGCGGAATATGTTTCAGCTGCACTAGCAACTTCACAAGAAATGTGGTTAAGGAGAATTTTGAAGGGTGTTGGTGAGAAGCAAGGAGAAGCTACTCCAATCTTGTGTGACAACAAATCAGCCATTGCTATGACAAAGAATCTAGTCTATCATAGCCGCACAAGACACATTGCTATCAAGCATCACTTCATCAGAGATATTGTTGAGAAAGCAAAGGTCGAGATCAAATATTGTAACACCAATGATTAGATGGTAGACATTTTTACCAAAGCACTTCCAAGAGACAAGTTCCAGTACTTCAGAGAGTTGATGAATATCACAACAAGAAATTAAGGGGGAGTGTTGAAATTAATTCCTATTCTCTCTAAATGTTTTTAGTATGGTCAAGTAAGAATGTGAAGGGTCTTATTATTAAGTTACAATTATTGTATGGTCAAGTAAGAATATGAAGGGTCTTAGTATTAAGTTACAATTATTGTAGGATCAAGTAAGAATATGAAGGGTCTTAGTATTAAGTTACAATTATTGTATGATCAAGTAAGAATATGAAGGGTCTTAGTATTAAGTTACAATTAATGTATGGAGTTTATAAAAGAGTTTTCAATGGAATGAAAAAAAAATGAATTCATAGACAATTCTCCTTGTGTTTGTCTCTCACCTTCTTCAACATCTCTCCACAAAAATAAAGGCTGAAACTACAGCCAACACTCTTGCTACCTACTTGAGCCCTGCAACCCACCATTGTTGCGCCTCCTCTTGCAGCTCTCCTGCCTTGGACCTTGCAACCAAACCACATCTCGAGTGCCACCTCATCTCCGGCATCCCCGCAGCTCCGTCAACTCCAAACAGTAACTCCAACCCATCAACGCCCTGTGCTTGCTGTCGTCCTCTACCCACCTTGCTGTTAATGCTGGTTATTGCTTTCGTCGGCATACTGTAGTTGCCGTTATTGTCGTTGTCGCCGACCTCTTGCTGTTTGTGCTCCGGTCATCGTGCAATTGTTGCTTCCGAAGTCACTCTCACCTTTGCATTGCTGCCATTCTCATTCGTTGTTGTTGTCTATCGATGCCAAGTCACTGTCCCTCGCTGTCGTGTGATCTCCTTGTTCCCGTTCTTGCTACATTGTTGATGATTTCGTGCGGTTGTTGCTTCCTCTTCTTCTTCCACATTGCAATCGTTGCATTCATCGAAAATATGGCAAGTACCTTGTACATCTCTGTTATTTTGTACAAGTATATTTGTGATCTCCCGCAATTAGAAATTAGATTAACGCGTTTGAAATCCGTTATTTTTTGAAATATTCACGTTTCATGATGTTCCCATTAGTCGTTATATTGAATTGAATCAATTCTTTTTCCTCCATTATTCGATGCCATCAAAAGATCGTAGTTTTCCATTGTCCCCACATTCATTGCACAAACACAAATTTGAAGCTATATGTTTGCAAGTAAGAACCGTTATAATTTGAATTGGCAAGTTGTTGTCTTGTTGCTGTTGTAACTTGTAGATAGATTTTGACCTAGCTACTGTTCAAAGTAATTAGAGCTTTGTACACGAGAGTCGTAGCCCTGTGAATCTAGTTTCTGAAACATTCTACTGATTCCAATTCCGAGTTGTAGATAACGAGTTATCATGTTTTTTGTACTACTATGTCTACACATTCTAGATTGTTACTTATAGCACATGTTTCACAAATTAAAATGTCATGTTAATAGGTGAATTAAGACTTGATATTGACTGGAATGTTACTAGACATGATTATGAATCTATTTATATTTTTTTAAAGATTTTAAATGAATTTAAAGTTAATTTATATATATAAGAACTTGACCCTGGTCTGCTACATGAACAGTAGACCAGTAAAGATGTATCGTGTGAATATACGTTGGAACTGATAAGGAATCTAGTTTTTAAAACCCATGACGGAACCTGGTTTGCCTTCTTGTAGCTATGGGAAAGTGAGTTTTTCTACAGCAATGTACTGCTTTCCAGAATTATAACTTCATATTCTTGATTGTAAATATGTTTATTTCCTGCATTTAATGAATTAAACTTTATATCATGCAGTGCATAGCTTTGATACTCCTTGATCCTGTCCTGATACTCGTTCTCATTGTCTCATGTTCATGTTTAATTATTGTAAAAGAATAATAAGCCGGGGTAATAAGGGTAAGACCTAATAGTGGACAATATAGGAGAGTGTACTCAGAAGGGAGCCCGTATTTCCTGTGATGATGATACATGATGACATGATATGGAACTAAGTGCCACGTCAGGGGGGTGATGGGAGTTACCTCTAGATCCTACGGGGGTTACCTCTAGAGCCCATTACATGATTACATAATACATGTTTACAAGTTATATGGAACAAAGTGCCACGTAGAACTAAGTGCCACGTCAGGGGTTAGCGGGGGTTACCTCTATTGCCCATTGCTTGACTAATGCTCATGTTTCCTGCAAGATCTAAGTACATGATCCTATAGAATTTGCCACGAGAGTCTAAACGTTAACTTGTTTGTATGCACCTGAACCTGTGGTATGGGATGCAGGTTTGCGTGCATTAAATAGAACAGATAAAAGATGGATAGACTTAAGAATTACACTGAACACGTGCATGACTAATGATTCCTGTTACTTGTTACCTATTACAAGTTTACATAATTCCAGTTTACAAGATTACATGATTCCTGTTTACAAGTTACATGTTACATGTTTACAAGTTACAAGATTCCTGTTTATACGACATGTTTCCCGTTACATGATTCATTGTTCCCGATTGGTTATATTTTAAGACTTGTTTTAGTTGTTACCTGCATTACACTTGATCCTATTGTATTTCAATTGCATTGCCAGTTCTTGTTTTTCTTCCGGTCCAGTTTTGTTTCTCCCTTGTTATATAAATTGTTTCTCGTTATCATGGATGTTCCATACTTGAATTGCTAGTTTTTATTGCTTTCCCGGTTAAGCCTTGTTTCATGTTTCTATTTTTCTTGTCCTACTTGCGGCCTGTTACTTGCTTTAACGGGTAGCATCTATCTTTCTTTGAGTTAATGTTATACAGGTACAACGATGGGATACTGAAGGAACTTGGCAAACTACTTACTAGATTATTTATTCTCGATCTTATTGTATGTTCTTGTATCCCATATAGTGGTTATGGTATTATATTCTTTTTCCTATGATTATTGTTATGTTTTTGAGCTTGCTGGTATTGTACAGCTTATGGATGATATGAATTGGTATACTTATATCATTCGCTGGGCCTCAGTTGCATGCCTGTATTTCCGTATAAAGGGAAGCGGGGTGTGACAGGGTTTTTAGTGGTATTAGAGCCAGGTTAGGCTAATTTGTTAGTCGGGATTAGTTTAGGCCCTAACTAGTTAGACTCTAGCTAGGTTTGAACCATGTTATGCTCAACATGTATGCACATCCCATTGATCACATAAACATGTAATAACCATCCTACAATCTGGATACTAGTCTTATTCGATCAATTTTGATCGCTTCGTATTCAAGTCTTTGATCCCTTGTTTTCTTCCGTCTCTTACAGTCATCCTCATTGATTGATTCCTTATTTGGTATAAATTCATTCTTTTCGTACTCATATTCTTTTGATTCCGGTGCTGTCCATCCTTTTTTTATTTCTACTCGTCTCTTCGATACTTTCATATTTCAGTTCTTGTGTCGTTCACTTCCTTCTGTGCCTAGCATTCATCTTCATTTATTGATTCATTATTAATTATCATACTAGTTATTTCTTTCCTACCATGTTCTCCTAAAATTTTGGTGCCACCATTCTGTTATTCTTGTTCGGTTCGTTGATCGGCCACACGAGATCTACAACGACATGTCAACGACTTCGATCATTAGCACGATAGGAGTCTTTGTCGTTCGCTATAAGGTGTGCAGGCTACTCCATGGGATAATGGACGCTGATGATGGAGTCTTCCCAATCAGAGTGGCATAGCAGAACCGTGGTGGGCCCATAACCCACAGGTCCCCAGATTATCATGTTGCTCCTCATTCCTTGCATTGTTTGCTTCCCTCTATCCCTTGCATTCATCATCATCCATCGACTCATTTTTTGGTTCAATTCTTGTCTATCCATTCTCTCGTCCATTCCAATTCTACCTACTCCATCTTCTTGCTTTGCTACCCCACAAGTCTTGTGTTGTTTCTTCTTCTTCTGATATCGTTTACCTTCTCCCCATACATTTTCATTCGCCATCACTCTTCGATTCATTACTCGACATCTTTTTCATCCATGTTCTTTCTTATTCTGGTGTTACCACCACTTCGTTTCTCCCCCTCTAATTCACAGTTTTTTTATCCCACAAGTTGCTTTGCTTTGTCCTACGTTCCGCCTGAATGAATTTCGAGCACGAAATTTTTTGTAAGCTGTGTAGAATTGTAACCTCCGTTCCCGTTTATACGGATTTGTGCTTATTTTTCTTTTTCGTATTATTGAAATTCGATTTTCTCGATAAATCTTCCATTTTCTTCCAGAGCCAAATTGCTTTTATTTTGAAAATCCAATTAATTTGGTTAAACCCAGAGATTTTAATTCATACTATTATATTATTACTATTTGATCATTTAATTATTTTGGCCAAACTCCTAATCCAACCTATGATTTTGTATATTTATTTTATAATTCCAATCTAAACCCACTTAGCCTATTCTTATTTTCTAACTCATATTTATTTGTTTTATTGAAGCCCACGTTCTTCAACCCAATTCAACCCAAGTTTATTATTATTTTCTATTTTTTTTTATAAAAATATCCAGGCCCAATTCTAATCCATACCCTATTTAATATTCTAGCCCATCCTATAACTATTTAATTTCTTATTTTATTATGAGCCCAATACAATCCAATCCAAAACCATCATATATAATTTCAACTCATCAACCCCTACTCTTCACATTCCCCGTGATTAACCCCACTTTCTCCTTATTTACTGCCCTGAATCAACTACCTCCCACTAACTCCTCTATTATAATATTATAAAAATCCCGCAACCTTTACCTTTCTCCTTAACAAATCCGGGCCCCATTTTCTCTCTCACTCTCACTCTTTCTTCTCCATCTTCTTCTCCATTCTGAACCTAAACACCCCTAACTCTCTCTCCCTCTTCCCTTCTTCTTCTTCTTCACTCACGCTGCTGCCAACACCCCAAATCTCCTTTGTCAAAGCCCACAACGTCGTCGCTCCCCCCTTGTAGCTCCTCCTGAGCGCTTGTCGACCACCGAACGAGAGCACTATCGCTCCACCAAGCTCTCCATCACCATTGCTCGAGCCACTAGCAAGCCACTGCCTTCTCCACTCGCTGTCGCCAGCCACCCTGCCTTCTTCCTCCTCCTTGGCTGCACACCGACCACCGCAACCACCCGACCACCACTCGACCAGAGCAGAAAACGATGCCCCTCGCACTCAACCCCGAGCGCTGCCTTCCTTTGCCCTCATCAACTGCACACCAATGCCAGCGACCACCATCCACCACTGCACCCGAGTGCAGCACCCATCGAAGCCACCACCTGCTCCTTCACTCGCTCTTGCCACAACCTGTGACACCCTCCCTCTTCAACGCTTGCCTCCCGCTCGAGCGTGCCCTCGCCATCAATTTTCCACCACAACCCTTCCAAGCCACATCTCTCTCTCCGCTGCCGACCGCAACTACCGCTTGACTGCGAACCATCACCCCTACCCTCGCTCACCACCTATAGTCACACCCGAACCCAACACCGTAACCGCAACACCTGTCGACCCTGTCTTCTCTGCCTTGGCTGATCACCTCAACAACCATTGACGTACACACCCAAGCACGACCACCACCGCCCACAGTCTGCTTGCTACCTCCCTGATCCCTGTAACCCACCATTGTTGTGCCTCCTCATACAGCTATTTTTCCTTCGACCTTGCAACCAGACCACATCTTGAGTGCCACCTCATCTTCAGCCTCCCCGCAGCTTCGTCAACTCCAAACAGTAACTCCAACCCATCAACACCCTATGCTTGCTGTCGTCCCCTTCCCACCTTGCCATTATTGCTGATTATTGCTATCGTCGGTGATATGGCTAAAAATGGGGTTAAATCAGAACCGTCCAAATCAGGCACGAATCTTGAAGCCCAGGGGTAAAACGGTAATTTCACTTACCAAGGGGTCTGAAGCGGGTACAGGTTTTCTTCCTCGAAAACCCACTAACCCGCAAACGGATCCATCTCAACTGGGTGCGGGTCTCAACCCGCAGCAAACCCGGTCCAGAAAGGATAGGATTAGGGTTTCTGATTAAATCCTAATCAACGACCCTGATTCATGTCTATCCTTTCACTGGGAATTAGGGATTACATTCCTTATCTAACCACAGGGATTACATTCCTAATCTGATCCCAGCGGCACCTATAAATACCCCCCATCCATCTCCATTAAGAGGTAATCAATCTTTTGCCAGTTTTTGCGCTCTTTCATAATCATCCCTGATTACTGACTTGAGTGTCGGAGGGTGCGTCACCGAGAACAACCCCGGTGTCTCGCACTTTTTGCAGGTGTACGGCAGGAGTCAGCGTCAAACTCCGGTGGAACAGGTAACAGGTTTGTTATTCAAAAGTTTCCCAAGAATCTACAAATACTATCTGTTTGCCCCCACACCAGATTTAGCGGCAACAGATTGGCGCCGTTTGTGGGAAACTAATGAATAGCGGCCTCCCCTCTTCTCATAGAACAGATCTTCTCCAGCCATGCCTCCTAGGAAAGCCAGATCAAGAGGGTCCAACCGAGGACCCAACCCCGATCAGCAACAAGAAATTCCCATCCAACCCGCTCCGCAGCAGGGGCAACTTCCTCCTCAAGCGGAAGACCCACTCCAGCAGGACCAGCCTCCTCCGCAGAATCAACAACCTCCTAAGGGTCCCAACCCGCAGAAACAACCTCTCCATCCGGACCACGTCTCCATCCACAATGCCTCTTCGGATTCTATGGCCTCCCATAATCCCCGAGCTTCCGACCTCCGCAACACCATCCTTAATCGGCAGAAGAATGAGGATCTTTGCCGCCGTCTGGATGAAAAGTGGGCCCGAGAGGGAGCCTCCCGCCAACACAGTCCGGATGAGCGATCTCTTCACCGCCGAGACAACAGAAGGTCCCCTATCCGAAGGGGGCGGAGAGAGTCTCCCGAGCATCACAGGAGAAGACCCCATTCCCTGCTGGTCGGCACCATCATAAGAACGATGAGGCACCCATCACCCGTGTCGAGTTCCAGCAGTTTCAAGCAACCGTCCTACAAGCTCTCAATCTCCATTCCAACACCAATGCTCCCAAGATCCCAACTCCTCCTCCAGCTCCTATCAACTCCCGGCATATGCAAAGTCCTCGCCGCTCCAGGAGCTACCGTCGCCGTAGCCCCTGCTCTCCCTCATATGAAGACGAGTCTAGAGGCTCGGCCGATTACTGCCGAAGGGATGACGTTGTTTGCCGCCGTCTCCACGAAATGGAGAGGCACTTGGGTCAGCTAGACCGAGAAGAAGAGATTAGAGGACGGGTCCTACGTCCCAGTAGACCTCCTTTTTCTCGAACCATAATGGATGCACCTGTACCAATCGGCTTCAAGCCTCCTCAATTCGAGACTTATTCCGGGGAGACTGACCCCTTCGATCACATCGAAAGCTTCAAGACCCTCATGCTCATCCATCAAGCTTCCGATGCTCTGCTCTGCAAAACCTTCCCCGCAACTCTCAAGGGCCCAGCTCGAGAATGGTACTCTCGCCTTGCCCCATCCTCAATATTCTCCTTCGTGCAATTCGAGACACTCTTCGTCACCCACTTCGTGAGTGGTCGCAGAACTGAGAAGACCAGCATTTCTCTACTCTACCTCCACCAGAAGAAGGGTGAGAAGTTGAGAGACTATGTAAAAAGGTTCACAGCTGAAGCCAGGTCCATAGCATCCCTCGACCAGTCGATCGCTGCAGCAGCATTTCAATCCAATGTCCACAACTCCAGCCTCCGCTCCTCCCTCGCCAAGAAGCCCCCACAGAACTTCTCTGACCTCCTCCTCCGAAGTAAAAAGTATATTCGGGCCGAAGAAGCCGAGCACTGCCCCAACTTGGAGGGGTCTTCCTCCGGGTCTAAGAGAAAGGGAACAGAAGAGGAGGGAGCCAAGAAGCTCCAGAAGGATAATGCCAGCCAGCGCCGACCTCCCCCCAGATTCGAGAAATTTACTCCTCTCACCACCAATGTCTCTATCATTCTAATGGAAGTTGAGAAGGAAGGGATCATACCTCCTGCTCCGAGGATGAACACCCCCGCCAAGAAAAGGGATAAAGAGAAGTGGTGCCGTTATCACCGGGACCATGGCCACGACACCAATGATTGTCGGGCCTTGAAGAATGAGATAGAAGCCCTCATCCAGAGGGGGCAGCTGACCAGGTTCGTAAGAAAGGACCGAGCCGACCTTCCTCCCCGCCTCGGGGGGCTAATAAACGTCCGGAACGCGATGAAATGCCCGACTTCGAAGAGGAGCATGTCCTACACCTCATTCATGAGGGCCCAATGGGGGACTCCTCAAACTCCTCTCGAAAGGCGTTCATTAGGGAAGTCAATTCGGTTCACGCCACCCCTCCTCCCAAAGGCCTCGGAGTGCCCGTCACATTCTTGGACGAAGATCTTGAAGGTGTCCGCACCCCCCATTGTGACGCACTCGTCATTAATCTCCACATGGCAAACTTCAAAGTGGAGAGGATCCTAGTGGACAACGGCAGCTCTGTTAACATCTTCTTCCTCATCACTTTTAAAGGCCTCAAGCTCTCCCGAGACAGACTCAAGCCCGCCGGCTACATGCTCCATGGGTTTACGGGAGTGCCAGTGACTATTGAAGGGGTGATCACCCTCGATGTAACTACTGGCAAAACTCCTACTACCCGAACGGAGTTGATGGACTTCATGGTCGTAGATGTTCTTGCAGCTTATAACGTCATTCTGGGTCGGCCCGGCCTAGCTGCCCTTGAAGCCGTCCCTTCCGCCTATCACCTCAAGATGAAGTTTCCCACTCGGGCCGGAGTAGGGGAAGTAAAAGGCAATCAAGAAATGGCCCGCAAGTGCTACATGACCTCTACCCTCTGTCCAGTCCTCTCCCTAGAAACTCTGGAAATCCCTCAAGATGTTACCTGACCAACGTCCGAGCCGGTGGATGAGTTGGAGGAAGTGCTCTTCTCTGAGCAGGACACAAGCTGAAAGTTCTTTGTTAGCAAGACCCTCCCATCCGCCCTATGCTCCGACATAGTACAGTGCATCCAAAGGAACCAAGTCCTCTTTGCTTGGTCAGCTGCAGACATGTCCGGAATTTTCGAAGAACTCTTGGTCCACCACCTCAGCGTTGTTCCGGGGTCCAAACCGGTTCAACAGAAGAGGCGCAAGTTCGCCCCCGAGCGCCAGCTAGATATAAAAGAGGAGGTGGACAAGCTCTTGAAGGCTCGGTTCATACAAGAGGTGAACTATCCTGAGTGGTTGTCGAATGTAGTGATGGTGAAGAAGTCCAATGGAACTTGGAGGATTTGTATCGATTTAACCGATCTCAACAAGGCCTGCCCCAAGGATCCCTTCCCTCTTCCGAGTATTGACACTGTGATTGATGCCACCTCGGGACATGAACTCCTCAGCTTCATGGATGCCTTCTCAGGCTACAACCAGATTCGGATGTTCCCTCCGGACATCCCGAAGACCTCATTCGTGACCGACCAGGGCCTCTACTGCTACAGGGTTATGCCCTTCGGTTTGAAGAATGCAGGCGCAACATATTAATGCCTCGTCAACAAGGTTTTCCAAGCTCAAATCGGTCAGAATATGGAGGTGTATGTTGATGACATGCTCGTAAAAAGCATCCAAGGAGCCGGTCATGTGACTGACCTACAGGAGGCATTTGATGTTCTGAGAAAGCACAACATGAGACTCAATCCGAACAAGTGTGCGTTCGGTGTCTCGTCAGGAAAGTTCCTCGGCTTCGTGGTCAGCCAACGAGGAATTGAAGCAAACCCTGAGAAAATCAAGGCCATATTAGACATGGCCCCTCCCAAGAATGTTAAACAAGTTCAGAGGTTGACAGGCCGCCTAGCCGCCATAGGGCGTTTTCTCTCGAAATCCGGGAAGAAATGCCTCCCCTTCATCAAGGCCCTCAGGGGGGCTAAAGGTTTCGAATGGGGTCAGCAACAACAGGAATCGTTCGACCAGCTCAAGTCTTACCTCATCAATCCTCCTCTCCTCAGCAAACCAATTCCTAGTGAACCCCTCTACCTCTACCTGGCAGCCTCAGAGCAGACCCTCAGTGTTGTTTTGGTAAGGGAAGAAGACCGGGCTCAAAAGCCCATTTACTATGTGAGCAAGGTACTTCTGGATGCCGAGCTCCGCTACCCGAGAATAGAAAAGATGGCTTATGCCCTAGTAATGGCCGCAAGAAAGCTTCGCCCGTATTTTCAGTCCCATTCGGTGGTCGTTCTTACTGACCAACCGTTGAAGCAAGTCCTCCACAAGCCAGAGACCTCGGGTCGCCTTATGAAGTGGTTTATCGAGCTAAGCCATCATGATATAACTTATCAGCCTCGGACCGCGATCAAGGCTCAGGCCTTAGCAGAATTCATAGTTGAAAGTACCATCCCCGAGTTCAGCCAAGCAATGAAGGGACCACCTGTCTGGTCGGTTTATGTGGATGGATCCTCCTGCAATGAGGGGAGCGCAGCCGGGGTCATTCTGACGGGACCAGATGACTTCATCCTTCAATACTCCCTCCGTATCAACTTCAAGGCCTCGAACAACGAAGCCAGAATATGAGGCACTCATAGCCGGCCTTGGAATGGCTCGCAATGCAGGGGCGCAACGCCTCCGGATATTTAGCGACTCTTAGCTAGTCGTAAATCAGGTCCTCGGCGAGTATGAAGCACGTGACAACAGGATGGTTAAATACTTAGCCAAGGTCAGGAGCCTCATGGCACTGTTTGAAGAAGCCCTCATCCAACGAATACCCCGGGAAGAAAATGCTCAGGCCGACTCCCTCTCCAAACTAGGCCTCTTCCTCCCTTCAAGGTCTCGAGCAGACCGTCTTGATAGAGGTCCTCCTGAAGCCAAGTATAGAGGATGAAACTTCCGACTCTATAGAGTCGCTGCCTATCCTGCTTGAAGATAACTGGATGAAACCCCTCCTCGAATTCTTAAGGGACGGGCTCCTCCCCGAGGATCCCAAGGAAGCTCGAAGAGTGAGAACCCGAGCCGAGCGTTACACACTGATCGGAGGCATCCTATATAAACGCTCCTTCACACAGGTAGATGGCAGGCCGTACCTGAGATGCCTCTCCCCCGGGCAAGCCGACTACGCCCTGCAAGAACGTCATGAAGGCATCGGCGGGGCACATTCGGGGTCCAGGTCTCTAGCCCGCAAAGTGTTAAATTACGGATATTTCTAGCCCACTCTCCTACGAGATGCCGAACGGCACGTTCGGCAATGCAGCTCTTGTCAGAAGTACTCCGACATCTGACGCCTCCCACAAGCTCCACTCGCTTCCCTATCAAGTCCAATCCCTTTCGCAATGTGGGGGATGGATTTACTAGGGCCATTTCTACCCGCTCCCGGCCAGTTCAAATTCTTAATCGTGGAAATCGACTACTTCTCAAAATGGATAGAGGCCGAGCCCTCGGCCACGATCACCGAGAACAAGGTAGTCCAGTTCTTTTGGAAGAGCGTGATCTGCCGATTCGGCATCCCTCGGGTCCTCATAACAAACAACGGAACCCTGTTTACCGGGGCTGCCTTCTGGGCCCTATGTGAAGACCTCGCAATCCAGCACCGATTCTCCTCCGTTTCCCATCCCCAGTCGAATGGCCAAGTCGAGAATGCTAACCGACAGATGCTCTCCGGTATTAAGAAGAGGTTGGATAAATGTTCCAAAGGCTTATGAGTCGATCAGCTTCCCAACGTGCTGTGGAACTACCGCACCACAAAACAGACCCCCACAGGAGAGTCTCCGTTCAATCTCACCTATAGGTCCAAAGCTATGATCCCCCTAGAAGTTGGTATACCCTCTCCTCATCTAATGGCTTATGAAGAAGAGCAGAATGCCAGAGAGCTCAGAGCAAATCTGGACCTAATTGATGAGATCCGAGAAAGAGCTGCCATTCGTCAACAAAGCTACCGAATAAGGATCAAGTTGGCGTACAACAAAAGAGTCCGTCCTACCGACCTCAAAGAAGGGGACTTGGTCCTCAGAAAGCTAGCCATCTCTTTCACCGGACAGAAAAGCAAACTGGCTCCAAATTGGGAGGACCCTATAAAATCGCAAAAGTGGTTCGGCCCGGCACATACAGACTAGAAGATCTCGAAGGCAGGGAGATCCCCAGGACTTGGAATGCCGACCATCTCTTAAAATACCAAGAGAGAGCACCAACGCCTCTCTAAGTATGTCGGGATGTCGAACCGTTCCAATCCTATTACTTGTAATGTTTTTCTTTTATTTCTCTCTTGTAATAACGGCTCGCAACTTTAGAAGCAGCCGACCATTAGTCATCAATAAAGAAAGCTTTTTCATATTTTACTTGTAGAAATTGTTTACAACTCTCTGCCTTTGCTCTTCACTCTACCGATGGTTCGGAGTCCAACACTTGGCTCGATTCTACTTCGCAAGTTTGCTCGTAAGCGAGCTAGAAGTAGGTCGCCATTCGGAACTGCTCCCACAACCATTGAACAACTCTACCGATGGTTCGGAGTCCAACACTTGGCTCGATTCTACTTTGCAAGTTCGCTCATAAGCGAGCTAGAAGTAGGTCGCCATTCGGAACTGCTCCCACAACCGTTGAACAACTCTACCGATGGTTCGGAGTCCAACACTTGGCTCGATTCTACTTCGCAAGTTCGCTCGTAAGCAAGCTAGAAGTAGGTCGCCATTCGAAACTACTCCCACAACCGTTGAACAACTCTACCGATGGTTCGGAGTCCAACACTTGGCTCGATTCTACTTTGCAAGTTCGCTCATAAGCGAGCCAGAGGTAGGTCGCCATTCGGAACTGCTCCCACAACCGTTGAACAACTCTACCGATGGTTCGGAGTCCAACACTTGGCTCGATTCTACTTCGCAAGTTCGCTCGTAAGCAAGCTAGAAGTGGGTCGCCATTCGGAACTGCTCCCACAACCGTCGAGCAACTCTAACGGTGGTTCGGAGTCTAGCGTTCGGCTCGACTGCGCTCACTCAATACCCCGAGCCGAGCGGACGAGGAACCGACCCCCACATATGGAGAAAATTTCTGCCGAACCAATTTTGCCGTTAGATCATCTCAAAATGCGTACTAGAACGTGATGAACGGATCAGATCGTGCCACGTGTCCACAAAACGACAAGATAGTGTTTTTTGGGAATTCGTGCCCCCCCACCTCGTGATGTGTGCCACGATCATGATCGACCGTCTAGATTGAGCCACGTGGACTGCGCCTGAAATCCGAGCTACCGCACCACGAAAGTGCAAAGTCGCCTCGGTATACTTTGAGCAAAAAACTAAAGCTCCACAGCTAAAACACTCGAAGAAGATAACTGTGGGTCCTTATGGTTCGAGGCAACTACGGCACAACAATGAGCAAAGCAACTTCGATTTTATTGAAACGTGATAAATTTACAAGGCAAAAAGTTACAGCGAAAAAATGACTTGATAAATTTACAAGGCATGTCATTACAACAAGGAAAACGACGCAAGCCTAAAGCTCGATGCAACTCGTTCAACGCCTCCTCGGAATAGGGACGTTCGATTTAGAGACAATCGGGGTTTTCGTTCGTTCATCTCCGAGCTTGTCTCTAGGCCGACGAACTGGGACGCCGCTTCGCCACTGAGCCTAACGGTGGCTCCGACCGAGGCTCCACTCGAGCTAACAGCTACTCCGCTTTGTGCATCGGTTGCTGTCCGACCAATTACTTGAGGACGAGTCGCGAGCTCGTAAAAGGTGATCCCTCGCTCTCTCTCCTCACCAGTGCACGAGGTGCTGCAGACATTAGTCCTCACGGGCTGAGGCTTCAGACAAGCCACCTCCTCCTGGAGCTCAACGATCCTGTCTTTCAGAGTGTCATCCTTAACCATTATCTTGAATCGAGGGAGTTTCGCCGAACCGGGGCACTCAGCGCTATCGGATATAATGTGACGTAAGTTAGTCACCTCGATGCTCTTGTCGACCGTGACCCTCTGCAGCTGCTCGACCTTCTTCGCGAGCTCATCTCGCTTGGCCAGCATCGAGGCTAGCTCCGCCTCATTCGCCGAGAGCTCCTCCTCGACTATCCGAAGATGGTGCACCTCGGCCAGCAGCTCGCTATTCTTCTTCTCCACGTTGAGCGACACCCTCCTGATCAGCTCGATTTCACCCTCGAGGCAAGCCTTGCATGATTTCTTAAACAGCTCGGCACGACGCCGTGCTGCTACGGTATTTAGGGCGTGTTCGAGGATCTGAAATACAAGAACGTCACAATTGGAAGACTATAGACCGACCCAAACACTTGGAAAATTTCGAAATAAAATTTTCATTCATAAGAGAAGAGGCGGTGGCCAGTCCACAAAAAGGCGTTACATTTTTTTGAAAAGAAAAAAACAAAATTACAAAAAGACGAGGAGATCAGGGGTCCACCTGCGTCGTCGGCTCGACCACAGGCTCTTCGCCAGACGGCCCCTCATTTCTCACCCCGGCCTGGGGGTTTGTCACCACAACCTCGGTGACCACCTCCTCCTCCTCGTCGCCCTCTCCCTCGTCACCTTCCTCCACTTCGCGTCCCTCCTCCTCGCCATCCGATGAGGATCCGGGCCACAGCCTGTAGCCGACCCGCTGAAAGTCGGGGATGCGGTCCTGAACGTGGTCGAGCACCCTCTGGTAGGACTTCTCCATGTTCGAGGCCATATGCGCCTTCGCCTCGACCTCGACCTCGGCCCTGATCTTCGTCGCCAAGGCGTCCTTCTCTGCCTTTGTCTCTGCCAGAGTCTTAGCCGATGCCGCCAGCTCCTCGGCAGCCATAGTGACCTTGGCGACCTCTTCGGCGAGCCGCCCCTTGGTCTGCTCTAGGTCTGCCTCAAGATCGGCGACCCGGGCCTCCAAGCCCTCGGCTCGCCTCTGCTCTGCTTCGAGCTGCCGAACCGCCTTCACCTTGTCCGCCCTGTCCTTATCACTGGCGGCCTTCAACTCCTTCTCCTGTTCGGCAAATGCTTCGAGGAGATGGTTAAAGTGACAAGTGGCCTGCCAAAACGAAAAGATAGTAAGAAAAAAGTAAGTGCCGAACGGTAGACTTGAAGAAACTCTGTAGAAAAAGTACGTGCAACTTACCGATACAAGCGACCGAGTGACCTCATAAGTGTCGTCGCCGACCGTCCCCACCTTCAGCGCGGCTCAATCCTTCGGGGTTGCCAAGTGTTTGACGGCCTGCAAGGACATCTGCAAATTCCCAAGGAAGCCATCGTGTTTCTTGACTCGCCAATTCGGAACAAACAGTTGCTTATGCTGCTCGGTCAAGATCACCTCTGCCTGAGCAGTCAGCGGCAGAGCCTGAAGCGACAGCGCCGTCGAGACGTCGACGGCCTCACCGGCTGTGGTAGATGCAGCAGGAGCCGAGGTGTCGGGGACAAGAACCACCGTTGGCGAGGGGACCTCAGCGACGGGGGGAGGCGGAATCACTGCCGAAGCAACCTTGGGGGGCCGACCCGACGAAGCAGTCGTGCTCGGCCTCTTCCTCTTCCTTCCATCGAAAACTTTGCCCCGCTTGTTCATCATCGCCAAAAAGTCCATCTTTGGCGCTTCTGTACCAAACAACAAACAAATTGAAAATTAGTGAAACGAGCTAAAAATTTAGAAAGAAAAAAAAATTGCGAGATGTCAGGAGCGTACTCGGGTCGATCGGACTAAGGCCTAACCCGTGTAGCACCTCCTCGGTCATCTCCCTCCAGCTCAACATCGGGAGGGCCATGATCTTCCCCACCACTTCCTCCTAGGCCGCAGTCAGTACCGGGTCGGCCCTCGCGAACTTTGGCACCTCTACCTTCCACTGAGATGAAACCTGCAGCATCGAGGGCTCCCATAACAAGAAGAAATTCTCCTTCCAACCTTTGATCGAGTCTGGGTTTTCTATAATCCAAATGCCTTTCCTCGGTGCCAGGTAGTAGCGATGCTCGGTCTTGTGCATCCGGTGAACCTGATACATGCTCCGGAAGATCGTCAGGTCCGGTTCGACCTCGGCGTTACGACACTACAGCAGGAAGGCATTCACATGGCGCCAGGTGTTCGGCATGAACTGGGTCGGCACAAGGCAGTACCACCCGAGGACTTGAAGAATGAAAGGGTGCAGCAGAAAGCACAATCCGGCGTTCAGCGAGTCGTAGTCGAACATACACATATCCGACGACGACAGTTTGGAGTTCGCTCGCATCCCAAGGCCGGGGAGAATCAGCTTGTACTCCGGAGGGATGGCGAACCCTTTTCTGATCCAGAGCAATTCCCTCTCGGATAGCACCGACCCAATCTCGTCCGCCTCGGTGGTCAGAATCGGGTTGTTCTCCTCGTAAACTTCCGACTGACCAATGATCGCCTTCTTCATGAGGTCGCCCTCGTATTGCCTGACCCCAGCATGCCCGGACAGTACACAAGGGTACCGGCCCGACTCAGGGGCTTGCCTCGGAGTCTCCACAATCTCCTCGACTACAGGAGATTGGGCCACTACCCTCTTCTTCTTCTTCTTCCTCGCCTCGGCCACAGACGGCTCGGCCACCTACTTCCCCTTCCTTCGAATCTCCATCTGCCTCCTCTCCTCGGCACCACTATTGCCCGAGGACGAGGCCTCACTCCCCAAGTCTACCCTTGACATCTCTAGAAAAAGACTAAGGCAAGTAAACTGACCTTGATGTGACGTGCCCTTGAAGTGACGTTCACGGTCGGAATAAGTTCGTCGGAAATTGCCTGGCCCACGCGACAGCTAACGCAACCGCCTTGGAGCAAAAATCGCCGCTAGCAGAGAACGCAGAGAGTAAAAGTGAATGCTTGGAGTAAAAAGTGAGAAATGAGCTTGGGGGTGGGGGAGTGAGAACTTATAACCCCAGTGCGACGTTTGGGCTTCCTTGGGAATTTAAAAGCCCACTAAGAAGCCTTAGCACCAAAGCGGAGAGTTGCGACGTTTCAAAACAAAGACTCCTCAAATCGCTTAAGTCCACGACTCGGCCACCGGTGTGCCTAGCCAAGCTACCGAACCGCTTGGCCGAGCAACCGAGCTACTGAGTCCACTTCAAAACGTCTAACTCCATACCTCGGCTAACAGCACCGAGCTTCCGAACCGAGGGGATGAGGAACCGACCCTCGTATATGGAGAAAAATTCTACCGAGGCTGAATCACCATCGGATCTCTCCAAAATTCGTGTCAAGATGCGATGGACGGTTTAGATTGCGCCACGCTCACAAAACGACAAAATAACGTTTTCTCGTGATCTGAACCCAGTCCTCGTGATCCACGCAATGATGGATGCTCCAGATCTGACCACGTGTACCTTCTGAGCTTCTGGCCACCGGTCTGCCTAGCCGAGCTACCGAACAGCCTGGCTAAGTAGCCGAGCTACTGAGCCGGAGGGTGGCGACGCTTCAAATCCAGAATGCTTCAAAACGTCTAACTCCATACCTCAGCTAACAGCACCGAGCTTCCGAACCGAGGGGACGAGGAACTGACCCTCGTATATGGAGAAAAATCCTACCGAGGCTGAATCACCGTCGGATCTCTCCAAAATTTATGTCAAAACGCGATGGACGGTTCAGATTGTGCCATGCCCACAAAACGACAAAATAACATTTTCTCGTGATCTGAACCCCATCCTCGTGATTCACGCAATGATGGACGTTCCAGATCTAGCCACGTGTACCTTCCGAGCTGCTGGCCACCGGTTCGCCTAGTCGAGCTACCGAACAGCTTGGCAAAGCCACCGCGTTACTGAGTGGGAGGGAGACGACGCTTCAAAGACGGAATGCTTCAAAACGTCTAACTCCATATCTCGGCTAACAGCACCGAGCCTCCTAACCGAGGGGACGAGGAACCGAACCTCATATATGGAGAAAAAATCCACCGACCCCCCTCAGCCGTTGGATCTTGTCAAAAAACGCGCTCGACGTGATGGACGGCTCAGATCATGCCACATTCACTAAACGACAAGATATCATTTTTTGGGGATCCGCACTGAGATGGACGCTCAGGATCACGCCACGTAGTTCGGCTAATTCCGAACTATGTGCCAACCTACCGAGCCGAGGGGACGAGGAACCGACCCTCGTATATGGAGAAAATATCCACCGACCCCCCTCAGCTATTGGATCTTGTCAAAAAATGCACTTGACGTGATGGACGGCTCAGATCATGCCACATTCACTAAACGACAAGATAGCATTTTATGGGGATCCGAGCTGAGATGGATGCTCAGGATCACGCCTCGTAGTTCGGCTGATTCCGAACTATGTGCCGAGCTGCCGAGCCGAGGGGACGAGTAACCGACCCTCGTATACGAAGAAACTATCTGCCGAGGAACGCGGATCGTTCGATCGCCCAGAAAATCGTGCTCGATGCTGATAGAGGGCCCAGATCGGGCTACGCCATAAATAGGTATTAAAAATTAGTTTTTATTTATTTTAATCATTTTATTTATTTAAAAATTATGAAAAAATTACTAAAAATTCAGAAAAATTAACTAGAAATTCTAGAAAATAATTATAAATTCGGAGGAGTATTTTTTAGCCCCTGAATAAACAATTATTGCCTAGAATGTGTTATTAAGACCCCCGAACGACTGGTCAACACATCGCAAAATCGAATAAATAATCCGAAAAAATAGATAAAAACCACTAGATATCCAAAGAAGCTCAAGAACAGCTTGAAAAATCACCTCATTACCTCCTTCGAGATTCAAAACCCTCCATTTGGACTCCGATACAACTCCACTAGTCATTAAAAACAGTAAAACTACTCCTCAAAGGCTGATCAAACTCGGTCTTTAGGAGTGGGGGGCTCGTGATATGGCTAAAAATTGGGTTAAATCAGAACCGTCCAAATCAGGCACGAATCTTGAAGCCCAGGGGTAAAACGGTAATTTCACTTACCAAGGGGTCTGAAGCGGGTACGGGTTTTCTTCCTCGAAAACCCACTAACCCGCAAACGGATCCATCTCAACTGGGTGCGGGTCTCAACCCGCAGCAAACCCGGTCCAGAAAGGATAGGATTAGGGTTTCTAATTAAATCCTAATCAACGGCCATAATTCATGTCTATCCTTTCACTGGGAATTAGGGATTACATTCCTTATCTAACCATAGGAATTACATTCTTAATCTGATCCCAGCGGCACCTATAAATACCCCCTATCCATCTCCATTAAGAGGTAATCAATCTTTTGCCAGTTTTTGCGCTCTTTCATAATCATCCCTGATTACTGACTTGAGCGTCGGAGGGTGCGTCACCGGGAACAACCCCGGTGTCTCGCACTTTTTGCAGGTGTATGGAAGGAGTCAGCGTCAAACTCCGGCAGAACAGGTAACAGGTTTGTTATTCAAAAGTTTCCCAAGAATCCACAAATACTATCTGTTTGCTCCCACACCAGATTTAGCGGCAATAGTCGGCATATTGTAGTTGCCATTATTGCCATTTTTGCCAACCTCTTACTGTTTGTGCTGTAGTCCTCATGCAGTTGTTGCTGCCATAGTCACTCTCGCCTTTGCATTGCTGCTGCTACATTGCTTCCATTCTCATTCGTTGTTGTTGCCGATCGTTGCCAAGTCACTGTCCCTTACTGCCCTGCGATCGCCTTGTTGTCGTTCTTTGGGCTGTAAATCGGACCGGACGGGATCAGACAACTATATGTTCAAGCTCGGACCAAAATTCTACTCGGACGGGCTTATGTCCGTCTCGGTCTAGGTCGGACATAATTTTTATAGTCTGGACTCGATTCGATAAAGCATCGGAACGTAATAATACTCGGACGGACTTATGTCCGGCTCGAGCTCAGTAAAGAATCAGACCTAATAATTTGTTCAAGTTCGGTTCGTATAACAATTCGGATGGTCCACGATCAGGCCATTTCTCGAGCCGGACTCGGACGGACGACGGACCTTCCTATTCATTTTACACCCCTAGCCGTTCTTTCTACATTGTTGATGTCATCGTGCGGTCGTTGCCGCCTCTTCTTCTTCCATATTGCAATCGTTGCATTCATCGAAAATAAGACAAGTACCTTGTACATCTCCATTATTCCGTACAAGCATATTTTTGATCTTTCTCAATTAGTAATTAGATCATCGCATTTTAAATCCATTATTTTTTTGTAATATTAATGTTTCGTGATGTTCCCATTAGTCATTAAATTGAATTGAATCAATTCTTTTGCCTCCATTATTTGATGCCGTCAAAAGATCATATTTTTCCATTGTCCCCACTTTCATTGCACAAACACAAATTTGAAGCTATATGTTTGCAAGTAAGAACCGTTACAATTTGAATTGGCAAGTTGTTGTCTTGCTGCTGCTGTAACTTGTAGATAGATTTTGACCTAGCTACTATTCAATTAATTAGAGCTTTGTACACGAGAGTCGTAGCCATGTGAATCTAGTTTCTGAAACATTCAACGGATTCCAATTTCGAGTTGTAGATAATGAGTGATCATGTTTTTTGTACTGCTATGTCTACACATTCCAGATTATTACTTATAGCACATATTTCACAAATTATAATGTCATGTTAATAGGTGAACTAAGACTTGATATTAACTAGAATGTTACTAGACATAATTATGAATCGATTTATAATTTTTGTAAGATTTTTAAATGAATTTAAAGTTAATTTATATATATAAGAATTTGACCCTGATCTGCTTCATGAATAGTAGACCAGTAAAAACTTGACTGGTTGGCATAGCCACTGTTACTATAATGTATTGTGTGAATATGCATTGGAACCGATAGGGAGCCTAGTTTCTAGAACCTGTGATGGAACCTGATTCGCCTTCCTGTAGCAACGGGAAAGTAATTTTTTGTACAGCAACGTATTGCTGTCTAGAATTATAACTTCATGTTCTTGATTATAAATATATTTATTTCTAGCATTTAATGAATTAAACTTTATATCATGCATTGCATAGCCTTGATACTCCTTGATCTTTTCCTAATACCCATTCTCAGTGTCTCAAGTTTATGTTTAATTATTGTAAAAGAATAACAAGTCGGGGCAATAAGGGTAAGACCTAGTAATGGACAATATAAGAGAGTGTACTCGGAAGTGGGCCTCTGTTCACCGTGATGAAGAAAAATGATTACAATATATGGAACTAAGCACAACGTAGAACTAAGTGCCACATCAGGGGTTGACGGGGGTTACCTCTAGATCCTGCGGGGATTACCCTTAGAGCCCATTACAAGATTACATGATTAAATGATTACATGATACATTTTTGTAAGTTATATAGAACTAAGTGCCACGTAGAATTAAGTGCCACGTCAGGGGTTGACGAGGGTTACCTCTAGATCCTGTGAGGGTTACCACTAGTGACAATTGCTTGACTACATGCTCATGTTTCCAGAAGGACCCGAGTACATGACCCTATAGAATTCGCCACTAGAGTCTAAATGTTAAGACATTGTATGCATCTGAACCTGTGGTATGGGATGCAGATTTGCATGCAATAGATAGGACTGATAAAAGATGGATAGACTTAAGACTTACACTGAAAACGTGTATGACTCATGATTTCTATTACATGTTACCTGTTACAAGTTTACATGATTACAGTTTACAAGATTACATGATTCCTGTTTACAAGTTAGATGTTACATGTTTACAAGTTACAAGATTCCTATTTATACGACATGTTTCCTGTTACATGATTCATTGTTCCCGATTGGTTATATTTTGAGACTTGTTTCAGTTGTTACCTGCATTACACTTGATCCTGTTGTATTATAATTGCATTGCCGGTTCTTATTTTCCTTCTTGTCCAGTTCTTTTTCTCCCTTGTTATATATATTGTTTCTCGTTATCATGGTTGTTCCATACTTGAATTGCTAGTTTTTATTTCTTTCTCGGTTATGCCTTGTTTCATGTTTCTATTTTTGTCATGCCCCGCTTCCCAAAAACACGGAATACGAGTGCGTGATAAAGCACATCGAATGATTTTCATCATTCATGAGCTGTAGGAACGACTCACCATCATAACAAGAATATAACAAAATGTACACAACCACGCATGCATGAATAATTTATTAATTAATAGAAAATAATTGAAACAAAATAATAATATCCCAAATAGTTTTTAAATCTGGATCAAAAGATAAAACTCGGGACTATAAGCCCGTTACAAGGTCTAAGTAGCAACAATTATAAATAACTCAAATACAAGAAAATAATTAAAGCAGTTTTCCCAAGTGAAGCCTAGAACGTTTGCTCACCAATTCTAGCAGGCAACTCGTCTCCAAAGTCTGTATATAAATATTAAAAGGGAAAAAAATAGGGAAAACAAGATAAACGCACTTAGTGTAAATTAGGGCCGCAAATAGTACAAGGAAGGGTATGAAAACAAGTACAAGTAATATAGAATAAGATTTGGAATCAAAAATGTAATAGGGATGCAACAAGTAGTGGGGATTCAAGAACTAGCTAACAAGAAAGACAACTCAAGTGACAAGATTGGGTAACAAATACTAGTAGTAGAACAATTGGCAAGTAGACATGTAATGGTATCAAGTATCAAGTAACAAGTATCACGTACGAGTGTCGAGTAACAAGTAACAAGTCTCAAGTGTCAAGTTGTCAAGTACAAGTATCAAGTAGCGAGTGTCAAGTATTATGTTCAAGTATCAAGTCTCATGTATCATGTAATCAAGTATCAAGTAAGCATGTATCATGTTCAAGTCTTGTAGTTATTACTATCTAGGTAGCACTTCATGTGCCATACTTTTATCACATGGTTGCTACAGTCAATGCAATTTCGTTTAGGCCTGGTGGTGGATTTTATAGGACGGTGTGCTCAGGTCATGTAGAAAATACAAGCATGAGATCAAACCATGGGCACTAGAGGTGGCCCCCGCATGCACTAGAGGTGGCCCCCGTCAACCCTTGACGTGGCCCTTAGTTCCATCTGATTGCAAATACATATCATGTAATCATATAATGGGCTCTAGAGGTAACCCCCGCAGGTACTAGAGGTGGCCCCTATCAACCCTTGACGTGGCACTTAGTTCTATTTAACGTAAAATCATGAGAAACACGGGCCCCCTTCCGAGTACACTTACCTATATTGTCCACTACTATGGTCTTTTCCTTAAACCCCTGCTTGTTATTTATTATTATCATCAAGCAAGCATGAAAGTGTGTGAAACAAGTCATGTAAACATAATTAAGAACATGGAACAAGTCTAGGCTAGGCAAGATACACATTCGAGGGTCAAAACAAATCAAAATATCAAGAACAACGAGAATTTCAAATCTGGACAGCATGACAATGCTGCACCAAAACTGCGATTTCTGTTGTTAAAAGATAACAAATGTGGATCCGTCGAAGGCCTAGAAACTAGACTCTTGCTCGGTTCCAATGCATATAATTAAGGTACATAAAAGTTGTGGTAACATGTGTCAAACGGCAAACTATACAGCATTTGTGTTCAGCCAGAATTTGTAAAACTGAGTTTATATATATGAAACAGGGTTGGAACATCTTTAACTAATTCTAAGAATAGGAAATGTTCTCTAGGGTGTCCAGTATCAGCATGCAAAATTTCAAGTCATTTACTAACCGGTAGCATGGTTAAAACAATTGTAGCCCAAAGGGGTGCAACAGTTTTTGTGAATCTGCGATTACCGACACAGTAGCAGTAAAACTGCGGTATCTCTTAAACCGTAACTCGAAATTTAAAAATTCTGGATGTTATTGATAACTAGACACTTAGGGCTACATTTTATATTCAGGACCCAAGTTCAGATTTTTGTTTTATCGGGGTCGAAACAGCAAGGCAAGACAGAAACAAAAACCAACTAAACACTTTTTGTATGAAATGAATCAAAATTTTACTAGTTGTGAACAAGTGTATCAACTAAGGGTTGTGACTCTTAGATAATTTAATATATAAGGAGAAACATGAGATCATCAACGATAAATAAAGAGGAGTCACATTCACAAACTATTTGCAGTATTTCAAGGAAGAGCTTGTACTAGAAAACAAAATGTACAAGAGATACTTGCCTTACGGTATAGACGATAAATCCGACGATGAGTAATGGAAATGGATCCCGCAGACGAGCACGATCGGCACGGATCTTGACAGTGATCAAGATCGAAGAAGAATCAACGGCTGAGATCAGATCTGGCCGATGCTGATGGTGATGATCTGATCTGATCTGATCATAATCTTGATGAGATCGTGAGGCCCATATTCAAATAAGCAATCCCTTCTTCCTTCTCTTCCTTCTTCTCAGCGACAGAGAAAGAGAGTGTGGGACTCCGACGGTGGATGGCTGACGGCAATGACTATGCGACTGCGGCTGCGACAGTGGGAGGGCAATCATGGCGGTAACTGGTGGCAGGCGGCGATGATAACGTCGAGGGAAGCTCGGTGCAGGAGGCAGCGTGGCATGGCTCTATTCTTGGTGGGAAAAAATAGAGCAATGCGAAGCTTAGGGGTTCGACGACGGTGCGGAGTCGATGGGGATGCGAGGCGTCGGGAAATGTGTGCAAAGGAGGGTTTCGATGGCGAGGCGAGATGGGTTCGGGAGTTGGGTGACGCGAGGAAGACGATGGTGGAGGGTGATGGAGACGAGGGCGAGGAGGTGATGGGTCGAGGTGGAGGTCGAGATGAGGGAGACGAGGTGCGGAAAAAGGGGGTGGCAAGGTGGCGAAGATGCACAGGAGACAAGGGGGTTTGGCGGCTGGGTGTTAGGGTTAAAATAGTATTAGGGGTTTTGGGTTAATTAGGGTTAAGAGGGTTTAAATAGTAGGGTTATGGGTTTTGGGTATTAGGATAGCAGGTTTGAGTATGATCCAACAGATGATTGAGTCCAAATTCATTATAATCAGGGGAAAAGAAATAGATGAGGCGAAACAATCAACTCTTCATGAAGAACAGCAAATCAGAGCTGATAAGAATGATGCAAGTGAAATAAATATTGGCACAAACTTGAGTTGAAATAAATGAAATTTTTTTTATTAGAACTGGAACTAAATACAGATCTCAAATTGATGGATGGAGTACAAGGAATGGAAATACAGTAGAAAAATACAGATACGGGAAATAGGAGTTACAATTTTGCTTGTACTACTTGCAGCACGTTACTTGCTCTAACGGGTAGCATCTATCTTTCTTTGAGTTAATGTTATACAGGTACAACGATGGGATACTGAAGGAACTTGGCGAACTACTTACTAGATTTTTTATTCTCGGACTTACTGTAAGTTCTTATATCCCAGAAATTGGTTATGGTATTATATTTTTGTTCCTGTGATTATTATTGTGTTGTTGAGCTTGCTGGTATTGTATATCTTATGGATGATATAAGTTGGTATACTTATATCATTCGCTGGGACCTCAGTTGCGTGCATGTGTTTCCGTATAACGGGAAGTGGGGTGTGACAGGTACACCAACTAATAAACCTTCGGCTAAAGAAGGATATAAAATAATATGGCAAAAGAAAGTTGATACAAAGATTATAAAAAGTAATCAATACAAATGCATCAAATATCACATTATGATACCAAATGTAATTCACAGTATGGAATACATACTCAAAAGATTAAATGAATTCATAATTCTGAATCTAATGATTCTAATCTAGATCAAGAATCATTAAACATCAATTTGATTACCCTTATTAAAATGGCTAATAAAGATGATATATCTAGAAGTCTTACTATATTTAATAGTCCCCGTAGGCATTTTCAATGGATAGTAATGTTTTCTTAATTAAAAAATACACCAAAAATATTCTAGAATTGGGTGGATAATATGTTTGGCTAGTTGCCATTTGTCATTGTATTTGTATTTTCTTCTTCTCTAAAGGAACAACAAGAAAATCTACTACAGATAACAAAAATCTTAGAAAATGGAACTATTGAATTATTCAAGGAAGAAATATTTTTGCTTGGGAAAAAGATAAAAATAGAATAATGGACTACTGTCTAAAATAATAAGAAAGTAGCTACAACTGTAACTATAGAAGTATCTACTAAAACTACTACTGTTACTACTATATCAAATATTATTGTCCCACTAGACCTACACATAAATTTTTGCAATATTAATTTTACACTGGTGTGTTTTCTAAATTTTGCAGATACATCAATGGGAGCAACAGATATGGCATTTGTCTATATCAAGAAATGGGAAGTACAAAGCTTCATACAGAAGCATAAAAACTATTTTTCTAGTAAAAATTGGCTTCTTCCAATAGCAGATAGATTGTATGAAGCAGCTCAAAAAAATCTAGATTATTACAACAGTCCATAATGTTATGTACCATATAATATAATCGAAAAATATCATGAAGAGCATAAACATTCTAATTCTAATGAAATATATACATTACTATTAGAAACAATGCAGTTCACTCTTGTAGGAATAGACGATTTAGAAAATTCAAAAGATCACCAGATTAATCAGCAGGTACTACAATACGAAGATAGCGATAATGAAAGCATGGTGAGCCCAAATCTGATCAGAGACATCTATAATGATCTGACCAGAGACATCAATAAACTAAAAGAAGAAATTTTCTTACTACAAGAAGAGATCAGAAAACTAGAAGATAACATTCAGCAAAAGCAATTGGGCAAACAGAAGCATGGTGAGGAGTAAATTGTACTGATATAACTTGACAAGACTACACAAAATGAGTCAACACAAAGGGTGGAAAGACTACACATAAGAAAGAAGAAGAAATAAGAGTGGAAGCCAAGGAATTGAACTTAATATGTCTAATAAACAAGTATAAAGAAGAACAGAGAATACGGGAGACAAGGAACAGGAGACAAGAAGAATCTCTTTAATAAAGTAGAAAGCGACACTGAAGACTTGTGGGCACACTAGCGTTACAACTCAACATACTAGCTGTATTGTACTAGTTTATGTTGTGCCAGTCATGTATGTTTATAAGAAATATTGTAATCTAGTTTGGAGTCCGGCACATGCACAACACGTAGCTAATGTATCACTCCCCCTATAAATAGAGAGAAAAAGAAAAGGCTTAAAGCATCTAAAGCTTGAGTCTTAGTATTGTATAATGCTTAAGTGTTCTATCAATAAAGAACTTTCCTTTGTATCTTCTTTTCATTCTACTTAATTCCGCAAAATAAACATGTTGTATTGCAAGCTTGTAAGATCGAGTGATCTATCAATAAAATCTCTTTATCTTTTTTATCTGTTGTTCTAATCTCAAACTTGTATCAGAGCAAGGTGTATAACAAATGAAAGAAAGAGACAAGGACTTGAACTTAATATGGCAATAAACAAATATAAAGATTGAGTGGAGAATACAGGAGACAAGGAGTAAAGGTGATAGCAACACTAAAGGAAATCTCTTTAATAAAGGTGAAAGCGAAACTGGAGACTTACGGGCACACTAGCCTACCAACTCAGCATACTAGCTGTATCGTACTACTTTATGTCGTTTCAGTCATGTATGTTTATAAGTTATATTGTAATCCAGTTTGAAGACCAGCACATGCACAACACGTAGCTAATGTATTTCTCTCCCTATAAATAGATAGGAAGGGCAAAGGCTTAAGTCATCGAAAGCTTGAGTCTTAGTATTGTGTTGTAAGCTTGAGAGTTCTATCAATAAATACTTTCATTTTTTATATTCTTCTGTTCTATTTTATTTCCACAACCAAAACTAAAAAAAAGTATAAAACAAATGAATGAAAGAATCAGGGACTTCGACCTAATATTGTGTTAAACAAGTATAAAGAAGAATGTAGAATACGGGAGACAAAGAGTAAAGGTGATAGCGACACTAAACGAGATTCTCTTTAATAAAGGTGATAGCAACATCTAAAGACTTATTGGCACACTAGCTTACCATCTCAGCATACTAGCTATATTGTACTACTTTATGATGTGTCAGCCATGTATATTTATAAGTTAGATTGTAATTTAGATTGGAGTCAAATACGTGCATAGCACATAGTTAAGATACCCTCTCCCTATAAATAGAGAGGAAGGCAAGAGTGTGAGGCATCGAAAACCATAGAGTGTGTAATGTACTGTAAGGTTGTAAGATCGAGTGTTCTATCAATAAAATCTCTTTATTTTTTTTATACGATGTTATAATTTAAACTTGTATCTTCTTTCCACTGTTACTCTTTGAGCTATCCATCTATCCATTGTTCTTATCTATTTCTTTCATTTCATCCCAATTTTATTTTGTAGAATTAAATAGAACAAAAAGAAGATACAAAAAAAAAGTTCTTTATTGATATAACAGTCAAGCTTACAATACAATACATAGACTCAAGCTTTCGATGCCTTAAGCCTTTGCCCTTCCTCTCTATTTATAGGGAGAGGGATACATTAGCTACGTGTTGTGCACATGTCGGACTTCAAACTGGATTACAATATAACTTATAAGCATACAAGACTGACACAACATAAAGTAGTACAGTACAGTTAGTAGGCTGAGTTGGTGGGCTAGTGTGCCAATAAGTCTTCAGATGCCACTATCACCTTTATTAAAGAGATTCTCCTTTAGTGTCGCTATCATCTATTGTAACACCCCGCAAAATAGCATATGTCTGTTTTGCATTATAATCCGTGCACAGTTGAGAATTGCATGCGATCTTGTATTTTTCTATTAATAATTGATTTTAATTGAGAAATTTTAGATATATTAGTTATTCTGAACCGATGAGAAAGGCTCGAGATATCTTCGCAATTAAACTGTGGATTGCCCCGATTGTATTAATAAGACAATCTTCGGAAAAATAATAATTTTTATAAACATATAATTTTATAAATTCAAATTATCTTGATTTTAAGTATATAGATAGATATCTATATATATATTTGATTGGATCGTATTGGATCATATATGATATACGATCTATAATTGTTTTAAATATGAGTATGCCCGTATATATTCTATAAATATTAGAATATATTTTGCTATGGATATCAAAATATTAATTTGAATTATAATTAACCATACATTGTTTTTTATTTGGTTATAGTTTGTTTAACCTAGGATTAGGGTTAGTATACCTAAGGTTACTTGACCTAACCTAGGGTTATAAAACCCTACTTTATGATTTGTGTTGACCTTGATTGATGAGATCCAAGGGCCATAGTTGGCCATGAAGGAAAGCTTCATGAACACCATGAATTTTCTTGAACATTCTAGCACAATTGTGTGTTGGCTTACATCCCACCATCCATTTCCCACTCACTCACTCACCCTCCATCCTCACCCTCCATTCGAAGTGGCCAGCCAACCTTTCTCTCTTTCTCCCTCCATTCTATAAAACTTCACTCCTTCTCACTTCTCCATTTGGTTTTTCATGTAGGTTGTTTCAAAAAAAAGAACAAATAATAAATAAAAAAAAGTGAGAGAAAGAGAAGAAGTAGGAGAAGGAAAAGAGAGTGAGTATTAGCCAAAAACATCTACTCGTTGCTGTAGGAAAATCAAGAGGAGGCAAGCTTGGACGAGGAAGGCAATCTTGAAGCTAGGATCATTTTCTCTACTTGGAAGCGTGGCTGTTCTCAACTCTAAATTAGTATTTTTTTTGTGTATGAATTGGTATCTAGGAGTAGATAAGATTAGCATGAATACCATGCATGAGTGTTGATATGTTATGTAAAAATAGAACTTGTATGTCAACATAGTTTCATACCATGTTTTATGTTAAGCACACATATGTGATATTGTGACTTAGAAATTTCTACCAAGAAAATGACTTAGAATGTGGACACAAAATTTTTACGTCATGTTCTAGGATGAGTTTAGAGCATCCTCAATTTTTTTCATATTTTTCTGGGTTCATTTAGTAGCTCAACAAAATTATTCTTTTCGGAACAGAGAGCAACAGAAAAACTGTTGTTTATGTTAAAATTTGTGTGTTTTCCAAAAATCATAACTTGGAATTGGCAAGGTATCTTGGGCTAAAATTTTTACTACTTGGATGTGTTAACAACAATCATTCAAAATTTCAGATTTTTCTGAATTTATTTGCTATATTTAAAAATTCTATTTTGATGACTGGTCTAAAGCCAGGAACTGGCTCTCTTTTATTTCAAAGATGAATCTTTATAAACCATAAATAAATTATGGTATATAATCGTGAAGTGAAATTTTTATTTTATCATCTACTATGTATCTAGATCATTTATCTAAAATGTTAGAAAATTTGGACAAAATTTGATGGGGTTTCAAAACTAGTTTGTAACCAGAGGTTTTACGCACTGCTGAGAACAAAATAATTTTTTCTACTATACTCAAAAGGCTATAAATCTCTGTATATTATGAATCTTAATGCATTTTTTGGATATGTTAGACTTGTATATGTCTAGTTACTGAATCCCAAATTTTATAAGTATTGGACTTATGGTTAAATTGATATTGAATTTTGAATAGACCATGTTCAGCTGAATTCAGATTTGATAGGTCTGTATACTTGAGCTTTTATGGAATTGTGGGTTTAGAAACTGGAAGAATAATCAACTAGAGACTTGTAGTAGAGAGTCTTAGCTTTCTAAAACAACCTGAATCATGCAATTTTAGTTTTTGGTTTGAAAAATATGATTTTCCTAAGCTCTAGATAGAACCAGTCTTAGTAGAAGACCCTATTTTGTTAAGGGAGTTAAGTTTTCTGTGCGTACACTGATGAAAATAGGGGGTTTTAGAGTACTTTAATGGATGAATTTGATGATGTGATCAACTAGAAAGTTGTAGTAGACACTCTCATCTTTCTATAGAATCCAAGATCGCATAATTCCGATAAGTGAGGGAGTTTTTATGTTATTAGCAAGATACAGCAATTGCATGGAAGAATGGTGCAGCTGATAAATGTAGGGATTTTATAGTATCTAATTGGTTGGATCTGAAGGAATGGTTAACTAGAGACTTGTAGTATAGATTCTTAGCATTCCATAATGGGTAAGATCAAGAAATTCCAATTTGAATCTTGAAAGTTATGAATTTTCTAAGTTAAGGAGCTATGTATGCGTTGATATAGAATTTGAGAAAACTTGTTGGCATAGCAGTAAACTTGTGGATTTTTGCAACTGTGTGTTTGAAATTTGAGAAAATGATCAACATAAGAATTAAAGTAGATCCTCTTAGCTTTTCAAAGAGTGTTTATTCATGGAATTTCAGTGTATGGAATAGAAGTTATGAATGTTTTTCTAATGACTGGGTAGATTCACGTTAGTAGTAGTTGTGTTTTTGCTCTACACCTAAGTCTTGTGTGTTAGTAGCATTTATATGTTGGAAATACTTGTTTCTATCAGGGTTTGAGTTTTTCTAATTGTGTAGGATGGCTATCTTGATTTGAGTTGTCTGAGGGATCGTCTAGGTTAAGATATTACCCTACGACTGACAACCCTTAGGCTAAAAATGAATTCTTCCGCCTCGAGAACTGGATAGTCATTCCTCGTGCACCGACGAACTCTTACCCAATGGGTAATTGATCTCGGACCCGGATACTGGATGCGATCCAAGTCAGATAAGGTGACGAATGATGGAGATCAGATCGTCAGTGTCTGAGTTAATTAACCAGGTCAGATCCATTTCTGACCTAGGTATTACTGAAACTTATCGGTGTATTAGTACCCTAGATCTGTCAATAAGTTAGGTGTTGATGTTTATGTATGGTTACCTCTATTGCCTGGTGTAAGGCTTCCCTAGGGTCATGGGTCGGGGATTTGGTCAAGGACCAACAGGGGTATGGCAGCCGATGAGTATCGACTCGCCGGGTTATTAATTTGACAGACCAGTCAGGGATCAATTGTTTGATAAAACTTCGTGCATGATTTTGGGTGACAAGCATATTTTTAGTAAACTTTTATTTAATTAAGTTTCTTTACTTTTTGTTTAAAGACCCAGTTGATGCTACGGGTGATTCCCTATAATTTGACTTGTTCTAAGGGCCAGCACTAGGCGATGATAACCAGGATTGTCTCTTCCTGTCGTAGGGATACGGGTTGTGTCTTCTCATTAGTCGAGAACACGAGAGTCGTATCTCGCTCTGTTAATTTTTGAGGTACCTTGATAAGAACGGGATGTTCCCTGTTCTATGTTGATGGACACGAACGGACCATTGTGGATCTTCGGTGCCATGGGTATGCTGTGGTGTATCTGTAAGTTCTTCACGGACGACTTTTGAGAGAGGTCCGGTGAACTGGTTTAAGTGGTAAACGGGGGGCACCCCAAATTTTTGTAACCTCCTCAATCAGGTTGTACTTATCGGAAACAAGAAGTGTACAATAGTAGAATGTATTGCATGGCGAGGGTTCGAAACCCTGAAACTGGAGAAGACGGCTTGATTTGGAGCGTATGTAGTATGGGATGCATGCATGTCCAAAGTCTTTCTGACAATAGACTAAGTGCATCTGTTTTCTATACATTGTGTACTATGCATTAGACTTCAGGTTATGGCATACACTAACACTAGGAAATTAGGATGCACGATTCTTTTTTTATCAAAGGCTGGTTGTGATTGCTAGTTGGAGATTGTTGTTTTCTTATCAGCATTGCGTCAGTATATGTACTGATGTGCCCACTCAATTAGGTGCTGGAGTGCAGGAGGACTCAAGACAAGCAGGGCATCGAAGTAGAGTAGCAATGTACCTATCTACCAATCGAGCAGGTGCAGGAATATCAGAGTAGCGCAGCAGAAGATTCGAGCTACAATTGACCACTGAGTGGAGTTCCAATGGAAAATTAGTTGACTACCGATCTCAAGGGCAGGAACAATGTTTAAGAAGCATTTGTAATGCTTTAATGTAATTTTTATTTCTTGTTCAAGAACAAGATAATGATTGTAGTTGATGAGGTAATGATTTTATTTGGCAGTAAAAAGTTTTAAAATTTTCGTGTTATTACTGGGTTGAGATGCATTTGAAGGAAAAGATTCCGGTTTGTGTCACGAATTTCCGGTAGTGAGATCCGGGGTGCTACAACTATACTCATTGTTTTCCATATTCTCCATTCTTCTTTATACTTGTTTAATAGAATATTAAGTCCAAATCCCTGAATCTTTCTTTCATTTGTTTTATACTTCACCACGATTCTGTTTGTCCGCCTGTGATTGTTCTGGACCACCATGCTTCTAGTTAGTGCTGGCATTTTCTTGCATGAAGTCACTGTTGACGATGCAAGCTGATGAAATCATTTCTAAATCTTCATGTAGGCCATTCTCTTTGTAGAAGGAATACATGACATCCGCTCCAATGGGTCCTAGCTTCCAGGAATCCTTTAAGCTTTCAAAGAAATGTTCTTTGTTTTCTTTAGGACTATCTTCGGTTGTCCAATCGATAAGGATTATATTATCTTGAACCTATATATTATTGCAAAAAGTATGTTTTTCCCATTATTCTAGAAAAAATTCTTCGCCTGCTTCATACGTGTTTTTTTCAAGCTCAAATGTTTTATTGTTTCCCTTTTCTATCTAAAGTGTTTTCTCGGCCTATACTAAGTCTAATTCCCATAATTTAATGGACTTGAAATGGCGGATATATTGTTTTTCTTCCCAGATGCTCCATACTTGAAACTTGACATTTGTGTAGAACTTATTTTTCTTTGATGGAACAGTTTTAATGCATAGTTTGGGGAGAGTTTTGGAAAATTATTATGGTTTGGAGATGTTGATGTAGATTTCATGAACAATCCCAGCCTGAATTGCTCTTTCAAAATGTTGTATTTGATCGAACCATGTCAAGATTCTGTATCTGTTATATTTACTTTTGATCAGTTGATCGAGCTTTCTGAAAGATCTTCCAAATCATTTTCTCCATATTTCGGAGAAGTTCAATGAATCTTTCTTTAGGGAATAGGGAATATTCCTACTTGGTAGAGATCTAAGCATTCAAAAAGATGAAGGTCTCATTCTATTCTTCCTAGTTTCTCATCTTGGAAATTAAAGAGTTTTGCAAACTCGGTAAATTCCTTGTTTATGCGATTTACAAGGTCCCAAATATCTATTTGAGACATTATAGCTTGAAGTAGTTTGTCAACAGGTGTGTTCCCTCTGACCAGATTATCTTTCTTTTTATTTAAAGAAGATGAGATTGAAGTATTGTTGAATTTGATCATATTACTTGCAATATGTTTTGCCTTTTCAAACCCTTCACTCTGCTCTTGTGTTTTCTTTTTTAATTGAAGAATTATTATTTTTCCATTTGTGATAAGTGGAATGCTCCAGTTTTATCAGTTGTGTATAATGCCCTCCAAACATTGTTTATGTGATTGTAAATTTTCTGATTCTCATGTTTTAATTCTTCATTATACCAATCCTTTTGTAGGACAG
Source organism: Hemerocallis citrina (assembly GCA_017893485.1). Taxonomy (NCBI): domain Eukaryota; kingdom Viridiplantae; phylum Streptophyta; class Magnoliopsida; order Asparagales; family Asphodelaceae; genus Hemerocallis; species Hemerocallis citrina. The sequence goes on from CM030365.1 coordinate 105,182,976, forward strand.
GATTGATAAAATTATGCTTCCATGCAGTTTGAGTAGGTGGCCTTAGTAGAATATGCTTTCCTTGGGGAAAAATAGTTCTAGTTTTTAGAATAGTAGTTCATTATTTTTTGATACAGTAGTATCAATAGATACTTCTTTGTTTCTAGCAGTAGCTACTTTCTTTTTTATGACAATAATCCATTCTCCTGATTTCATTCCAGGTACTTCTTTATGTTCTTTAACTATCTTGAGTACTTCAGGTTCCATTGGTTCTTTATCCTTTCTCTTCTCTATAGTACATGGTTAAAAAATCAGCAGTAAGATTACTATGTCCATGAATATGTTCAATATCATAATGTAATATTTGAAGCATTTATATTGATTCTTTTAGAATCCTTTTCAGTTTAGTACAACATTCTTTTGCCCTTTTATTTTATATCTTTTTAGACTAGAAGGTTTATTAGCTGGTGTACCAGCTTTAACCTTTGGTTAGTCAATAATATTTTCTTGACGAGAACAGACTCGGTAAAAATGTTGTTGTTCAGTAGAACGTTTATAATTAGAATTAGTAGACTATGAGTCAAAAAGTTTAGAGGGTCATTGCTATACAATGGCTCTAATATAATATATATAACTTGTTTTGTAGTATCAACATTATTGATAATATAAGTATACTGTCTTTTTGCATTTATTGTTGCCAACTATTTTCTTCAATTTCACAACGCTTTGTTGTGTGTAGATCAAGGAAATTATGAGTAGTAACCATAAAAGTTACTCGAGGTATTCGAATATTGTTTAAAGGGATAAAATATTTTCTACTAGCAGTGGCAAAAATTTGCTTAGATTTTCCATGCCAACAATACAATCTTCGGCAAGGTCACCAAGTAATGCAAAGATATATCCTTGCAATTGTGTTCATATCCTTGTGAATCTTCTACTAATATTTGAAGATTTTTTGTATTATGACTAATCACAAAATTGGAACCATTAAAACTTCTAGTATAGGCTTTTGGGTTAATTTTGATATGTATTTTTGGGTATATGACATGAGTGTATTATACTGACTTCTGCACCAGTATCCACTAATGCGTGTACTGTAATTTCTTTATATTTAGGAAAATTGAATGAAATAGGAATATAGATATGTAGTTCACCCTTTCAGCTTAGATTTATTACATTGATATTTAAAATCCCTTTTCAGAACTTTGTATAAAATTATTTTTGTTTAAGGAAGATAATTCATATACATAGGAATCTATGTTAGTACAAATTTCTTTTCTTGTTTGAATATTCATATTATTATTAGGTAATTCATATACATATGAATCTATGTTATTACGAATTTATTCTTTTGTTTGAATATTCATGCAACTATTAGCAGGTTCTTTTTGTTGATAATCCTGATATGGGTTATCAGAATTTTGTTTAATGACATTTGAATTCGCTAACTCTTTGTTAACATTAGATTGGGTTATCTCAATGTTAACATCTAAATTGATTGGTTCAACATCTTTTGAGTTTAACTCAATATTTTCTTGCTCGATAGAGCTTTTTACTTTTGAATTGATTAACTCATCATTAATTTTTGAGTTTGTTAACTCAATATTTTTTTGCTCTGTAGAGCTGGAGTTTTTTTGCTCAGTGGGACCTCCAAAATTATTTGAGTTAGTAAACTCTGAATATTCTTGCTCAGTAGAGCTGGAGTTTTCTTGCTCAGTAGAGCCTCCAAAATTATTAAAGTCTGTAGACACTGAATATTCTGATTTTACAAAATCAAATCTTTTTTTAGTAGGAAGAGAAGAGAGAGAGTTCACTTTCTGTATTATCAAGACTATTATCTTCCACGGCTGAAAGACAAATAACTTGTTCATTATGTGTAAAAATGTTTTATTCTAAAGAATGTTCTTTTTCAAGACGAATTTCTTCATAATGAATTTCGTATTCTTTTGTGGTAGAGCCTCTTTTTGTTGAAGATTAATCCTATCTTCTCTGAAATAAGATTGTTGGTCCTCAAACTTTGTTAAGAATTTTTTAATTGGTTAATTAGATAGTCATCTTTTATTTTATTTATTTATTTTTTTGCTAAAAAGAATTGTTGGAGATGGTTGATCATCTACTTCCTTCTTGTTTACTCTGTAGAGTATTGTGTGTTTTACTACCGGGTAGAATAAAAAATCATCCACGATTTCTAGATATGGAGCATTCATGCTGGTTTAGCTACGCTATAATAAACAATCATTATTCAAAAGATTTCTTGTTTTAACAAAGCACTTATTGTAGTAATCATTATAAAGCATTTCTGATATGGCTAAGCTCTTACTGTAATAAGCATTTAAAGGGTTTCTTTAACTATCTTAGTGCTTTGACTATTTCTTACATCACTGGCGTCAAACTAATTTGTGGTGTTTTGACTATTTCTAACAACTCTAACATCATACTATTTTGTGCTTTGACTATTTCTAACATCTCTGGCATCATATTTCCACACCATGGATTTATAGTGGGTTCAGCCTCAAGCTAAGCCACAATGGGCAATGTGCAACTCACAAGTAATCCCTACGGGTAACTAGCACCATAAGCTTATAAGAATGCATTAGAGATAAAGAGCACAACTCACAATATTTATGTTAGCATTAGAGATGAAGGGCACAACTCACTAAAAATTATGACAGCATTATAGATGAAGAGCACAACTTACAGAAACAATTAATGTCACGCCTTCCCACTATATGGAAATACAGGCATGCAACTGAGGCCCAGCGAATGATATACATCATCTATAAGCTGTACAATTATAAGCTTAACAAGATCTTTATAACACATTCACACAGGCAAATATAACAATCACATGAGCGGAAAATAGAATAACCATCATTTGGATAATACATCAACATCGGGTCAAGATGCCTAGAAGTACGAGGTGCCGGAATTAAAATAATATGATAAGCAGTTCGCTATAATAACTAGATAAAATAGCGACTGAAAGAAAAACAACATGAAGTAGTAAGGAAGCAGCAACGATCGTCTAGAGAGTCTGCTCGTCGGGTCCATCAGTACCTGTATAATTATTAACTCAAAGAAAATAGAAAAGTTCTCTTTAGAGCAAGTTTCGGGCAGCAAATAGCAACAAGCAGAAAAAGGGGTAATATAACAAGATATAACATGGAAGAAACAAGAAGTAGAAGTACAAATACAATATGGAAGTAAGCAAGAAACAAGGACAATATGATCATGTAAGTAATAACTGTAACTAGTGTATTCTAGACTTTAAGGTATAAGCAATTGATAACCTAGGCTCAGTTAATCGATAATCATGTAATCAAGGATCGAGAGTCATGTAATCAAGAATCATGTAATCAAGAATCAAGAGTCATGTAACGAAGAGTCATGTAATCAAGAATCATGCTTAGTAAAAATCTCGAGTTTATCTATTTTATTAACTTATCTAATGCATGCAATCCTGTGTCCCATACCACAAGTTCGGTGCATATCAATCATGTGACGTTTAGACTTAGGTAATGAATTCTATAGGATTATGTATTCGGATCTTTCGGTGATAGTATCAAGACATGTAATCATGAATCATGTAATCGAGAATTATGTAATCAAGAATTGTCTAATCAAGAATCAAGAATCAAGAATCACTATTTCGGAAAACACGGGCCCCCTTCCGAGTATACTCCCCTATATTGTCCACTATTAAGTCGTACCCTTATAACCCCGGCTTGTTATTCTTTTATAATTAATTATGAACATACAATTGGTACGACTAGTGGAATAGTGTAATCAAGACAGTTTAATCTAAAAAAATATCAAGGGCAGTAATCATGGATATGAGACGTAAAACCAGTACATGTATCGAGAGTAGTTATTTTAAATTATCAAGTGGTATAAAATGCATGCTATCAACCTATTATATCTATGCAAGTTATTTTTACAAGAACAATAATACACTCAGTTCATTAAATATGAAAAGTAACGGGTTTATATGCAAAAACGTATAGATGAATTTTTAGACAACTTGACATATCTGCATTCAAATTCACTTTTCCGTTGTTACAGAAAAGCAAATCTGATTCCGTCAGAGATTCTAGAAAGTAAACTCTTTTCCGGTTCCAATGCATATTCACACGATACATTCTAGAGACAGTAGCTATGCGTACAAATTCATTCTTCGCTGGTTTCGATGTTTCGTGCGCATTCTAGAAATTCAAAGTCACAATACTAAAATTGCGATATCTCACAATCTATACATCGGATTGAGAAATTGTAGGATGTTTCGGATATTTAGACTTGAAGGGCTACAATTTTCATGTAGAAAAATTTTCGATCCAATATTGGGAACATTGTCAAATTCTCAGTACAAGAGACTGGTTAGTAATCCCGTGCAGGTTCAGAAATTCACGATATGCCAGTACTAAAATTGCGATACCTCACAATCTATACATCCGATTGAGAAATTGTAGGATGTTTCGGATATCTAGACTCGCAGGGCTTTCGATTCAGTATCGAGAACATGGTCAAATTCTCAGTATAAGAGACCGGTTAGTGATCCCGTGCAGGTTCAGAAATTCACAATATGACAGTACTAAAATCGCGATATCTCACAATCTATACGTCCGATTGAGAAACTGTAAGATGTTCTGGATTTGAAACTCGATGGGCTACGATTTCCACATAGAAAATCTTCAATCCAGTATCAGGAGCATGGTTGAATTCTTTGTGCAAGGTCAAGAAATTTTAGAGATAGTAAGGTTGAATATTCGATATCGATAACACGATTCAAAATGTGTTAACGGTTCACTCTTGAGTTGATATAGTATGAAACAAGTGACTAGAATGGAATTTGACAATAAAATATGTTGATAACTAGACTACTTGCCACGAGTCCAAGAAAAATACTTGTATGAGAACAAAATGAGTGTACAAGATACTTTCCTTATAACGTGACGATTTCGGTGGTGGTGTTAACCACAAAAAGAAGAAGCGACGTCGGCAACGGACAACAGCACAACAGCAGGTAAGAATGGCAGCGAGACGGCAGCAAGCGAGCAATGGTAGCAACGGTGAGTGACAACAACAACGAGGTGGTGCGGCGTGCGGAGACGGAGTGAGTTCGAGTTGTTCTTCGAGGTTCACGGGACCGTAGAAGCAGAGTCGTTGGCTCGAAGGTGGAAGGTGAAGTAGAGCTCGGGTGTTGCTTGAGCTCTCGGGTGTGAAGAAGGCAGAGGAAGAGATGGAGAAGTGAAGAATGAGACGTAGAGATGAGGGTGGGGTGTAATATGTGCATGTATATATATAAGAGAGAGAAAGAGATGGGAGGTTCTGCATGTGTGTGTGTGTGTGTATAAATATATATATATATATAAGTGCATGCATGTATGCATGTGTATTAGTATATATATATAATATATAAGGAGAGAAAAAGTGTTGGCTACTTGCATATATAATTAAGGAGGGAGGGAGATAGTTGTAGAAAAACGTAAAAGAAGACAGAAGAGGGGGTTGACGGAAGGGAGGATTAGGAGTAGTAGGGTGGTGGAGGTAGAGTAGAGTAGGAGAAAAATAAGAAAGTTAGCCATAGAATTAGGCAGGATTTGGCTGTAAGTGAGTGATTAGCGGGAGTGGGTTAGGATTAAAATTAGGATTAATCAGGGTTTAAAATTTGTATTTAAACTCCGGTCGAAAAATCACAAAATTATAGAATTGATCAGAAAAATATTCTGGCTTTAGATTAAGAGTCCAAAGAGAAAAATAAAACTGATCTAAAAATTGAAGTACAAAAATTCACGTAATAAAATACGTACAACTGGGACAGGGAGTTACAATTAAAGTATAAGAACATATGTCTATAACATGGCCCTATAACATGGTTTCCGCTTATCCAGTGTAAGTATGAATATATTACTACATGGCCTAATCAATCAAGCCTAAGAAAAAGAGTTTATTTTCATAGCTAGCTTAAATCAACATGAAAGAGATTTCTCCTCCATCCTAACCTAAACTACAAATAGTAGTTTAGAGATTATACCTTAAGTGAAGAACTGAAGCCTTGCTCTGATACCAGTTTATTGTGCAGAATTAAATAGAACAAAAAGAAGATACAAAGGAAAGTTTTTTATTAATAGAACACTCAAGCTTACAATACAATACTAAGACTAAATCTTTTGATGAATTAAGCCATTTGCCCTTCCACTTTATTTATAGGGAGAGGGATACATTAGCTACGTGCTATGCACGTGACAGGCTCCCAACTGGATTACAATATAACTCATAAACATATAAGACTGATACAACAGAAAGTAGGAAAGTACTATAGTATGCTAAGTTGGTAGGCTAGTGTGCCAATAAGTCTTCTGATGTCGCTATCACCTTCATTAAAGAGATTCTCCTTTAGTGTCGCTATCACTTTTATTCCTAATCTCCCGCATTCTCCATTCCTCTTATACTTGTTTAATACAATATTAAGTCCAAGTCCCAGATTCTTTTTTATTAAAAAGAGAATATAAATAGATTAGAATAGCAGATAAATTAGAGACAAGGATTTGAAGGAACGATGGCAATAAACAAATATGAAGATAGCAAATGAAAGAAAGAGACAATGACTTGAAGGAACAATGGCAATAAACAAATATAAAGATAGTGTTGAGAATACAGGAGACAAGGAGCAAAGGTGATAAAGACACTAAAGGAGAATCCCTTTAAAGGTGAAAGCGACACTAAAGACCTATGGGCACACTAGCCTACCAACTCAGCATACTAACTGTACTGGACTACTTTATGTTGTGTCAGTCCTGTATGTTTATAAGTTATATTGTAATCCAGATTTGAGTCCAGCACGTGCACAATATGTAGCCAATATATCACTCTCCCTATAAATGGAGAGGAAGGGCAAAGGCTTAAGGCATCGAAAGCTTGAGTATTAGTATTGTATTATAAGCTTGAGTGTTCTATCAATAAAGAACATTACTTTCTATATTCTTTTTGTTCTATTTAATTCTGCAATTTAAATTGTTATCAGAGTAAGGCTTTGATTCTTCAACAACAACAAAGCCATTTCCCAACTAGTTGGGGTCAGCTACATGAATCCTGAATTTGTATTCTGCTCGGTTTAGCGCAATATCTTCTGTAAGGTCACCTGCTATCATATCTTTTCTCACCATTTTCATCCAAGTTAGTTTAAGTCTTCCTCTACCCCCTAACTCTACCCTCAATACCTATCAAATCACTCTTTCTAACGGGGACACTATTAGGTGTACGTGTGACATGTCCAAACCACCTAAGGCGATTCTCTCTTAACTTATCTTGGATTGGAGCTACCTTTAGTATGTCTCGTATATACTCGTTTCTAATTCTATCCTTCATTGTTTTACCACACATCCATCTTAGTATCCTCATCTCCGCTACACTCATTTTTTGGACATATTATTTTTTTGTTGCCCAACACTCTGATCCATACATCATTGCTAGGTCTAACAGCCGTCCTATAAAAATTTTTCTTCAACTTCAAAGGTATACGTTTGACACACAAAACATCACTGGCACTTCTCTACTTAAGGCACCCTGCTTGGATTCTATGTATAACATCTTCACAAATCTCTCCATCTCTTTGTATAATCGAGCCTAAATATCAGAAACGGTCACTCTTAGATATCTCTTGACCATCAAGCTTCACTACTTTCTCAGCTGTGTTCTAAATATCACTAAAATTACACTTCATTTACTATGTTTTAGTTCTGCTTATCATAAAGCCTCTAGCTTCCAAAGTTTCTCTCCACAATTCTAATTTAGCATTGACTTCTACTTTAATCTCGTCAACTAAGACAATGCCATCGGAAAGAAGCATACACCAAGGCACCTCATCTTGTATTCCTCACGTCAGTTCAACCATAACCAAAGTAAAGAGGTAGGGGCTTAAAGTCGAACCTTGGTGTAACCCTACTGTAATAGAAAAATCATTGGTCTCTCCTGTGGTTGTTCTAATTGTGATCGTTGCCCCTTCATACATAACATTAATTGTAATATCCCGGTCGGATATTATATTTGTATTATTATTATTTTTAAAATTAAAATATTTTTATGGAAATTTCTTGGTCTGACTAAAAGAAATTATCTGTATATATATACTAGTAAGTATATATATGTATTGTATCGGTTTTGTGCACTTGTACAAAATCCTGTAAAATGCATTTTTGAGAAAATGTCTGTAAAATCTCGGGCTAGTATTAAAAATTATTATTTTATTATTATTTTATTTTTATTTTATTTTTATTTTCAGAATTGAAATATTTTTGGTGGATATTACCCTTCATATATATATATACCAGTCTGTATACAGCTATATTGTATCAAATTGGTACTGGAATTTTCCAAGCCGGTAATAAAATTATTATTATTATTATTTCTGAATTAAAATATTTTTGGTAGAGATTATTCGTTTTAACGAATAAAAATTATCTGTATACACAGATATATGTACGTATATGTACTATATCGATTTCGTATGTTTGTACGAAATTATGTAGTATGTGATTTTGGAAAAATTTCTCTTATTTTTTATGAATCATGATCAAATGGAGGGTAGGAAGTAGATTGGGTGTTGATTGCAATTTAAATTTGTAAATTGAACGGATTAGGATTTTGAGCCACAACAGAGAGAGACAAGTGGCTCTCTCTTTAACCACATGCTCTCTCTCCCTCTCATATAAACTTGGCCGGCCACACACTAAGGGCAAAAACCCCTTTTCATTTTGCCCCTCCATCTCTTTCTCATCTCATTTTTCCTCTTTGTTTTAAACTTAGAAAAAAAAATTGAGAAGAAAAGAAAAGAAAAGAGAGATCAAAATCAAAAGAAAAAGAGTGGGTTTCTTTCTTGTGGTTGTTCTTGAAGAGGATCAATAACAAGGAGTAAGGAGGAGTGAGCTAGCAAGTTCTTCCTACAAGTTTGGGTGGGGGTTTCTCTACTTTTATGCTTGTTTATTTATTTTTGTTGTATGTTGTTAAGCAACTTGGACTAACTTCATGTGTACATGGTTATTATGGACTAGAATAGAATGGCATGTGAAGATTGAAGTAGTAGAACACAAAATAACACACTAAAGAATCAACCCTAACTAGTATGTGGTTAGAATTAATTTGTTATACTAAAGTTGAAATCATGAGCCCAAATTAATTAGAGAGGTTCTTGTATGTGTTACTATCATGTTCTAAACTTTATAGAATTTTCTGGATTAATTTGATGGGTGAAACAAACCGTTTCCCCAAAACAGCGAGCATAAAAAAGAAATCGCTATTTTGGTTGGTTCGACTTGTATTCAATGGACTGGATTTTGAGTTCCTTAAGGAATCTAAGAAAGTGGTCAACTAGAAAATTGTAGTAGATATTCTCACCTTTCCAAAATGTCCTATTGGTTAGATTCCGATAAGTATTGCAAAAGTTAATAGCTTTACAAATCTCAGCAGCTGGCCTTTTGGCTGAAAGCTCACTGTTTGGATTGTTCGAAGTTTTTGCACCTCTTATTGATTGAATCTGAAAAGGTGTTCAACTAGAGAATTGTAGTAGAGTCTCTCACCTTTCCAAAATGTCCTATTTGGTTAGATTCTGATAAGCAGAGCAAGAGTTATGACCCTTACAAAACTAAAGCAGCTGGCCTTTTGGCTGAAAGCTTGCTGTTTGGATTGTTCGAAGTTTTTGTACCTTTTAATGACTGAATCTGAGAAGTTGATCAACTAGATAGTTTTATTAGAGTCTCTCAACTTTCTAAAATATTCTATTTGGTTAGATTTCGATAAGCGGAGTAGGAGTTATGACTTTTACAAGTCACAGTAGCTAGCCGTTTGGCTGAACCTTCGCTGTTTGGATTATTCGAAGTTTTGGACTTCTTAATTACTGAATTTGGAAAAGTTCTCAACTAGGAAGTTTTAGTAGATGTTCTCACCTTTCCAAAATATCCTATTTGGTTAGATTCCGATAAGCAGAGTAGGAGTTATGACCCTTACAAATCACAGCAGCCAGCTTTTGGCCGAAAGCTCGCTGTTTAGATTGTTTGATGTTTTTGTACCTCTTACTTACTGAATCTGAGAAAGTGGTCAACTATAAATTTTTAGTAGATGTTCTCACCTTTTCAAAATGTCCTATTTCGCTAAATCCTGACAAGTATAGCAAAAGTTATGAGCTTGAAAAGTTTCAGCTTTTGGCTGTACTGTTATTGTTTGAAATGGTGTTTAACGGACCGGATTTTGAGTTCCTTACCGAATCTGAAAAAGTGTTCAATGAGAGAGTTTTAGTAGATGTTCTCACCTTTTTAAAAAAAGTCTAATTTTGTCGAATTCTGATAAACATAGAACTGTTTGCTTCTAGGTTGTTAGATGGCTTTTTATGTTGCTTTTGTGTACTCATTAGTAGTATGCTTATATTAGGATGTTAGAAAATTCTTCTGTTGCTTCTAATTATAAAAGATCAAGTTTTACTAGTGAGCATGTTACTTTGCTTCTAGGTTGTTAGAAGACTTTATGTTGCTTCTATGTGATTCATCTGTCTTGTATGTAGCTTAATTGGCTCATAGATATGTGGTTGTCTCGTACACAACTCACCTGGCTCGTACGTATTTGTTGGTTTCATACACATCTCGTTTAGCTCGTATGTGTTTTGTTTACTCGTATATAGCTTATTATCTAGTACACAGTTTGTTGTGCTCATTTAGGGTGATATCATTCCCCTAGGGGCCATCGACCATCAAGACGTGTATTTATTTTACTCCTAAGGGACTGTGGATGAGTCACTCCTCATGTACCGTCAGATCTTAACCGGTGTAGGTTGATCACGGACTGGAGCGTAGACGAAATCCAAAGTCAACGTAGTAGCATGCAAATACATTCGTATCGCCGAGGTCTTGGATCGATAGGCTATGAACATGATCCTTAGGGATTCTGGTAAGTCTAGGTTGAGCACCTAGTAGAGTTATCTTGCGAAGTCTAACTTAAGACAAAGCATGTTGTGTTAGTACTGTTGTCATCCCTCGGATTGTTTAGGGTTAGTGACATCGTTAGGGTAGTAACTTATGGCTATTACTACTTAACCTTTATTTATTATCATTTTCACCGAAGGGAAAGAGTTGGTATTAAGGGTGATACCTTATGATCCGACCTGTCCTATAGGCTAATACTAGGTGGTGTTATTGGTTGTACCCTTCCTGTCAAAGGGATACGGTCTGTGCCTTCTCACGAGTTGAGAGCACGGGATCCATATCTCGTCTGTTAATTTCTGAAGTGGGCAGGAGAGATTCCAGTCGGAGCTAGGGGATGGACCCCCGGAACTCCGTCATGCTCTATATCAAGAAAGGCGAATAAACCATAGACTACGGTCTATCTGCTAGGGGGCACAGGGGATGCTTCGAGCTATCCTGTATTGTAGTTAACTCCAAGGGTTCGTCAGATTTTTAATGAGGTCTGGTACGCCGGGCAATATTGGCAAACGGAGACACCACTATATGACTGCAAATGGTGGGATTAGACCATTTCAGAGCAACCTCATCAGTCATGCTGTGTCTTCAGAAATAGGTTGAGTACAAAAGTAGAATTCATGGCACGGGTTCAAATCCCTATATATGAAGAAACGGCTTGCTATGGGCGTATGTGGTATGGGACGCATACTGTTCCGGAGACTCGCTTGCATTAGAATAAGAGCATCCTTGCATTATTTAGTCTTGCATTAGAGTCTAAGTCATAGCATACACTGACACATCAATTATATATGTATACACGTTTCTCTTTTCATCAATCTGTTTGTTTAAAGTTGAGAATCGCTGCTAGTCATCTGCCTTAAAGCATCAGTATATGTACTGACGCCCCACTTCAATAGGTACTGGATTGCAAAATTACAGGTACTGGATTGCAAAGCTACATGTACATGATTCAGGAGGACTCAAGGCAAAAGAAGTAAAGTGTTGATTTATTTCAATTGTAATATATGTTGGTTACCATTGTAACATCTATTGTAATTTATTTATGTTGAGAAGCATCCAAGTGAAAGTACCAAGTGTTGTATATTATTCATTCTACTCTGATGTAATTTTCATTGAAAGTTTGTAACACTTGGGCTTGTATAGCATTATTGTAACACTGATGTAACAGTTTTATAACATTCAGACTTACAATAAATTTGTGTTGAATAAAAAGTTTTAAATTTTCCTGTTTTACTGTGTATTGTGGCTAGTTGAAGGAAAAATTTTTGGCTTATGTCACGGTTTTCTTGTGTATGGAAATCGGAGCGTTACATTAATTACCTCAATATACCGAATAGTTACTCTTTTATTATTTAACACACACCATATTATGTCTCTAGGGACTTTATCATATGCTTTTTTCTAAATCTATAAAAATCATATATAGATATTTCTTATTCTTCCTATACTTTTCCATAAGTCTCCTTAGTACATGAATTGCTTCCATTGTTAATGTAACCCCTGTTTTTCACTTTTGGTATTTTTGAGGGTATTTTTCATTTTTGTGAATTATTATTTTTTCATTGTATTTTTCAGAATAATAAATTTAATTATTTTTATTCTATAATATTTTTCTGGCAGTTTTGACTTCCTTTTTGCTGTTGTGCGCCATTTGGCCGTTTTTCGACATTTTGAGCTCTTTTTCTCAATTTCTTGATCCCGTTCATGTATAAATGTTATTTTAGGGTCATGGTGAATTTTTAGGAGAGTTTTGGCCAATTTGAGATTTTTGGCCTTAAGGAGATTTTTAGGAGCTATAGGATTCATTGTATTTTGTATCCCCATTTGAAATCTACCCAATATCCATTACCCAATTGTATACCTATGGTTTCCTATTGATATCCACTACCCATTAACCCACATTTGATCTCATATATATACCCCTAATACTAAATAATCCCTAACCCTAATCTATTTCTTCCCTCTCCTATTGTGTGCCGGCTACCTCTTCCTTCAAACCAATCCCGGCCTGCCTTCCAAAACCCTAGGCCGACCTCCCCTTGCCTTCTTCTTGCATAGCCGACCACCCATATCTCCCCTCTCCGCTATTTTATACAACTCCACTTCAAAAACTCGTCTCTCTCCTCTCCTTCTTGTGTTCGGCCAGCACCCAAGGAGCACCCAACCATCCCAAAACAGCACCTCATCATCCCCCCTCGCTGCGTTGAGTTGTGGGCATCTCCCACTTCGGTTCGTGTGTCAAAGGGATCAATCGTTGGAGCATCTTGTTCGTGGGTTTCGCTCGAAATCGCGCTAGAAGGCGTCTTGCTCGTGGATTCTCTTTGAAAGGCTTGGATTTGTCGCGTTCATCATCACTTAAAGGCAAGTAACTTGTACTTAAATTTCTTAGGTTGATACAAGTAGAAAGTTCACACATAGGATAGTTTGAGACTAGAGACGGACCAAGATCACGTCTTTATTTGTGGATTTCGTCTCTAAGGTTTCAAAGCAGGCCATGGACGAATTAGGACATGAATTTGATAGGTTTATGCCTTAGGATTCACCCGACCGCGATTGTTATCGCGTATGTGACATATTGTATACCCGATGTTTGTTTGAACACCCATATGAGAAATATTGGATTTTGACATGTTAGAAACCCTTAGATGTGACATTTGGACAGTGGGTAGACAGTGTTTTGAATTTGGAAGAGTTTTGATGATTTTTGAGGAAGTTATGATGTTTTGAAACTTAATGGAGAAATCTGGAAATTTGGATTGAACTGGATTGATTGCAGTTTTTACCTAGATTAAAGTCCGAATCTCAACATGACTATTTCTGAGAAATTTGTAGAGAATTGAGTCTAATTTCTAATCCCACTGATTTCACCCTGTTTGGAGTTCGTATGGAGTAGTTATGATCATTTTAGTAACTGTATGTTAGTAGTTTCCAGTTTCAGTTCGGGGTAATTTTTGTGGACAATTTATTTTCAAGATCTAAGTTAGACCTAATTTCATACCACAAGATTTTGTCCTGTGTTTCAATATGATGTTAGGTAGTTCCCTGATTTTTGTGGTAATTTAAAGATGAGTTTTGAGTGATGCCTTACATTCTTTTCTATAGATCGCTTTTGCTGTAAACTGCGTGTGATTGTATGTTGAATGCCGTGTTTACCGTATTTCTAATTACTGTATGAGTATTTGATGTGAGATATGAAAGTTATGAAATTGTATCTACTTTCACCCTGTTTTGGCGGAAGTGGATTTTGATGCGTTGTTTGCAAGATGTGTTCCATTTTGTACAGCGGTGTTGAAGAATTCCAGATCCATCAAAACTGTGTGATGTGCTATTTCCTATTTTTGAAAACATAATTATACTTTCTGGAAAAATATGAAAATCTATATTTTGAGATTATACATATAGGGGATTACCCCAGAATTTTCGTGGATTTAATTAATGACTTTATATGCTGTTTGCATGTGGTTTAAGTTATTCCCCTGTTTTCTGACTGTACATGCAAACTGTGTTGAATTGTGTTTTGAGTCGTGATGTTGTGAAATAGCATATGGATTTATTATAACCGTTAGAAGCGTGTGGAAGTCTAGTTTCCAGATCCTTCGACGGATCATTATTTGCATGCCTGTAGATCTGTGGATCACTGTTTATGTACAGACTGGTCTTGCTGACCTGATTATAGACATATACCATTTTGCTCGTATTTGTGAAAGTTTTGCATCTATACTTACTGATCTGATGCCTTAAACCTAAACCTGATCATATGATGTTAGTTCGACACCCTGTAGACCACATTCATGTCTGTTTAATAACCATAACAAAAGTAATCAAGCCGGGGTATGGGAAAGATCTAGTAGTGGGAAAGCATAGAAATGTGTACTTAGAAGGGGGCCCGTGTTTCCCATATAATTATCTGTCTGTTACTGACCCTGTCTACATTGCTTCTTATGTAAGAAGGTGTAGAGTAGAAGAGAACCACCAGGTTCTATCTGTCTGTTCTGATATCTGTCTGACCCTAAGTACACTGCCCTATAATATCCCCTACGAAATCTAAAGCGAAACTGTTTTGTTGTAGCAACCATGTGATATAATTTGGGGCACATGTCGTGCTACCTAGATAGTAATCACACAAGACTTACATTAATCTGAAATCTGAGATCTGATTATATTTCTGAAGTCTGAATCTGAATCTGATATATGGAAATCTGAATCTGAATCTGAATACCTATTATATGAAACCTGTTATCTGATTTACCTGACATATCTGAATATCTGTTTACCTGACATTTCTGTTATATGACACTTGACACTTAATATCTGAGACATCTGCTAGGATACTATGTTAGTTGAGTTTACCATACCATATTAGGTCTGTTTCTGATGATTAGTTAGATCTGTTTAGTTTTTCCCAAGTGCTTGTATCATATTCTATTTGTGACCCGGACTTGCCATTGACGGGTACTGTGTTTTCTCCTTTTCCTTTTTCCTGCATTCGATGATTGCAGATTACGGTGGACAGATTCAAGAAGGTTCTGGTGGTTCGCAGTATTAGATGCTGTTTATTATTATTTCTGTTTTCTGTTAGAACATTATTCTGTATTTCTAAGACTTGATTATTTCAGTATTTGAGACACGTGTATTATTTATTTTGTATTGGGCGATGTGACCCAGAATATTTGTTTCCAGACTCTGTTGTTTTTATTTGAGAACAAGATATTTGATTTCAATTAATTCCTGTTGGTGAAATTTTCTCGATGTTGCATGTTGGTTCCACTCTTTGCTTCCGACTGCGATATTTTGACTCTGATATATATTGATTCTGATATACTGCCTGAGATATGTTGTAAGATTTCTGAAACAGCTTAAGGATGATAATAATCATTCGCTGGGCTTTTGTTACGTGCCCGTATTCCGTATTTTTAGGAAGCGGGGCGTGACAGTTAACCTTCCAGGCATAAATCCAAACTGAATCTCAGACACTGTAGTTTCTAGGCGCAGTCTATGTTCAATCACTCTCTCCCAAAATTGCATCGTATGACTCATTAATTTAATCCCTCGATAGTTGGAGCAACTTTGTATGTCTCCTTTATTTTTATATATAGGTAAAATACTCTTTCTCCATTCATCGGACAACTTCTTAGTCCTCAAAATTCTATTAAATAATTTTGTTAGCCAACCCACTCCTACATCTCCAAGACACTTACAAACTCAATGGATATATTATCCGGTCCTAAATCTTTTCCTATTTTCATCCTTCCTACAGCATTTCGTACCTCCGATGTCTTAATTCTTCGGAAAAACATACGTTCTCGACTCTCCCTCAAGTCCTCTATATTTAAGTTGCCCACAACCATTTCATTTAATAACTTCTCAAAGTAACTTCGCCATCTTTCCTTAATTTCCTCATCATTTACTAGGACTCTCGAATCCTCGCTCTTAATACACTTAATTATATCCAGATCTTTTATTTTTCTATCCCTTCGTTTAGCATGCTTATAAATGTTATTTTCTCCTTATTTTGTTCCTAATTTTGAATATAAATCGTCCTTTTAAAAAAATTTGCATCTCTTACCACTTTCTTAACTTCTTTTCTAACGGTCTTATATCTCTCTAAATCCTCTTCATTTCTACTCGTTTGCCATATTTTGAAGGTTGATCTTTTTTTTTCTCTCACAATATTTGGACTTCTTCTTGCCACCACCATGTTTGTTTATTTAGCAACCCTCTACCCTTTGATTATCCAAATATCTCCTTTGAAATTTTTCTTATGTACATAGCCATTTTATTCCACATCATATTTGTCTCACATTCCCAATTTCATGATGCTCCTTTAAGGACTTTATCTCTAAAAACTTCTAGTTTCTCTCCCTTCAAGTTCTACCACCTAAATCTTGGGTTCCCAGTCTCCTTTCTTGCATATATGTGTTTCCCATTCTTAACATCCAATACCATTAATCTATGTCGCAAGGTTCAAACACTCTCCTAGAATAACTTTACAATATTTACATGTCCAGCGATCCACCTTTCAAGTGATGAAAATTTAATTTGCCTCTTATTTGCCCCACTTTTAAATGTTATCAAATGTTCCTTCCTCTTCCTAAAATAAGTATTTGCTAGTATAAGATCATATGAAGCAGCAAAATATAATAGAGCCTCTCCACCATTGTTCTTATTTCCAAATCCATGTCCTCTATGCTCCCTCTCATATCCCATGTTATCTTTTCCAACATGTCCATTGAAATCTCCTCCTATAAATAGTTTCTCACCTAAGGGTACTCCTTAAATTATCTCATCCATATCTTCCCCAAATTACTGTTAGCTTGTGCATCTAATCCTACTTGTGGTGCATAAGAACTAATGATTTTAATTATGTTTTCTCTTAATACAGGCCTAATTTGTATTATTCTATCCTCTTTCCTATTAACACCTACCATATCTCTTTTGAATTTCTTATCTACTAAAACTCCTACTTCATTTCTATTTCTAATTTTACCGGTATAATATAATTTAAAACCATCTACCTCTTTAACTTTCTCCCCCACCCACTTTGTTTCTTATAAACAAACTATATTAATTTTCCTTCTAATCATGGTATCTACTAGTTCTCTACATTTTCCTGTCAATGTTCCTATATTCCAAGTCACTAACCTAAGCCTATTTTCCTGGACTAGCTTCTTTACCTGCACCCGTCCAGATTGGTGCAGGAACCCTTGCCCATTTTTCACCGCACCCGGGTGCCGGTGCGACGCCCCTTGCACATTCTTCGAAGCACCCAGAGGCAGGCACAACACATTGCTTCCAGGGTTAGTATTTTTGTTGTATAAATGCATCTAGTTTCTTGAGAAGAAGGGTTTAAATTAATCTAAAATAATAATAGAATATTTTGAAACAATTTTTATATATATTTAGGATTTAACTTGTGGTTAAAAATTCATTTTTGAAGATATGTTTCCATTCATGGTTTAGGTTTATTCCACAGTCGTTGAGCTTAAAACAAAATAAATTTTGGAGTATTTTGAGATAGTTAAATAAGATTTAGAGAATTATTGGGTATAAAAAATGATGTTGAAATTTGTTATTTTGAGAAATAAATTAAGAGTTGTTACTTATCAATGTGAAAATATCATTAAAATATTTTAATACAATGGGCAAGAAGTGTTCTAATTGTTGAGATTAATGAATTGAAGGGAACAAATAAGCGAATAAAAAATTTTATAAATGAATGAATAAAATTTATATTTTGAGGTAAGAATAACATGGGTTATCTCTGAATGTGAGATGTATTGGATTCTAGAGGCTGAGCGAAACCCAGAGTGCCGACAAAGTGATGACTGAAGTTTGAGAAATGGACAGTATGGGCTACTGTTTCTCGGTTTGTTGATTTAAGTTCGGTAAGAGGGTAAGCTAGCTGTAGTTGTATTATTTATATTCTAAACGTAAGGATAGGCACTTGAAGAAGATATGATAGAAACAATAATGAACATGTCTGGTAAAGAATTTGCACGTTCCTAGGGGTTCAGGATCGAAGAATACTGTCATGCCCCGCTTTCCATTATACAAAAACACAGACACGTAATTGAGGCTCGGCAAATGATATAAGTATACCAACTCATATCATGTATAAGCTGTACAATACCGTATGCTCAACAATACAATAATAATCACAGGAACAAGAATATAATACAATAACTAATATCTGAGATACAAGAACTTACAAAAGTCCAAGAATAGACAATGCAGTAAATAATTCGACAAGATCCTTTCTATAATCCATCGTTTGTACCTGTGTAAACAATAACTTAAAAGAAAGGAGAGAGTACCCGTTAGAGCAAGCTACGGACCGTAAGTACTACAAGCAAAATGGAAATAGGAACAAGGATAAAACAGGAAACAAGGACGTGTATACAAAGAACAAACCATGTAGAAGGAAAATGCAACATATAAACGGGGTCATATGAACCTAACTTATAAGTAGGAACCCTATAACTGGTAAACTAAAACATGTAACATATAACGGAAGTCATGAAACTTGCAAACGAAATCATATAACTTGTAAACAGGAATATGCATGTGCTCAGTGTTAATCTTAAGTCTATCCATCTTTTATCATTCATATCTAATGCACGCAATCATGTGTCACATGCCACAGGTTTGGGTGCATACAATCAAGTGAACATTTAGACTATAGTGGTGAATTCTATAGATCATGTACTCGGGTCTTTTCATGACTATAAAACTTGATCGGTAACTTGATCGGTAAACTTGGTCGGTAACTTGATCGGTAAACTTGATTGGTAAACATGTAACACGAGAAAAATAGGCCCCCTTCCAAGTACAGTCTCCTATATTGTCCACTACTAAGTCTTTCCCCTTATCACACTTGCTTGTTATGTTTTTACTATAAGTATACATGAACAGTAAACATGATCGGTAAATATGAACATGTAATCAATAGGAGCAGTATCAGAACAGGCTCAAAGATATATCAAGGGATATGCAATACATAAAATAGACAAAGTTCATTAAATATATAAAATAACGGGTTTATGCAAAAACGTAACAATACAAGTTCGGGACAACAATATGTTGTTGTACAAAAACTCACTTTCCTGTTGCTAAAGGAATGCGAAATCATTTCTGTCAGGAGTTCTTGAAACTAGACTCCCTATCGGTACCGATGCATATTCACACGATACAATATAAAAATAGTAACTAGGTCTAACATTCATTTCTTTATGGGTCTACTATTCAGCCAGCATGTCGGGGTCAAATTCTTATGTGTAAAAACTAACTGTAAATTCATTTTAAAATCTTACAAAAATTATAAATTGATTCCTAATCATGTCTTGTAACATTCTAGTTAATATCAAGTCTTTATTTTACTGTTAACACAATGTTTTGGTTAATAAATCATGGTAGATTGCTTCAAATCGGTAATCTGGAAATTAGAAATCATACAGTACTAAAAATGTGATAATTTGCAGCCTACAACTCGGAATCTGGATCCGTAAGAAGTTCCAGAAACTAGATTCAAAGGGATACAAAAATTATTTATAAAGTTCTAATTGATTTAAACTGTAACTAGGTCAAAATCTCATCACAACATCGGGTAGACAGCGTGCAGAATTCACAACATCGAAATATATAGCAATCAAAATCTTTAAAATGTATTCATCTATTACGCCTCTTAATCATGTGTTCGTGTAATGCATATGATAACAAGGAATATTCATGATCAAATTTCGGGTATGAGATTAACAAGAATCAATTGGGCTAGTGCATACTAATGTATTACTATCAATCGACGCGTGAAGGGAAGGAACGGAATTATAATACAAGATAAATCAATCAAAGAGTACTTACGGGATTCAAAGCAAAGCTTGTACGGGAACAAAAAGAGTGTACAAGAGATGCTTGTCTTATTACGGTGTTTGCATGTGCGATGAGAAACCACGGGAGGAAGAACAGCGGCACGACGCACGACAACACATAGCAAGAACAACAGCAACAACAGCAAGAGACAGTGGCAACATAGCGAACAACCGCTGCGATGGATGGCAGTGGTAGTGTGCTGCGGTGAAGGAGAGAGGCTCGGTGCTGGCTATGACGATCAGCAATGGTGCTTGGCGGGGATGTTGTCGAGGATGATGGCGAGGCAAGGCAACAGCGGCCGAGCACAGCAGTAGTAGGGGCGTCGACGGGGTAACGAGGTGCAGATGAGCGGGGGCTCCAGGTGGAGCGCAGTCGATGGGGAGGAGACGGAGGATGGCTGAAAGCGGCTGACGGCGTCGGGGACTGGGGACAGCGAGCAGATGGAAGAAGGAGGATTTAGGGGGGGGGATTTTGTATTAGCGGGTAATGATAAGGATTAGGGTTAAGATAATTCAAATATTTATATGATTAAGAATTAGGGTTATAGGGTTAACAGGTTAACGGGTTTCGGATTTAAATTAATGGGTTATAGGGTTTGGGTTTCGGGTTTAAATTAATGGGTTAGGATATTAGGGTATGGTCTTGAGTTTGTGTGTGGGCTTCAATCAAAAATAATTATAGTTGGGATTAGAATTTAAATATGGGCTTACAAAATAATTTAACGAATTATAGAACTGATTGAGAACTTGGGCTTAAATCCAATTAAAAGACCAATAGAATGAAATGTTGGGCTTTTATAATAATAATAATAACAATAATAATAATAATAATAATAATAATAATGAATCAAATAATATATGGGCTTTACTCAATGGTGAATTGGATCTAGATCTCTTTTAAATATAAAATGAAAGTAATAATAATTATAAGAATGGGTTGGGTTTACAGAATAAATAAATGGACACAATTATAGATTGGATTAGGAGTTTGGGCTTCACAAATAACGAAGAATCAAATAATCAAATCATAGGATGGCTAGGATTGGGCTATTTACAAATAAATCAAATAATTTTATAGAATGAATTAGGATTTGGATTCAAACAAAATAATCGAATATCGAGATAATGTAATTGGGTTCAAGAGAACAACAATATATATATATATATATATATATATATATATATATATATATATACTCCAGATAATTGGTGATGTGGCTAAAAATAGGGGTTCAATCGAGACCGTCCAGATGGGGCACGAATCCCGAAGCACAGGGTTAAAACGGTAATTTCACCTACAAACTGGTCTGAAGCGGGTACTGGTTCTCCTCCCCAAAGAACCATTAACCCGCGAACGGATCCACCTCGACTGGGTGCGGGTTTCAACCCACAACAAACCCGGTCCAGCAGGATAGAATTAGGGTTTCTGATTAATATTAATCAACGGCCCTGATTCATATCTGTCCTTTCACTGGGGATTAGGGATTACATTCCTTATCTATACACAGGAATTACATGCCTAATCTGTTCCCTAAGACGCCTATAAATACCCCCTATCCATCTCCATTAAGAGGTAATCAACCTTTCACCAGTTTTTGCGCTCTTTCATAGTCTTCCAGATTACTGACTTGAGCGTCGGAGGGTGCGTCGCCGGGAACAACCCCGGTGTCTCGCACTTTTTGCAGGTATACGGCGGGGGCAACGATCATACTCCGACGGAACAGGTATACATGTTTACTATTCAGTTTCCCTAAGAATCCACAAATACTATCTGTTTGCCCCCACACCAAATTTAGCGGCAACAGATTGGCGCCGTCTGTGGGAAACTAACGAATAGAAACCTCTCCTCTTCCTGGTGAACAGATCTTCTCCAGCCATGCCTCCTCGGAAAGTCAGGTCAAGGGGGTCCAACCGAGGACCCAACCCTGATCAGCAGCAAGAAGTCCCCCCTAATCCCGCTCAACAACAGGGGCAACTCCCCCCTGCAGCGGAAGACCCGCTCCAACAGGACCTTCCTCCTCCTAATCAGCCTGCCTCCAAAGGGTCCTAACCCTCAGAAACAGCCTCTTCATCAAGAACACGTCTCCATCCACAATGCCTCCACGGACTCTATGGCCTCCCATCATCCCCGAGCCTCTGGTCGCCACAATACCGCCCTCAATCGCCAGAAAGATGATGACCTCCGCCGCCATCTGGATGAAAAGCAGGCCCGAGAGGGAACCTCCCGCCAACACCATCCGGGTGAGCGGTCTCCTTGCCACCAGTACTACAGGTCCCCCGTCCGAAGAGGGCGGAAAGAGTCCCCCGAGCATTACCGAAGAAGGCACTCCCCCGCGGGTCAGCAACAGCCCAGGAACAATGAGGCACCCATCACTCGTGCCGAGTTCCAGCAGTTCCAAGCGACCGTCCTGCAGGCTCTCAACCTCCGTCGAAACCCTAATGAGCCGAAGGCCCCATCTCCTCCTCCAGTCCGAAGCCCTCGCCGACGATCACCATCTCCTCCTCCGGTCCGAAGCCCTCGCCGACGGTCCCCATCTCCTCGTCCTGCTCCTAGCAACTCCCGGCGTACCCCAAGTCCTCGTCGCTCCCGAAGTTACCATCGCCGTAGCCCTCGCTCTCCCTCATAAAAAGACGAATCTAGGGGCTCGACTGATTACCGTCGAAGGGATGACACCATGTACCGCCGTCTTCATGAAGTAGAGAGGTGCCTGGGCCAGATAGACCGAGAAGAGGAGCTTAGGAGGAGGACCCTACGTCCTAGCCGACCCCCTTTCTCCCGAACCATAGTGGATGCACCTGTGCCGTTCGGTTTCAAACCTCCCCAATTTGAGACTTACACCGGGGAGACCGATCCCGTTGATCACGTCGAAAGCTTTAAGACCCTGATGCTCCTCCATCAAGCTTCCGACGCCCTCCTCTGCAAGACCTTCCCCGCAACTCTCAAGGGCCCAGCTCGAGAATGGTACTCTCACCTTGCTCCCTCCTCAATTTTCTCCTTCGAGCAGTTCGAGACCCTTTTCGTCACCCATTTCGTAAGCAGCCGTAGGGCTGAGAAGACCAGCATATCCCTATTGCACCTCCTCTAGAAGAAGGGGGAAAAATTGAGAGACTATGTGAAGAGGTTCACAGCTGAAGCCAAATCCATAGCATCCCTCGACCAGTCGGTCGCTGCGGCAGCATTTCAATCTAATATCCTCAATTCCAACCTCCGCTCCTCCCTCGCCAAGAAGCCTCCACAGAACATTTCCGACCTTCTCCTTCGCAGCGAAAAGTACATTCGGGCCGAAGAGGCCGAGCATCAACCCAACTGGAGGGGTCTTCCTCTGGGTTTAAGAGAAAAGGAATAGAAGAGGAAGGGGCTAAGAAGCTCCAGAAGGATAATGCCGACCAGCGCTGACCTCCCCCCAGATTCGAGAAGTTCACTCCCCTCACCACTAACGTCTCAACTATTCTGATGGAAGTCGAAAAGGAGGGGATCTTACCTCCTGCTCCGAGGATGAACACCCCCGCCAAGAGGAGGGATAAAGAAAAATGGTGCCGTTATCACCGGGACCATGGGCATGACACCAACGATTGTCGTGCTCTGAAGAACGAGATCGAAGCCCTTATCCAGAGGGGGCAGCTGACGAAGTTTGTAAGGAAGGACCGAGCCGAACTTCCTCCCCAGTCTCGGGGGGCTAACAAGCGTCCGGAACGAGAAGAGACGCCCGACTTCGAGGAAAAGCGAGTCCTCCACCTCATCCATGGGGGCCCAATGGAGGGCTCCTCAAATTCCTCTCAGAAGGCATTTATAAGGGAAGTTAACTCGGTCCGAACCACCCCTCCTCCCAAAGGCCTCGGAGTGCCTGTCACATTCTCAGACGAAGATCTTGAAGGAGTTCGGACCCCACATTGTGACGCACTCGTCATTAGCCTCCACATGGCAAATTTTAAGGTGGAGAGGATACTAGTGGATAACGGCAGCTCAGTGAACATCCTCTTCCTCGCCGCTTTCAAAGGCCTAAAGCTCTCCCGAGATAGACTCAAGCCCGCCGGCTACACGCTCCATGGGTTCACGGGAGTACCAGTGACTATTGAGGGGGTAATTACCCTCGACGTAACTGCTGGCAAAACTCCTACTACCCGGATGGAGTCGATGGATTTCATGGTCGTAGACGTCCCAGCAGCCTACAATGTCATTTTGGGTCGGCCCGACCTGGCTGCCCTTGAAGCCGTCCCTTCTGCCTACCACCTCAAAATGAAATTCCCCACTCGGGCCGGAGTAGGAGAAGTAAGGGGCAATCAGGAGCAGGCCCGCAAGTGTTATATGACCTCTACCCTCGGACCCGTCCTCTCCTTAGAAACTCTAGAAATCCTTCAAGATGCTGCTCGGCCAACTTCCGAGCCGGTGGACGAATTGGAGGAAGTACTCTTCTCTGAGCAGGAGCCGACCCACAAGTTCTTTGTCAGCAAGACCCTCCCGTCCACCCTATACTCAGACATTGTAAAATATATCCGAAGCAATCAAGATCTCTTCGCTTGGTCAGCTGCAGATATGCCCGGTATCTCCGAAGAACTCTTGGTCCACCGCCTGAGCGTTGATCCAGGGTCCAAACCGGTTCAGCAGAAGAGGCGCAAGTTCGCCCCCGAGCGTCAGCTCGCTATTAAGGAGGAGGTTGACAAGCTCTTGAAGGCCCGGTTCATACAGGAGGTGAACTATCCTAAGTGGTTGTCGAATGTAGTGATGGTGAAGAAGTCCAATGGGACTTGGAGAATTTGCATTGATTTTACCGACCTCAACAAAGCTTGCCCCAAGGATCCATTCCCACTTCCGAGTATTGACACCCTGATCGATGCAACTTCGGGACATGAGCTCCTCAGCTTCATGGATGCCTTTTCAGGCTACAATCAGATCCGGATGTTCCCCCCGGATATCCCGAAGACTTCGTTTGTGACCGACCAAGGCCTCTATTGCTACAGAGTCATGCCGTTCGGTCTAAAGAATGCAGGTGCAACATACCAACGCCTCATCAACAAGGTTTTCCAGGCTCAGATCGGCCGGAACATGGAGGTGTACGTTGACGACATGCTTGTGAAAAGCATCCGAGGCATTGATCATGTGACCGACCTCCAAGAGGCGTTTGATGTTTTGAGAAACCACAATATGAGACTCAACCCGAAAAAGTGTGTGTTCGGCGTCTCATCAGGGAAGTTCCTCGGCTTCATGGTTAGCCAACGAGGAATTGAAGCAAATCCGGAGAAGATCAAGGCCATATTGGACATGGCCCCTCCTAGAAATGTTAAAGAAGTTCAGAGACTAACAGGCCGCCTCACCGCCATAGGGTGCTTTCTCTCAAAGTCCGAGGAAAAATGCCTCCCCTTCTTCAAGGCCCTCAGGGGGGCTAAAGGATTCGAATGGGGGCAGCAGCAACAGGAGTCCTTTGACCAGCTCAAGGCTTACCTCGTCAATCCCCCTCTCCTCAGCAAACCGATCCCTGGCGAACCCCTCTACCTCTACCTGGCAGCCTCCGAGCAGACCCTCAGTGCAGTCTTAGTGAGGGAAGAAGAGCGGGCTCAGAAGCCCATCTACTATGTCAGCAAAGTGCTTCGGGACGCCGAGCTCCGGTATCCGAAGATAGAGAAAATGGCTTATGCCCTGGTGATGGCCGCGAGAAAGCTTCGCCCGTACTTCCAGTCCCATTTGGTGGTCGTTCTTACCGACCAGCCGCTGAAACAGGTTCTTCACAAGCCCGAGACTTCAGGTCGCCTTATGAAGTGGTCAATCGAGCTGAGCCAACACGATATAACTTATCAGCCTCGGACCGCGATCAAGGCTCGGGTGCTGGCCGAATTCATAGTTGAGACCACTATCCCCGAGTCCAGCCAAACAGTGATGGGACCACCCGTCTGGTCGGTTTATGTAGACGGATCCTCGTGCAATGAGGGAAGCGGGGCAGGGGTCATTCTGGCAGGCCCAGATGATTTCATCCTTTAATACTCCCTCCGGATAAACTTCAAAGCCTCGAACAACGAAGCTGAATACGAGGCGCTAATAGCCGGTCTCGGAATGGCCCGAAATGCAGGGGCACAACGACTGCGGATCTTCAGCGACTCTCAGTTGGTCGTCAATCAGGTCCTCGGCGAGTATGAAGCCCGCGATGATAGGATGGTTAAATACTTGGCTAAAGTCAAAAGCCTCATGGCACTGTTTGAAGAGGCCCTCATCCAAAGGATCTCCAGAGAAGAAAATGCTCAGGCCGACGCCCTATCCAAATTAGCCTCCTCTTCCCTTCAAAGCCTCGAACAGACTGTCTTGATAGAAGTCCTCCTGAAGCCAAGCATAGAGAATGACACACTGGACTCCGTTGAAACACTGCCTGCCCTCCTCGAAGAAAATTGGATGAAACCCCTCGTCGAATTTTTAAGGGACGGACTCCTTCCCGAGGATCCGAAGGAAGCGCGAAGATTCAGGACCCGAGCCGAGCGTTACGCATTAATCGGAGGCATCCTGTATAAACGCTCCTTCACCCAGGTGGACGGACGGCCCTACCTGAGGTGCCTCTCCCCCGGGCAAGCTGACCACGCCCTTCAAGAACTTCATGAGGGCATCAGCGGGGCCCATTCTGGCTCCAGAGCCCTGGCGCGCAAAGTGTTGAACTACGGGTATTTCTGGCCCACTCTCCTACGAGACGCCGAACGACACGTTCGGTAATGCAGCTCCTGTCAGAAGCACTCCGACATCCGACGCCTTCCGCAAGCACCACTCACTTCCCTATCAAGTCGATCCCCTTTGCAATGTGGGGGATGGATTTACTAGGACCGTTCCCGCCAGCCCCCGGACAGCTCAAGTTCCTAGTTGTGGCAGTCGACTATTTTTCGAAATGGATAGAGGCCGAACCACTGGCCACGATCACCGAAAACAAGGTTGTTCAGTTCTTCTGGAAGAGCGTAATCTGCCGATTTGGCGTCCCCAGGGTCCTAATTACCGATAACGGAACGCAGTTCACTAGGGCTGCCTTCCGAGCCTTATGTGAAGACCTCGCCATACAACACCGATTCTCCTCCGTCTCTCATCCTCAGTCCAACGGCTAGGCCGAGAATGCCAACCGGCAGATCCTTTCAGGCATTAAGAAGAGGTTAGATAAGTGCTCCAAAGGCTTGTGGGTCGATCAGCTGCCTAACGTGCTCTGGAATTACCGCACCACCAAGCGGACCCCAACCGGTGAAAGCCCGTTCAATCTCACCTACGGGTCCGAGGCCATCATCCCCCTAGAAGTTGGGTTACCCTCTCCTCGTCTGATTGCTTATGAAGAAGAGAAGAATGCTAAGGAGCTCAGAGCAAGTCTAGATCTGATAGACGAAATCTGAGAGAGAGCTGCCATACGCCAGCAAACTTACCGAAAAAGGATCGAGCTAGCATACAACAAAAGAGTCCGCCCAACGGACCTCAAAGAAGGGGACCTGGTCCTCCGAAAGTTGGCCATCTCGTTCCCTAGTCAGAAAAGCAAATTGGCCCCGAACTGGGAGGGACCTTACAAGATTTCTAAGGAAATCCGCCCCGGCACATACAGACTAGAAGATCTCGAAGGCAGGGAGATTCCCCGGACTTGGAATGCCGACCATCTCTTAAAATACCAAGAGAGAGCAACAGCGCCTCTCTAAGTAATCCGAGATGTCGAACCGTCCCTCTCCAGTTATTTGTAGTACTTTTCTTTTATTTTTCCTTGTAATAACGGCTAGCAACTTTAGAAGCAGCCGATCATTGGATATTAATAAATAAAGTTTTTTCATATTTTCGATACTGTTACATCTCTCTACTTTAAACTCTTCAATCTAACGATGGTTCGGAGTCCAACACTCGGCCCGACTTTACTTCCTCGGCTCGCCCATAGGCGAGCCAGAAGTAGATCGCCGTTCGGAATTGCTCCCACAGCCATTGAATGGTTCGGAGTCCAACACTTGGCTCGATTCTACTTCGCAAGTTTGCTCCTAAGCAAGCTAGAAGTAGTTCGCCATTCGGAATTGCTCCCACAACCTTTGAACTAATCTAACGATGGTTCGGAGTCCAACACTTGGCTCGACTTTACTTTGCAAGTTCGCTCCTAAGAGAACTAGAAGCAGATCGCCATTCGGAATTGCTCCCACTGCCGTTGAATGGTTCGGAGTCCAACACTTGGCTCGACTTTACTTTGCAAGTTCGCTCCTAAGAGAACTAGAAGTAGATCACCATTCGGAATTGCTCCCACAACCTTTGAACTAATCTAACGATGGTTCGGAGTCCAACACTTGGTTCGACTTTACTTCCCCGGCTCGTCCATAGTCGAGCCCGAAGTAGATCGCCGTTCGGAATTGCTCCCACAACCGATGAATGGTTCGGAGTCCAACACTTGGCTCGACTTTACTTTGCAAGTTCGCTCCTAAGCGAACTAGAAGTAGATCGCCATTCGGAATTGCTCCCACAACCTTTGAACTAATCTAACGATGGTTCGGAGTCCAACACTTGGCTCGACTTTACTTTGCAAGTTCGCTCCTAAGCGAACTAGAAGTAGATCGCCATTCGGAATTGCTCCCACAGCCGTTGAATGGTTGGGAGTCCAACACTTGGCTCGACTTTACTTTGCAAGTTCGCTCCTAAGCGAACTAGAAGTAGATCGCCATTCGGAATTGCTCCCACAACCCTTGAACTAATCTAACGATGGTTCGGAGTCCAACACTCGGTTCGACTTTACTTCCCCGGCTCGTCCATAGTCGAGCCCGAAGTAGATTGCCGTTCGGAATTGCTCCCACAGCCGTTGAATGGTTCGGAGTCCAACACTTGGCTCGACTTTACTTTGCAAGTTCGCTCCTAAGCGAACTAGAAGTAGATCGCCATTCGGAATTGCTCCCACAGCCGTTGAATGGTTCCGAGTCCAACACTCGGCTCGACTTTACTTTGCAAGTTCTCTCCTAAGCGAACTAGAAGTAGATCGCCATTCGGAATTTCTCCCACAACCCTTGGTCTAACCTAACGATGGTTCGGAGTCCAACACCCGGCTCGACTTTACTTTCCCGGCTCGCCCATTGGCGAGCCAGAAGTAGATCGCCGTTCGGAATTGCTCCGACAGAAATCTTGAGTTCTATGGCTCAACTTTACATCACTGGCTCATCCCCAAGCGGGCCGGGGGTAGATGGCCATTCCGAACTACCCCCACGACCATCGAGCCGAGCGGACGAGGTACCGACCCTCGTATATGGCGAAAAAACCTTCCGAGGCAAACCACCGTCAGATCGTCTCAAAATATGTGCTAAAGTGTGATGAACGGATCTGATCAAGCCACGTGTCCACAAAACGACAAGATAACGTTTTCTTGGGAATTGGACCCGCCTCAAGATTCGTGCCACCATCCAACGGCTCTGATCACTTCACCTTGAAAGAAAGTTTGAGTTAAGGTTTAGGGGACTTTCCCCTCGGTTCCGGACTTGGGTCATCCCCTCTTCTACCATGATCTTCCCCGACCCTGACACCCACATCGGGGCAGTCAGAATCGGGAGAAGATCATGGTGGAAGAGCGACCACCCGTCCTCCCGAAGCAACCTCCCTTCAAGGTTGTGGACTTCGGTCACCACCTCTTCTACCGTGATCTCCCCCGATCGTGACCTCCACATCGGAGTCGTCAGAATCGGGAGAAGACCACGGTTGAAGAACGGCGACCCATCCTCCCGAAGAGCCTTTCCCTCGGGTCCGGATTACGGTCGCCAGCTCTTCTGCCTTGTCCTCCCCCGCCCCTGACACCCACATCGTAGTCGTCAGGAACGGGAAAAGAACAAGGCAGTAGAGTGACCACCCCTCCGAACCTTTAGAGGCGAAAATTTTTCACAAGCTTGGCATCCGCCCAAGGGCAGAAGCCATTGATGCCACTAGAGTTCAAGACTGCAATGACAAACTACAAGGGGGGGTGTGGGATTTATAGCCTTCCCCCAAGAGACTGTCATTATGACCCTCGGGAGTCCAAAAGTCGGGCCTAGGGAGCTGGAGCACCGCGTATTAATTAAGGGGCACCGTTCTCAACGCCCTTGGGAAGGTAAAACGCCCCCACGGATCCCGGAGTGCAATTAATGCTGTTAGGGAACTGGCCCCATCTTTTGAGAACCACGCTCGGACGTCCGAGGGCCCGCATTCCTAATCGGGCCGCGTGGCCGCAGCTTCGAAACAGCTGTACCTTAGCCGCCGAACCGAGCCGCACCTGAAGGCCCCGAGCAAGATTCAGAGCCGCGGAAAAGTGTGTACTTCGAGGCCAACATGCTCGACGAAGCAAATACTTGCTTCGCGGATCATTTCGAGCCTACCCTAGCTAGCGCAATTACAGCACAATAAAAAGCCAGCAGAGAACAGTTCAGATAAATCGACTCTAGTTTTATTAATATAACTTGGATAAATTTACAAAAAGATTACAACAAAACAAAGTTCGCAAGTCCGAAGACAAGATACGACCCGTTCACTGCCTCCGAGGAAGGGGGACGCTCCGGTTCAGCGACACCTTGGGTCGGCACTTCTTGACCTCCGAACTCGTCTCTAGACCGACAAACCGAGACGTGCCCTCGCCCTGACCCTGACAGTCGCTCCAACCGAAGCACCACTTGAAGACACCGCTACCCCACTTTGGGCGTCGGCTGCTGTCCTACCTATGATGGGGGTTCGGCTCGCGGCCTGATAAAACGTAATCCCTCGCTCGATCTCTTCGCGAGTGCACGAGGTGCTCCGGACGTTAGCCCTCACCGGCTGAGGTTTGAGCCGAGCAACCTCTTCCTCCAGTTCGACGATCCGATCCTTCAACGTGTCATCCTTTACTATCACTTTGAACCGAGGAAGTTTTGCCGAACCAGGATACTCGGCGCTGTCAGATATGACGCGTCGCAAGTGGGTCACCTCGATGCTCTTATCGACCGTCACCCTTTGCAACTGTTCTACCTTCCTTGCGAAGTCATCTCGTTCGGCCGAGACCCGGACCAACTCTTCCTCCTAAGCAGATAGTTCGACCTCGACTATCCGCAGATGGTGCAGCTCGGCCAATGCCTCACTATACCTAATCTCTAAGTTGTGAAGTATCCTCCTCGTCAGATGAACCTCCCCCTCGAGACGATCCTCCCGGGACCGCTGAAACAACTCGGCTCGGCGCCGATCCGCTGGGGTGATCAGTGTCTGTTCGACGATCTGAAATGAGAAATGGACAACATTGAAGTACAATATGGCCGAACCAAACACTTAGACAAAAGTCCAAAACCAAAACAACACTTTTCATTCATTATCAAAAGCGGTGGCCAGTCCGCAAAAGGCATTACACTGATTGAAAGAAAAAACAAAACAAGAAACTACAAAAATTTGCGAGGGGATCAGGGGTCCACCTGCATCGCCGCATCGACCTCGGGCGCGTCGTTAGATGGCCCCTCGATCCTCCCCTCGAACTGGGCGTTTGCCACAGGTGGGTCGGTCTCCTCCTCCTCGTCATCGCCTTCGGCCTCGTCGCCTTCACCTCCCCCCTCCTCACCGCCTGAGGGCGACCCGGGCCACAGTCTGTAGCCGACCCGCTCGAAGCCAGGGACACGATCCTGAACATGGTCGAGTGCCCTCTGATAGGACCTCTCCATGTTCTCGTCCATGTGTTTCTTCGCCTCGGCCTCGACCTCGGCCTCAACCTCGGCTCTGATCTTCACGGCCAGCGCCTCCTTCTCTGCCTTCAGGTCGGCCAGAGACTTCGCCGACGCGGCCAGCTCCTCAGCAGCATTCTTGGCCTTGACGGACTCTGCGTCAAGTCGCCCCTTGACTCTCTCCAAGTCCGCCTCAAGATCGGCAACCCGGACTTCTAAGGCCTCGACCCGCCACTGCTCGGCCTCGAGCTGCCGAACCGCCTTGACCTTCTCAGCCCTGTCCTTGTCGCTGGCTGCCTTCAGCTCCTTCTCCTGCATGGCGAACGTCTCGAGGAGGTGGTCGAAGTGGCAGGTAGCCTGCAAAGACAACGATCAGAGCAATGTGCAAGCCGAACAGCAAACTTGAAGAAATTCGCAAAGACACTTACCGACACGAGCGACCGAGCCACTTCATAGGTATCGTCGCCGACCGTCCCCGCCTTCAGCGTGGCTATGTCCTTCAGTTGTCGAGGAATCCGTCCTGATTCTTCACCAGCCAGTTCGGCACAAACAATTGCTTGTGCTGCTCGGTCAGGATTTCCTCGGCCGCTTTAGTCAACGGCGGAGCCTCAAGCGTCAGTGCCGCATTAACATCAAAGGCCCCCTCAATCACGCTCGGGGCCATAGGTGCCGCGGGCTCCTCGGCAACAACCACCTCCGAGGGCACCTCAGTAGCCGGAGGAGGCGGAGTGGTGGTAGAGGCGACCGTGGGCTGCAGAGTCGACGAGGCAGCTACGGCCGCCCTCTTCCTCTTTCTACCCCCGGCCAACTTGGACCTATCGGCCATCATGGCGTTGAAATCAATCTTCATCGCTTCTGCATCGGACCACAAAAAAGAAACGAGTCAGCAAGACGAACTAAAGACTTGAAAGAAAAACAAAAATAAATGAGATGTCAGGAGCATACTCGGGTCGATGGGGCTAAGGCCGGACCCGAACAGCACCTCCTCAGTCAACTCCCTCCAACTCAACAGGGGAAGAGCCATGATCTTCCTCGCCACCTCCTCGGCCTCAGACAATACAGGGTCGGCTCTCGCAAATTTCGGCACCTCCACTTTCCACCGGGTCAGAATGTGCCGTATCGCCTCACCCCTTAATATAAAATACTTCTCTTTCCAACCCTTAATTGAGTCGGGGTTTTCTATGATCCTAACACCCTTCCTCGGCCCCAAGTAGTACCGATGCTCTGTCTTGTGCTGCCGGTTTATTCGATACAGGCCCCGGAAGACCGTTAGGTCCGGCTCGACTTCAGCCTTGTAGCACTGAAGCAAGAAAGCGTTCACGTGACGCCAAGTGTTCGGCATGAATTGGGTCGGCGCGAGGCAGAACCAGCCAAGGATCTAGAGGATGAAAGGATGCAGCGGGAAACGTAGTCCGGCATTCAAGGAGTCGAAGTCGAACATGCACATATCCGACGACGACAGCTTGGAATTCGCTCGCATCCCAGGACCGGGGATCATCAGTTTGTACTCCGGAGGGATGGCGAATCCCTTTCTGATCCGATGGAGATCCCTCTCGGATAACACCGAAATGATCTCGTCGGCCTCGGTGGGAAGGGCCGGGTTAGGTTCTTCGACGATTTTCGACTTTCCATAGATCGCCTTCTCCAAAAGCTCGCCCTCATACTGCCTGACCCCCGAATGCCCAGACAGAACAGAGGGATATCGTCCCATCTCGGGGGCTTGCTTCGGGTTTTCCACAATCACCGCCACCACGGGAGATTGGGTCGCCACCCTCCTCTTCTTCTTCTCCTGTCTCGCCTCGGTAGCCGACGGTTCGGCGACCTGCTTCCCCTTCCTTCAGGGCCTCCGCCCTTCTTCTCTCCTCGGCGCCATCATCGCCTGAAGACGAGGCCCCACTCCCCGAGTTCACTCTTGACATCTCTAGAAAAAAGCTAAGGCAAAGTAGACTGACCTTTGAAATGACGTTCACGGTCGGAAAGTGCTTGCCGGAAATTGCCTGGCCCACGCGACAGCCAACGTCACCGCCTTGGAGCAAGAATCGCCGCTAGCAGAGAACTTAGAAAACAAAAGTGAAATCTTGGAGTGAAAAGTAAGAAATGAGCTTGGGAGTGGGGGAGTGAAAACTTATAACCCTTTGGGATAGTGGGCCTTCTTGGGAAACGTGGAAAGCCCA
The DNA here is from genome assembly GCA_017893485.1 of Hemerocallis citrina. Taxonomy (NCBI): domain Eukaryota; kingdom Viridiplantae; phylum Streptophyta; class Magnoliopsida; order Asparagales; family Asphodelaceae; genus Hemerocallis; species Hemerocallis citrina. Next base: position 105,217,062 of record CM030365.1, read on the forward strand.
CTAAGCCAAAACGCCAAGCGGAAAGCTGCGACGTTTCGAAGAACGGAAGGACTCCCCTAATCACTAAAGTCCACGACTCGGCCACCGGTCCGCCAAACCGAGCTACTGAGTCCCTTCAGAACATTTAACTTCATACCTCGGACCGACGTCTCTTAGACTCCGAGCCGAGATGACGAGGAACCGACCCTCGTATATGGAGAAAAATCATTCCGAGGCGAAGTCACCGTCGGATCGCTACAAAATTTGCGTCAGAATTCGATGGATGGTTCAGATCTTGCCACGCCCACAAAACGACAAGATAACATTTTCTCGTGATCTGAACCCCATCCTCGTGATGCGCACCATGACGGACGGACCAGATCCTCCCACGTGTACCTTCCGAGCTGCCTGCCATCGGCCTGCTCAACCGAGCTACCGAACAGCTTAGTCGAGCAGCCGAGCCACTGGGCTCGAAGAAATGGGACCATCAAGAGGCGCTTCCTTCAAAAATATCCCACTCGGCGCCTCGGCCAACAGTGCCAATGCTCCGAGCCGAGATGACGAGGAACCGACCCTCGTATATGGAGAAAAATCATTCCGAGGCGAAGTCACCGTCGGATCCCTCCAAAATTCGCGTCAGAATTCGATGGACGGTTCAGATCTTGCCACGCCCACAAAACGACAAGATAGCATTTTCTCGTGATCTGAACCCCATCCTCGTGATGCGCCCCATGATGGACGGACCAGATCCGCCCACGGGTACCTTCCGAACTGCCTGCCATCGGCCTGCTAAACCGAGCTACCGAACAGCTTAGTCGAGCAGCCGAGCCACTGGGCTCGAAAAAATAGAACCATCAAGAGACGCGACCTTCAAAGTATTTTACTCAGCGCCTCGGCCAACGGCACCGAGTCTCCGAGCCGAGATGATGAGGAACCGACCCTCGTATATGGCGAAAAAACTCGCCGACCCATATCAGCCGTTGGATCTTGTAAAAAAGTGCGCTCATCATGATGGACGGTTCAGATCTTGCCACGTCCACTATACGACAAGATAGCGTTTTATGGGGATCTACGCTGAGATGGACGGCCCAAATGATGCCACGTGCCTCGGATCCTTCGAGCCGAGGCACTGACCTTCCAAACCGAGGTGCTGACCATCCGAGCCGAGATGACGAGGAACCGACCCTCGTATATGGCGAAAAAACTTGCCGACCCATATCAGCCGTTGGATCTTGTAAAAAAGCGCGCTCATCATGATGGACGGTTCAGATCTTGCCACGTCCACTACACGACAAGATAGCGTTTTATGGGGATCTATGCTGAGATGGACGGCCCAGATGATGCCACGTACCTCGGATCCTCCGAGCCGAGGCACTGACCTTCCGAACCAAGGCGCTGACCATCCGAGCCGAGATGACGAGGAACCGACCCTCGTATATGGCGAAAAAACTCGCCGCCCCATATCAGCTGTTGGATCTTGTAAAAAAGCGCGCTCGTCATGATGGACGGTTTAGATCTTGCCGTGTCCACTACACGACAAGATAGCATTTTATGGGGATCTACGCTGAGATGGACGGCACAGATGATGCCACGTACCTCGGATCCTTCGAGCCGAGGCACTGACCTTCCGAGCCGAAGCGCTGACCCTCCGAGCCGAGGAACCGAGGAGCCGACCCTCATATACGGCGAAAAAACCTGCCGAGGAACGGGGACCGTCTGATTACTCAGAAATTCGCGCTCCGCTCTGATCGAAGGCTCAGATTATGCCACGTCATAAATCAGTATTTTAAAATCGATTTTTATTTATTTAAATCGTTTTATTTATTTAAAAATTGCAAAAAATTGCTAAAAATTCGGAAAATTAGCTAAAAATTCTAGACAATAATTAAAAGTTCGGAGGGATATTTTTGAGCCCCTGAACGAACAATTATTGTCTAGAATGTACTGTTAAGCCCCCCGAACAATTAGTTAACACGTCGCAAAATTAAATAAATAGCCCGAAAAAATAGATAAAAACTCGATACAAACTCGATGCATCATATGGCTTCAAAAAAGAGAAGGAGTTACATTACCACCCACTTCGGGATTCAAAATCACCCATTCGAACTCCGATACAACTCCACTAAGCCACTAAAACGGTCAAACTACTCCTCAAAGACTGATCATCCTCAGCCTTTAGGAGTGGGGGCTCGTGATGTGGCTAAAAATAGGGGTTCAATCGAGACCGTCCAGATGGGGCACGAATCCCGAAGCACAGGGGTAAAACGGTAATTTCACCTACAAACTGGTCTGAAGCGGGTACTGGTTCTCCTCCCCAAAGAACCATTAACCCGCGAACGGATCCACCTCGACTGGGTGTGGGTTTCAACCTGCAACAAACCTGGTCCAGCAGGATAGAATTAGGGTTTCTGATTAATATTAATCAACGACCCTGATTCATATCTATCCTTTCACTGGGGATTAGGGATTACATTCCTTATCTATACACAGGAATTACATGCCTAATCTGTTCCCTAAGACGCCTATAAATACCCCTCATCCATCTCCATTAAGAGGTAATCAACCTTTCACCAGTTTTTGCGCTCTTTTATAGTCTTCCAGATTACTGACTTGAGCGTCGGAGGGTGCGTCGCCGGGAACAACCCCGGTGTCTCGCACTTTTTGCAGGTATACGGCGGGAGCAACGATCATACTCCGACGGAACAGGTATACAGGTTTACTATTTAGTTTCCCTAAGAATCCACAAATACTATCTGTTTGCCCTCACACCAAATTTAGCGGCAACAATTGGAATACAAGAATTGAAGAAGAGAAAAGAAATACAGGTAAAAATCTGTACAATCAGGAACAGTGGTTACAAATACGCCCGATAAATCCAGGTATATGGGCTAGAGGTATGTCTGTCTATCAACGAAAAGATCGGTAAAGAGGTTGCAGTTCCTAGGAATGGTCGAGACTGAAGATACGCCCAATAAATGTTGTGTGGGCCGGTAAGGTCCGTAGTTACGGGAGATCGACTTGTTAGGGTTCGTGGCTAGAGATATGCCCAGTAAATCCACTATATGTGGGCTAGGGGTAGGATGGTAAGGTCCAATATCCTGGGGGTACGACTCAAACGTGATTACACGTTGGAGTATATTCATTGGGTTTATGTATTGCATAACGAGGGATTGAACCCTATATTAAGGAGTATGTTAAGGGCTTTCCCTCGGACCTTTGTAGTATGGGATGCATCAAATCCGAACAATTGTGCATTAGTGTTGAATCGTAAGTTTGAATGTCTGCACTAGGCATTAAGTTCATATCATACACTAACATATTTAGGATAGTCACTTTTTATTTTGCATTCAAGTTGGTGTTTGATAAATTAAAGAATCTTTGTATTATAGCATTGCGTTAGTTGTATGCAACTGACGTGTCCGTAGTTTTCAAGTTGCAGGACTCAGATTAGCAAGCGACAAGGATATGAGTTTGGTGTTGATGACTGTTGCAGGATTGAAGACGTTTAATGTTTTAAGTTGTATTTCTTTATGTAATTTTCCACTGTGTATTAAAATAAACATCATTGTAATGAAAAAGTTTTAAATTCCTTATAATTTTGTACGAAATTGAAGTAAAGATCTTGTTTGTGCTACGAATTACCTATATTTGGAATTCGAGGCGTTACACAATGGTATCAGAGCCAACTTCAATAAGTGGTACAAAAATTATAAGGTAAACAAAATTAGTGTGGACATTAGATGTGAGTGTCAGTTTTGAGTCATGAATGTTAATAGTTATTGAACTTGTATTCATGAAACTCTGCTCGTATACATTGAAGCAATATTGTATGCAAGCATATTTCCTTTTGTATCACGAGTGCTATGGTTGGTTTAAACCTAACATTTGTGGTACCTTGTATGTAGACTAATTTTTCTCTTTGATTTTTCTTCGTGTATTTTCTTTATACTACTTTTCATCTTTAATACATAATACTTTTTCAAAAAAATTCTTTTCGTTTACTATTTATTCACATTGATATTTATTATTTTATCTATCTTCTTTTGTCTTAATCTTTAATTGTGTCTTACTTATTTTTTCATTCTTAAAAAAAATTCCATATTTTTATGTGCTTTTACGTTACTCATTTATTTTTGCTATTACTTTTACGTATTTTATTAAGTTTTAAGTTACTACTTATTAAATTATTATTGCAACTCTTATTTCCTTTTTATTTCTATTATATTTTTAATTTTTAATTTTTGCATATTTACGTTCATTTTGTATATACTTTGATTTTACAATACTATATTTTTTTCATTATTTTATATTGTCTTATTTATTTCAGTATATTTTAGCATGATTGTAATATTTTTACTTATATAAATATAATATACCTCTACACATTATTAAATTTTCTTTGATTACTATTTTTGATTTTATAGCTTATATTCGATACTATTGTTATTACTTCTTATTTGCTATGCTTTGTTCAATTTACTCTTCACTATTAATAGCCAGTTATTAACTTTGTTGCTTATCTATATAATAAAACACAAAGAAAGCTATCAAGTGGCTCTCATTCAATCCCCCCAAAATAAAAGGCCTAGATCTAATCTCATAAAACACATTTTCTCCACAAAAGTTTTCCCCCAAAACTCAAATTCAAATCCCCCAAAACAACTCCTCTATTTATTTAATTATTTCTCTCTCTCTCTCTCTCTCTCTCTCTCTCTCTCTCTCTCTCTCTCTCTCTCTCTCTCTCTCTCTCTCTCCATATATATATACTTATGCAAACATGAACTTTTATACCCCAATTTATAATTATTTTTTAACATATACTAATGGAAACATAGACTTTTATACCCCAGTTTATAATTATTTTTCAACATATACTAATGCAAACATTGACTTTTATTTACAACTAATTATTGTCATACTATTTAAACTTGAGCTACATAATTGTTGATTTACTGTTTATAAGGCTTTTCATATGTTGTATCGTTCTGAAGACGTGTCGTAGGCACGTTGTCACGCTCCACTTCCCAAAATACGGAACACGAGAACGTAACGTAGGCCCAGCAAATGAGGTAAACACCATCCATAAGCTGTACCAGACTAACTCAGCAATAAGAATAACAACATACAACCACGCAAGAAGTATAACCACATGAAACAAAGATAAATTCCAATAATAAATGAAATAATCCAACATCCGTGATCAAAACAAACTACGGATCATAAATCCAAAAACAAAGTACAAGTTATAACAATGTTCAAGAAAATAAATCCAGCAGCAAATAAAACTATGCAGCGGAGACTGGTTCCAACTTTAGAAACGTTGCTCACCAATTCCTTCGGGAACAGATCCTTCAGGTACCTGTAAAATCTTGATCTAAAAAGAAAGAAAAGAGTACCCTTAGAGCAAGTCATGGGCAGCAAGTAGAGAAAAATAGGAGGTAAAGGAAAGCATATATATCAAAGAATAGGGACATACTCAAAGACAAAGAACAAAACAAAGAGCAGACAATAATATCAAAGGTGTACAATAATCACGCATGTAATGAGTGATGTCAATTCAAGATCAAGCATGAGATGCAGGTTGTTAAGTATTTTATTAGCCTATCTAGTGCACATACTACTGCGTCCCATTCCACAGGTTCGGCGCAAGCACAGTGATCGTTTTGAGACCGATGGTGAATTCACAGATCGTATACTCGACATTGATAACAATAATTTACGTGCAAGAATCATCATTCAATCATTACAATCAATACTCCTCCTTCTATGTCAAGTATTCGTTCGGGCGAGAAGGCCTTACCGAGTACATTTCCCGATTGTTCACTACACAGTCTACCCATAATACCCCAGCTTATTAATAATTTATTTTCATCCTATGTGAGCATGAAAGAGAGTTTCAATATTGTATATTACTATGTGTGACTAATTCTAAGCATTACAGACAAAGCATGAGGCAAACACATCAATTAAGCACAATTCACATAATCATGACAGCATGACATTGCTGTACTAAAACATGGATTATGGTCACTATAAATAGTAAATCTGAATCCGCTGGAAGGACTAGGAAGTAGACTTCCACACAGTTCCAGCGAGTATAATTAAGGCATATAAAAGATACCGAAACTAAGGTGAAAACTCTATTCTAATCAGGTTTTATGTTCAGGAAGCATGCAGTAAGTTGTGTTCAACTAATTATTTCAGGTCAGAGAACTCATTAATAAAATCTATAAAAACTCAGGGACATACCCATATATGTCTAGGTCCAGCCTAATTTATTTCAGATTTTTATTTTACTGCTAACAGGGTCAAATAAAATAAGAAACAGTAGGATACGCATAAAATTATGAATCTGGAATTACTAACACAGTTGTACTAAAAACATGATAGATGACAAATTGGAATTTAAATCCGCACCATGGTTAAAAATCTGATTCAAGGTGAAACATCCAGCAGACTAGAAATTAACTTAACATAAAAAGGCAACATATAAATCATACGATCACATATAGCTTGCAAATTGGTAATAAAAGTCATCCTAGGTGTCACATGCAAATTTCTAAGTTTAAGATACAATTATGACAGTCATGGTGTCAATTCATCGATCAACTTCAATCTAGCGCATACAATTTAACATGTCCAATTTATCAAGCAGTCCTATGCATGAATCTAGTTATTTAAATGTGCATATGCATGAAACAATGGGGATTGGGTTTAAGATCAAAGAGATAGCACGATGTTAAGAGTATGTCGGATTAGCTCGTGTAAACCCTCGATAAACTTAATGGAATTGTCAAAAGCAGTTTTGATAACAAAATGGACGGGATCTACTTGCAGGAGATCAAATAAACTTGAATAGAATAAAATGTTAGTTCAAGAAAAGACTTACCTGTTATATTGCAGATACAATTAATAAGAATAACGGGATCAGAATCCGGGGCGAAACTCCCAAAAAAACGTGCGAATTACATGCGAAGAACCAACAGCAAACAAGAACAGCAACTCAGCCAAGCCAAGTGAAATACCTCACACCGGATCGAGACGAACACGGGACAGCGATCGGGATCTGATGCGCCCAGAACACGGGACAGCAATCTCCTCCAATGGGTGACCTCCTTCACACCAGATCGGCCCAAACACAGAACAGCGAAAGGGATCTGCTGTGTGCCGAACACAAAAACAGCGGGCTAACCAATCGGTGATCGTCTCCTTCCTCGGCAAGGAGAGAAAGAGAGCACGGCATCTCGACAGCGACTGCGATGGGGCGGCGGGGGCGAAGCGGCATCGGCACCACAGTCGGGAAGAGACGGTGGCGACGGCAGCCTCGACGAAACTTCGGCTGACTCTGTTTTGCGATTGGAAAAAGAGGGCAACGACGGTAACGCTAGGGGACTCGAACGGCAATGCTAGGGGAATTCGATGGAGTGGCGAGGGACGATGGTAACACTGGTGAAGTGCATGGAGATGATGAAGGACGACGGCGATGGGTAATGGCAACGAGAACTCCACGGTGGATTGAGTGATGGGTTACGGCGAGGACAGGGGGGGTGAACGAATGACGGTGAGATGGTGGAGACGAGGGGGACGACGAGGACAAAGGTGGTGACGGTGGTGGAAGATGATCGGAATGGCAACGAGAGTAGGGTTTTCGGTTGGATTTGGGGTGCAACCAAAAACAGAGAAGAGGAGGGGTTTTGGGATCGGGGAGAGAGAGTAACGGCAGAGAGAGAGAGTAGAATATAAAATATTAGGGTTTAATAGGATTATTTATAGGGGATCAAGAATTTGGATTTTGGGTTGAGATTATGTGGGTTGTGGGTAACGGTTTTGGCTTCAAAAAGAGAAAAATAAATGCAATGAGATGAGACGAACATAAATGAGAATAAATCAAACTCAAAATAGAAAGAGCAAAATTTGCAAAGAGAACAAAATCCAACCAAAAGAACACAGATCGATCAAGAGAGAACAAAAGAACCCAAGAAAAGACAAAATACACTATAACAAACGAATCCAAATACAATAATCAAAGAAAACAAAATACAATAAAATCTGAAAATATGGCTTACACACGTGCCCACAGGCAAATCTAGTACTTCTCTAATTTACTATATACACTCACTACTTATATTTTTACTTTATTTCAATTTTCATTGTCTTTACATTCTTTGTTACTACATATACTTTCCACTAATTACTATACACATCATATATTTCAACATACTAACTATACTTATTATTTTACACTTATCTAATTACTACATTACTGTATATATTTTACAATATATGTTTATTATGTCAACTTGCTACACTACATATATATTTTTCTCATTCACATTCGCATTTAAGCCTATGCATGTATTTCATTCCATTTTTCTTCTTACTTTTACAAATTATTTCAAATATTCCATTATTATTTCATTAATTTAAACCCTTCTTCTCAAGAAACTAGATGCATTTATATTCAAAAAATACTATAATAAAAGTAATTGGCCTTGTCCAGAATCGAACCTGAGACCGGCAGAGCCCCAAATCACACCCAACAACCAAGAACCCAAATCAATATTGGTTCAAAAAGAGTTTCAAAAAAGAAAGAACCCTAGCAAGTTGACCTCCCGTAACTACGGACCTTACCGGCATACCCCCAGCCCACACATCATGAATTTACCAGGCGTATCCTCAATCCCGACCATTCCTAGAAACTGCAAGCTCTTTAGTGTCCTTTTCTTAAATAGACATACATAACCCTAGCCCATATACATGGATTTACCGGGTGTATTCCTCGATCCCAAACCCTAGGAACTTGCCAATTCTTTACCGGACATGTTCGTCATTGTTTCTATCATGTTCTACTAGTGCCTATCGTTACGTTTAAAATATAAATAATACCACCTAGAGCTAGCTTACCCTCTTACCGAACTTAAATCAACAAACCGAGAATCAGTAGCCCATACTGGCCACTTTTCAAACTTCAATCATCACTTTGTCGGCACTCTGGGTCTCGCTCAGCCTCTAGAATCCAAACATCTCACATTCAAAGATAACCCAGGTTATTCTTAACCTCAAAATATAAATTTCATTCATTAATTTATAAATCTTTTATTCGCTTATTCGTTTCCTTCAATTCATTAATCTCAACAATTAGAACATTTCTTGCCAATTATATTAAAACTAGTATTTTTTACGTGCGATGCACGTTTTGATAAAGAGTTGGAGTTAAACATGTGATACATGTAAGTCAATAGTAAATAGCATGTACGATGAATGCCTTAATTTTAAATAAATAGAGCTGGCGGGTGATACACGTATTTTTTTAAAAATTAAGAAGAAAAAAACTTTGATGTGTACGTGCGATGCACGTGTTGAAAAATAGATTTTGAGTTGCACGTGCGATGCACATATTTGTTTGGTGACATAGTGAGGACTCGAACCTAAGACCTCCATTATATTAGTTATGCACGTACGATGCACGTGTTGGTAGATTGACAAATGACACTAAGGCCTTCTCCCATTATAATATTAAAGATATTTTAATGATATTTTCACATTGATAAAGCCCTTTCGAGTAACAACTCTTAATTTATTTCTCAAAATAACAATTTTCAACATCATTTTTTATACGCGATAATTCTCTAAATCTTATATAACTATCTCAGAATACTCCAAAATTTATTTGGTTTTAAACTAAATGACTGTGGAATGAACCCAAACCATGAATGTAAACATATCTTCAAAAGTGTATTTTTAACCACAAGTTAAATCTTAAATGTATATAAAAATTATTCCAAAATATCCATTATTATTTTAGATTAATTTAAACTATTCTTCTCAAAGAAACTAGATGCATTTATACTTAAATAAAAGTAATTGGCCCTGTCTAGAATCGAACCCGAGACCAGCAGAGCACAAATCACACCCAATAACCAAGAACCCAAATCACTATTGGTGTGAAAAGGCATTTCAAAAAAGAAAGAAGTTCACAAGGCTCAATCCCGAGACCTCCTAATCCTGCACGTCACACACAAACCAATCTCCCAAAGCACTAAGTCTGTCAAAGGCTCTATACAAATTAATAAGACTAAGACTCATTACGACTTTGTTCTAAAAATTAAAAAAAAAATCGATGTCAATCTAACCTCAGGCAGAATCGAACCTATGACTTCAAGCATTGTACACAGCGCTCGCCGTCGAATGCCAAGACCAGTTTCGCACTTCTCGCTCATTATTGCACTTCACTACACTTACATTACTTTAACATCGAAATATAATTTCCTAACTTGTACAGTTTAAATTCTACATTACAGAGAATTAGCATGGAGAATTTAGCAATCAAAAATTCGTAATCGCCCATATTTAAGTTAATTATCAATATGAGACATAACAATAATTTAACCCTACTAATGCAACAATGCAATTCAAACACAATATCTCATACGATTTCTCATTCTAATGTATGTTTACATCTATTTAAAAATTTGACTAAGGAACATGAAATTACCACATTAGCAATTTAATGAATTTAACAATCTAATACATGATACAGAAATTTCTTTTCTGTAAATCTATCTAGTTTAATTAACATGTACTATCTAAAAGTTTTTAGATTACCCCTAACATGAATTCCAATATTATCATAAAATTAGAAACAAAAGAAACACCTACCTTCTTTCCTTTTGATGCAACTAGTAATAGGACCTCCTATAAGTCTCCAAGCCTCCTCCTCCAAGAATAGAACTCCAAAATGAAATAGAGTATAGATTGTAAACAAAATGAAATGAGAACTTCTTTGACTAAAAGAAAGAGGCCGGCCTAGGGTCTATTTAAAGGGTATGAGGTGATGGAGGGTTACTAGAACTACCCACTTGCTTTTACTAACTACCCACAACTCAAAACCAAATTCAAACTTTCCCTTTTCCCTCCCATATGCATTGACTAGCCAAAATAGTAGTGAGCATTGCACGGGTTTTCTATGGGATTTTATACAAGTAAGTTACACACAATAATACTATTAATTATTATTTAATATAATTATATACTCCACCCAAGTTAAAAATGAATAAAAAGACATTAAGCTAGCTTTTAAATTAATCATAGTGAGAAAAGTTTTCATGCACACTTCATTAATTCTACATACATATACAATTCAATAAAATCAATACGTGCATAAAAGAAAAACACGTGTAAAGCACGTGCTAATAAATATTCACATATAAAATAAATTCAAGAGAACGAAAAATGTCCATGACAATCAAAATACGAAATACGTAAAAAAATATTTATATTAATAATGTTACGGATATTACACGTAACAGCAAAATATACGTAATGACACGTGCATTGAAAGCACGTGCAGTGCATGTAAAAACAAAAAGATTAAAATTAATATTTGAGTTGGCTCAAAATAGGATAAAAATAAATTTTGAGATGATGGAAAATATATAAATAATTGAAATACAAATTATGTAGAATATTTATATTAAAATACGTTACGGATATTACCCGTAATGGTACAAAATACATGTGTGGAACACACGATGGGCAAAATTGTCATAACTCAATTTTGCGGGGTGTTACAACTTGCCACCGAGTAAGTGTGCGGGGTACGCCTCATCATTTGAATGCTCCCAAAATTTGTAATCAACCTGTATGGGATTCATAGTCATGGTTCTTAGAATCGCTCTAGCCACTTGCCACCAGCAAGTTCAGGGCACGCCTCGCCATTCGATCAGCTCCTAAAATAATTCCGAACAAGTGCAGAGTATACTCATGATTATTAGAGCCACTCTAGCCACTTGCCACCGAGTATGTGTGCGGGGCATGCCTCGTCATTCGATTACTCCCAAAACCCATCGTCAACCTGTTCGGAGTCCATACTCATGGTTCTTAGAGTCGGTCTAGCCACTTGCCACCAAATAAAGGTAGGGCACTCCTCGCCATTCGATCTGCTCCCAAAACAACCCCGAAAAAAGTGCATAGTCCATACTCATTGTTTTTATAGTCGCTCTAGCCACTTACCACCTAGCATGGGCGGAGCACGCCTCGCCATTCAATTTGCTCCCAAAACTCGTCATCATCCTGTTCGGAGTCCATACACGTGATTCATAGAGGATGTCTATTAGCATTCAACTTGCCACTCGATCTACTTCTAAAATGCCTAAAACAAACATGCCTAGAGTCTACAGAAAATTTTGCCCTACTGCCCCACTTTTTGAAAATATTTAGTGCTCTGCCCTACTTTCCAAAACAATTAGCGATTTGCCCTTGTTTAGGATGCGTCAGCATAAACCTTTATTGGAAATAACGGCATAGCTTATTTACGTGCCGTTATATCCAATAACGGCATCTATTTTACATTTTTTTTCATGCCGTTATTTGGAATAATGGCATCAGTATATTTCTCTTATAGGTGTGAATCTTCTAACTTTAAAAAGTTCTAAGTGTGAAAAAATGTATAAATAATGTCGTTATCCTGAATAACGGCATTCGAATGACTGATGCTGTTATTGGAGATAACAGCATCAGTTATATATAAATACTAGGTATGCCCGTGGCACGTGCCTACGGCATATATTCGGAACTGCATATAAATTTATTTGGAGTTATTTGGCTGGGTGAACTACATATAAATAAATTTATGCATCGCGAAGAATGATTAATTAATTAAATTGTTTAGTAAAAAATTCGACAGTCTTCTCTAAAATTTTACAGGTAGGATTGTAGTAAAAATTTCGACAAAATCTCTTCTATAAAATTACTCCTTTTAGAGCAAAATCCTTACGGAATTCTGCTCAAAATTAAAAAAATAACATCACAGGTAGTCAAATAGAATCCTCCCCAGGTCAATCTAAGCCACATCACACAGGCATCGTATATATAGGGCTCTGGGAAAAAAAAAAACTTCATATGACTAAAGATATAAAATAAAAGACCAAGATATCGTTTGGAAACATAATAGATTTTAGGAAATTTTGTAAAAATTTCGACAGAACCACCCCTAAAATATTAGCCATTTTACAGCAATTCCTTACGGAATTCTGCTCACAATTAAAAATTTAACATCACAGGCAATAAATATGAATCATTCCCAGGCCAATCCAAACAACATCACATATGCATTATATATAGAGAGCTCTAGGGAAAAAAATCTTAATATGACTAAAGATACAAAATAGATTTTAGATTGAGTCATCTGGAAAAATCTTCATATGACTTTGAAGTCTCTGGAAAAATTAAAAATATACACTCGCTATCTCAGATAGCGAGAGTCATTATACCACACTTATCTGAGATATCGAGTGTGTGTGTAGAGATTTTTATAGAGACTTTCAAGTCTCTGAAAAAATAAAAAACATACAATCTCAATCACAGATAGCGAGCATCATTTTACCACACTTACTATCTGAGATAGCGACTGTGTGTGTAGAGATTTTTACAGAGACTTCGAAGTCTCGGGAAAAATAAAAAATATACACTCGCTAATTGAGATAGCGAGCGTTATTATACCACACTCGCTATCTGAGATATTGATCGTGTGTGTAGAGATTTTTACGGAGACTTTGAAGTCTCTGAAAGTTATCGAAAATACTAAACACACTATCTGAGATAGCGGGCCTCTTTGAACTAAACTCACCATCTCAGATAGCGAGTGTAGTTATGACATTTTCAAGTGCAACCTACAACAACAATTTTTTTTGTATACATCATATATGTTTAATTTGCAGATTTTCACCACATCATTATGAACAATTCAACATCTGAATGAACATTAATCTAACGATGTAGATTCTACAATAAAAGAGATTCAAAGTCAGGCTAGCTATCTCAAATACCGAGTATAGTACAACTATGCTTGCTATTTAAGACATCGAGTCTTACTTTGATATTTTTTCTTCAATTTTTTTCTCCAAGTAGTGGAGAAACACCTGAGTCTACACTCGCTATCTCAAACAGTAGGAATAGAGAGTGAGTCATTTTGGTAAATACTTTTGAAAGTGGACCAGTTTGGTAAATACTTTCAAAAGGTGGGTTATTTTGGGAAAATCTCCAATATTCCTTGCCTTGCATTATTAGAGACAACCAGTCACACCCATAAATGATTCTGCAAATAACGGAACAAAAACCATGGTTGGAATGTAAATCTCTCCCTTCTCTTAGTTCAGATTCTTTGTCTAACATATTCAGGCCACGGCCTATTTACAAAAAAATATATATATATAAGTTGATAAATACTATCCTTAGTGCATATCTGTGGTAATAAGGAATGACTCAATCTTCCCTCCACAACATCACATATGCATTATATATATAGATCTATATCATTTGAATACATAATAGATTCTAGAAAATTTAGTAAAAATTTCGACAGAGTCTCCCCTAAAATATTAGCCCTTTTACAGCAATTCCTTACAGAATTCTGCTAACAATTAAAAATATGACATCATAGGTAATAAATATCAATCCTCCCCAGGCGAAACCAAGCAACATCACACAGGCATTATATATATAAGACTCTGGGGGAAAAAATCATAATATAATGCAAAATACAAAATAAAAACCAAAAATTCATTTGAAAACGTAATGGATTTTGTGAAAAACCTTCGAAAAACCTTTCAAAAACCAAACATAGAACCCAATACTCCACAAAATTGCGGGTACGGGTATTAACATAACTATATTATATCATCATTATATACAGATACTTACATAATCTCCCAAATTGCTAAATTTTACAACTATTACATCCTTCACAAAAATATATACCAACCAACCGAATGACGAAAAAAAATTTACAGTGTTGTAGAAAAGCACAATGCTTCAAGTCTTCAAAAATGGGATCAAACAGTGTACCTAAAAAAATAGTAAGAGTTTTGAAACAAATAGTAAGAGTTTACAATAATCAATCAAAACAATGAGAGCTTTAAAACTAACTAACAACAAACAGCGAACAATAACTAACAACAAACAGCAAACAAAAACCTTAACATGAAATAATACAAAATGAGTCAACTTTTTGGAACCTTCTTTGAAAAAAGGTAAAAAAACACATTCAGTCAACTCTATTAAGGGTATCTTCACTTTTTTTCTTTTTGTTCTCTTTCCCTTTTTTTTCAATATTGAGAGGAAAGATGTTTGAACTAAAGATACTGATGTCTTGTGAGTGGAAAGATTTGTGTTTGTCTTGAAGATGAAAGAATTAACTTGTTGCTAGTTACGTACTTTTGATTGGTTTGATGTGGTTCGAATTTTAGGTAAGTAGGTACTGATAGATGGAGAGAGGCCATTTAAGTGAGAAGATGAAGACGGAACCAAAGAAATGGGATATGGGCGCAATTTTGTGCATTTGTGGACCATTTTTTGGGTCCATTTTTGCATGTTATTCATGCTCGTAAATGCTAATATTATTATTTTGGGTTGAAAGTGGGTATTTATTGAGGATCATGAGATTCTTCTTCGACTGATGGTATTGTCTATATCGATTACTCAACAAACTGGAGCTGGGTTATGAAAGCAAACCAGGGATGGGCTGCAATTTTACTGGTGGCAAATTTGTGACAATTTTTTAAAAAAATTCTTTCAGTGCAATAAATTATTTTTATGATGCTCCTAAACCCGTCCATGAATAGAACACTTCTCTGTGTATCCTTTATTGATCATCCAGCCATAGTTACTTTAATTGTTGATTTGAGTTCATTTATTTATTTGATGTGCTATGATGAATGTGATTTACTGTGATAAAATGAAGTTAAACAATGATATATTTATGATGATGTCCTTATTAAAGTTCATATACATACTTCAGCATTTTGCATTTAGAAAAATGCATATTAGGGAAGCTCTCGGATAAGGATATATCCGATCCGTATCCGAATCCGAATTTTTTGTGAATACAAATATGAAAATTTTGAATCCAGGCAAATACGGATTCAGATATTCAAATCTAAAAAATACAAATGTGAATATGGATACGGATAGCACTTTGAAAAGCGGATTAAAAAAGAATAAAAAAGAATCTGATTTGATTACAATTTTCAACAAAATAATTAAATTAAGTGAAGGAATAATACCAGAGAAATTCGATGATTTGGATGAGATTTAATCTTCTTCTTCTTCCTCCTCTTCCTCTACTTCTTCTTCCTGTCTTGTAAAATATCGGGCAGCGGGCAGCAACAGAGAGGCGGAAACACCTATAAATTGTTTAAGAGAGAGATTAAACTATAAGTGAAGATTATTTTAGATTAGTCTAACTTTTGTATAGGATTGTGCATTGATTGATTGTTTTGTTGCTTCACTGTCTATTCAAGTCAAGTGCAAAATGCTTGTGCAAGTGCAAAATGCAAGTGCAATCCTTGGCTATTTTGCTAGCAAATCTACAAATGCCTAGCACATGTACCAATAGCAAGATGATGATGAAGGTAACAGACTATTTTGCTACATTTAAGTTTTGGCAAATCTGCAAATGCCTAGCACATGTACCAATAGAACGTGCAAATCCTTGCCTTTTTTATTTCCCCTTGAGGTTGATGCTTATAACATTATCAAGTGAATCTACTTATCTACGTATGGATGTCATACAGTGATACTTAAATAGTATGTTTTGGCTCAATCTGATATGAACTGTTAATCCTCTGTTTTCTCTGGCACATTTTTGCTTCGAGTCTTTGGCTCTTTACATCAGGAAGGGAATTGTCCATAAGGAATTATCAAGATGATGAGATGGATTATGTTTTTGAAGTTGCACACTATCAAATAATCCTATCTGAACTTTATCTGAGCTTTATGATTGATTGTTAAAGTGCAAAATGCTTGTGCAAGTGCATTACTTGGCTATTTTGCTAGGAAATCTGCAAATGCCTAGAACATGTACCAATAGCAAGATGATGATGAAGGTAACAGACTATTTTGCTACATATAAGTTTTGGCTTAATCGTTGGCTTTTTAATTTCCCCTTGAGCTTGATGCTTATAACATTTTCAAGTGAATCTACTTATCTACGTATGGATGTCATACAATGATACTTATTACTTGAATAGACTGTTTTGGCTCAATCTAATATCAACTGTTAATCCTCTGTTTTCTCTGGCACAATTCTGCTTTGAGTCTTTGGCTCTTTACATCAGGAAATGGAATTGTCTATAAGGAGTTATCAAGATGATGATGAAGGTAACATGCTATATTGCTACATTTAAGTTCTGGCTCAATCCTTGGCTTTTTAACATTATCAAGTGATTCTACATATGGATGTCATACAGTGATACTTAGAGTCATGGATAGTTGGTGCAAATTCATTAAAAAGTAACCTTTAATCCACAAACTGGTATATACAAAAGTCGTCGGTGCAAATAGTTAAGTTGATTCTAAGATCATTTTCACCTATTACTACTTCAACTCAAACTATAATGAAACCGTTTCTAAACCAGATCCAAATTGTCAACAATAATGACCCACACGTTTTCTAGTTGGAAGAAGATGTGTGGAAGACTCAAGTCGAGCATGGAGTCTTTTGGATTAATTTTATTGATTCGACCATATTAGATTTCTGATTTATTGTAGAGAACAAATAGCACTTAGTAACCTCAAAATGTTTAGAACAACAAATATTAGTATCAACCCTCGTAACATATACAATCAGATATCCACGGGAATACTAAAAAATTTAAAATCTACAACTCTAAACAGATACAATCCTAAAATTAGATGCAAAATTAGAAGAAAAGCAGTATCAATTTTGAATAACACTTACAATCCTAAAATCTGCGTTGAGGTGAAAGTTGGGTTGACGGAGCTGCAAAACAGAATCAATCCTAAAATTAGATGCAAAATTAGATGCAAAACAGTATCAGTACTAAAATTAGATGCAAAATTAGATGCAAAACAGTATTAATCTAACACAAACCCAACAAAACGAACGCAATACCTGAGATGTAGAGACAAATGAATGCAACACCTGCCAATATAGGTGAGAACAACAACCTTCTTCTCTTCATTACATTTCCTTCTATTTCCTTCCTTCATAACAAAACAGATATAAACAAAACATCAATAACAATTAAAAAACGCCTCGGAATGACATCTGTTCTTCTATTTCCAGTAAAAAAATAGCTTTTACATCAACACATGATGGCATTAACATTTAGGGACAGAACAATAACCACAAAAATCATCTAGACAGCAAATAATGAGCATAAATTGAAGATGCATGTATATACCTTGGGGTTGTACTCTGCATTACGCGCTTGTAGGGCAATGAACTTTAGATCTAACTTGAAGTCCAAATTTACAATTGACACAATATTCCTGCTTATTCAAGCAACATTTCAAATACTTCAAAATCAAATTAAGGGCACCCACATACATTTTACATAACTAAAAATGCATGTGAATGCTTGCCAGTAACAAATTCTTAAAACAGCCGCACTTACATCGTTCAACTTGGAGTAAGTTCTCTGTACGAACTTACAAAACATATATTACTGCCTCATTAATTTAGCACACAATGGAAGAGTGATCTTAACTATTTAACCCTTCACTTAATTATTGCACAAAGTTACAACATACACCTTACCAACTACTCTAATATCAACCTCTAATATCAACCTCATGCTAACTACAATTTTAGTTAAGTTGCCACAATTTTATGGTCCTATTAGTTCCACCAAACAGTAAAGAGCTTCTTTATCAGTACATGTTGTTAGAAGTTTAAAAAATATTATCTCAAACTCAAATCTCAATCATCCAAAACCCTAATAACCACAGAATAACATTGAAATTTTAATAATTTGTGTGTAACTACTAACTACTAACTACATCTGGAACTTAATTATTTTCTAAATCACCAAGAATCTGAAGGGGAAAAAAAGTTCGAAGCTCCTGTAGTAAATTTCAAAACCCCAAACCTAAATTTCATGTGTTACTTCCCAAACACCTATAAAATTAAGTATACCTGAGATGTAGAGACGGTGAATCGATGGTCGGGATCAACTGAGGATGTGGTCGGCAGTGGAGCGACGTCGGAGAGGGGTTCGGTGGTTGGATGGGGTCGCAGTGGAGCGACGACGGAGCTGCCGCTGGTGGTCGTTGATTGCAAAAAGGGAGGAGGTCGGGGCTGGTGGTTGATGAGAGCGGAAGGGAGGAGAACGGCGGTCGAGAGGTGGGGGGGAGCTGTGTGGTGACTGGATCGAGAACAACGGTCGAGGTGGGGGGGCGCTGTGTGGTGAGAGGAGGGGTCAGCGGCAGGAGGGCAGCATTGAAGAGGCGCCGGAGGTTTGGGGGGAAATCGATGAGAGAGATAGCAGGGGGGAGAGAGAGAAGGAGACAGTGAGAGAGAGAGAGACTGAGCGGATCGATGGATCGATGAGAGAGAGAGCGGGGGAAGAGAGAGAGAGAAGGAGACAGCATTGAAGAGGCGCCGAAGGTTTGGGGGGAAATCGATGAGAGAGAGAGCAGGGGGAGAGAGAGAGAGAAGGAGACAGTGAGAGAGAGAGACTGAGCGGTAAAGAGTAAAAGAGAAAAGGAGGTATTTTGGGGAAGGGAGAGAGTGTGTGTGTGGATTTTGAAATTTGTGGAGTTTGAAATTTAGGTGGGAAAATATGTTTTGTGAGAGTAGATCTGGTTCATTGATTTTGGGATAGATTGAATGTGAGCCACTTGATAGCTTTCTTTGTGTTTTATTATATAGATGGATTCTTGCCGTTGTTTGGAAACAGAGAGAATGAATAGAAAGTTTTAAATAAAAAAAAAATTATAACTGATGTCGTTATTTGGAATAACGGCATCAGTTATAAATTTTTTTTTTAACTTATTCGTCAGAGAGGATGAATAATAAGTTACTTTTTTATTAAAATAATTTATAACTGATGTCGTTATTCCAAATAACGGTATCAGTATTGAGAATGCCGTTATTTGAAATAACAGCATCTGTTATAAGGTTTTCACACTTGCAATTTTTTCTCTCAGTTGAGACTACAAGCTGTCGAAAAACAAAACAACCTATGCCATTATTCCAAATAACGGCATGACACTTTTTTTTCAAACAGATGTCGTTATTGGGAAGAACGGCATCGAAATAACCTATGCCGTTTTTCCCAATAACTTTTCTTGCTGACGTGTCCTAAACAAGGGCATATCGCTAATTGTTTTGGGAAGTGGGGCAGAGCGCTAAATATTTTCAAAAAGTGGGGTAGTACGGCAAAATTTTTGAGTCTACACCCCTGGTGTGAAGTTGCCTGAGAAACATACAAACAATTAAGTAAGAGCCTAACTTGCCACTCGGAGCAAGCTAATAAACACGATAGGCACCCTGATTAACAAAAATAAGGGCAAGCCCCTCCCGTACAATACTCCTGCAACTCACCACAACAAGAGTACAAGAGATCCAGCCCTCTACTAAAGTTGTCACTACAACTCTAAACACAAAGAGATACTACTCAAGAGACAATGCTTCAACACTTAGAAAATTTTTCATTTCACATCAACATCTCAATACAAGTTTAAAAGTAGTAAACAAGATTACAGGTCTCTACGAGATCACAAATCTCACTCGAATCATCTTTTCTCCTTCGTGGCAAAAGGATATTTCTATTAAGAGACACATGTGGTCTACGGCCCCCAGTGGCTGTCGAAGCACCACCTCAATCCCTTGAACCATCTGAAGGGAAGACCAAACTCGCAAATTGAGTCCGAGCCACGTGGCCCACAACACAAGCTACCCCTCTAGCCAAGGCAACACTCGATGAACCGGCCACTCTGCTTTGGGCATCTCCCGGTTTCCTCGAGACCCCGAGCAACGTAAAGCCAATTCAAGGAATGAGCTCCCTTGTTTTAGCTCCTCACAAGAGCAAGAGGTGCTCCTGGTCCTAGCCCCCTCAAGAAGCCACTCCACCTCTTGCTCCACAAGCCTCTCCTTTATATGGGCATCCTTCACCCTAACCTTCCAACAAAGGCGAGCCAAACAATCCAGACGAGTCTCTCCCAAGAATTTGGGGGTGACCTCTTTCAGATGGGAGACTTCCAAGCTCTTCTTAAGAACCACGTTCTTCAACTCATTCCTCTTGGTTGTAGCCGCAAGCAAAGAGTGACGAAGGGATTTAATCTCTGAGTCTCTCCCAGCGACCGCCTTAGCAAGAGAACCTCATCGTCGCATAAGCGCCCCTCTGTATCATGTAGAGATGTCTCCCGTAGACGGTCACCGCGACGGTGCGCCTTGATTTTCCTCCTAGTCAACACTCTCCTCATGTGGCTGAGCTCCATTCTTGCCGTGAACAACTTCTCCCGTAATCAAGCAAGCCCAACTCCGCCACGTGTAGCCTGGCATGGAGAAGGGAAACCTTGCCATCAAAGGGTTGGCTCCCAACATACACAATACCTGCTAGCAGGAAATAGCAAGGGATCACAACAACAGTGGTAATCAGAGCTAATAAAATTGTAAAAACTCAAGAGTTCAGATCCAACACATTGAAAACAGTCGGCGGCAAAGGAGTACACAAGTACCAAATACCAAATACCAAAAGGGTTTTCATTGTGATTCAAAATGTCAAAATACATCAAGCGGTGGCCAGTCCGCTATTAGGCCTATACAAAAGAGCAACTAACCAAAAGCTACTATAAAAGCAAAGAAAAGGAGTCAAGGATCCACATCAGTAAATGGAGCCGAGGGGGGGAGGGGGGGGGGGTCTCGGCGACCTCCTTCCCCTTCGCTCCTACACCCCTACCGGAGGCCTTCACTCCTACACCAGCAATCTCTTCCTGCTCCATCTCCTCATCCTCATCCTCATCCTCCTCAACCTCTAGCACCAGCAGCCCTCCTAGCTGCAAGCCCAAGTGGTACCCCCTCTCTTCGAAGTGGGGGACACGCTCAACAACGTCGTCGATGGCCTTGTGGTAGGACTTCTTCATGTTTGAAAATATATGGTTCTCCACATCCATCCTGACACGAGCAACTACCTCCTATGTCGCCCTAATTGCCTCATCCTCTTTCCTCTTCAACTCCAACTCAAGATGAGCAACCTTCTCACCAAAGGCCTCTCCCTAGATCTCGACCGCCTTCCAGGCCTTCATGGCCTTCGCCTCTCCAAGTTGGCCTTATCGACCTCCAACATCCAGCACTTCTCATCCTCTACAACCTGTATGAACAGGTTGCTAAGATGACAGGTGATCTATGAAAAGAAGACAAGATAACTTCAAGGCATGAAATATGCATAACAACTTCAAGAATAAACAAGCAAAAGCAAAATGATAACACATACCGACATGTTGGCACGAGCCAACTCCATAACAGAGGTACCAAGCCCCTCCGTGGCCATTCTAAACCTATCCTTCAGAGTCGGGAGATCCCGAATCACCTCCATACAACTATCTCCAACCCCGAGAAAACCATCGTGCAGCATGATAGTCCAGTTCAGAGTGTAGATGACTTCAACTGACCCAAGAGAGACGCGTCAACAAAAGTGGTAGAAGCTGGCACTCTCGCTCAAGAACAGATTTCATGGAAGCACCCCCAGGAGCGGGACTCCTAGAAGATGCCCGAGGTTAGCTCAGGTCTACAATGGGCGAAGAAGGCGATGAGCTTCTAGCCGTCATCACACCCCCGGGCCTCATCATTGTTTGCGTCCTATTTTGCCTATCGGACGTCATGGCACTGAGCCCGGTGCATTTTGTCATGATCCATACACGCTATATCTGTCAAATGGAAACAAGGAGAGACGTCAAAACAATGAATAAAATTAGTAAAAATAAGACACTAAAACACTTAAGAAAATAAAAGAGCTAAAGTCGTACTAGGGTCTATCAGGCTCAGACCCCCAAGAAAGAGAGCCTCATCTGTAACCTGTCTCCACTTCAACGACTTCCGCCTAAGGAGGTTGTCGCCCCCCCCCCCCCCCCCAACAATGTCTCGACCCTAATTCACCTCACCATCGTTGTTTGCTACTTAGTGGGAATTCCCCATGGCTCTGAACTACGCATCACAAAGAACTTCTCTTTCCAATTCTCGACCGAGTCGGGAACCTCAATCAGTTTCACTCCAGTACGAGAAGTAAGGTAGAAGCATAACTCTGACTTGCTCTTTTGATGGAGCTTAAAGAGCCCCCGTAGCACCGCTAAACTCGTCTCAGCACCAAATGCTCGACACTGTAGAATGAAAGCGATCACCTACCTCAACATATTCGGTACAACCTGTTCTGGGCTAATCGTGTACCATCTCAAGACGTTTCTAATGAAAGGGTGTATCGGGAAGTGAAGCCTGACATGAAGAGCATCAAAAGAGAAGAAACAGTACTCATTCGGGAGCTTCGTACACACCTTATCCTCGGGAGAGGCCGGAAGAAGCTCGAACTGAGGAGGGATCGCAAAACAGTATCTAATCGTAGCAAGATCTGCCTCCAATAAGATACTCAGGACTGAGTCGGCTTCAGTCACTTCACGATACAGGTTGTAGAGGGGGGGGGGGTCTCAGCGACCTCCTTCCCCTTCGCTCCTACACCCCTACCGGAGGCCTTCACTCCTACACCAGCAATCTCTTCCTGCTCCATCTCCTGATCCTCATCCTCATCCTCCTCAACCTCTAGCACCGGCAGCCCTCCTAGCTGCAAGCCCAGGTGGTACCCTCTCTCTTCGAAGTGGGGGACACGCTCAACAACGTCGTCGATGGCCTTGTGGTAGGACTTCTTCATGTTTGAAAATATATGGTTCTCCACATCCATCCTGACACGAGCAACTACCTCCTATGTCGCCCTAATTGCCTCCTCCTCTTTCCTCTTCAACTCCAACTCAAGATGAGCAACCCTCTCACCAAAGGCCTCTCCCTAGATCTCGACCGCCTTCCAGGCCTTCATGGCCTTCGCCTCTCCAAGTTGGCCTTATCGACCTCCAACATCCAGCACTTCTCATCCTCTACAACCTGTATGAACAGGTTGCTAAGATGACAGGTGATCTATGAAAAGAAGACAAGATAACTTCAAGGCATGAAATATGCATAACAACTTCAAGAATAAACAAGCAAAAGCAAAACGATAACACATACCGACATGTTGGCACGAGCCAACTCCATAACAGAGGTACCAGGCCCCTCCGTGGCCATTCTAAACCTATCCTTCAGAGTCGGGAGATCCCGAATCACCTCCATACAACTATCTCCAACCCCGAGAAAACCATCGTGCAGCATGATAGTCCAGTTCAGAGTGTAGATGACTTCAACTGACCCAAGAGAGACGCGTCAACAAAAGTGGTAGAAGCTGGCACTCTCGCTCAAGAACAGATTTCATGGAAGCACCCCCAGGAGCGGGACTCCTAGAAGATGCCCGAGGTGATCTCAGGTCTACAATGGGCGAAGAAGGCAATGAGCTTCTAGCCGTCATCACACCCCCGGGCCTCATCATTGTTTGCGTCCTATTTTGCCTATCGGACGTCATGGCACTGAGCCCGGTGCATTTTGTCATGATCCATACACGCTATATCTGTCAAATGGAAACAAGGAGAGACGTCAAAACAATGAATAAAATTAGTAAAAATAAGACACTAAAACACTTAAGAAAATAAAAGAGCTAAAGTCGTACTAGGGTCTATCGGGCTCAGACCCCCAAGAAAGAGAGCCTCATCTGTAACCTGTCTCCACTTCAACGACTTCCGCCTAAGGAGGTTGTCGCCCCCCCCCCCCCCCCCAACAATGTCTCGACCCTAATTCACCTCACCATCGCTGTTTGCCACTTAGTGGGAATTCCCCATGGCTCCGAACTACGCATCACAAAGAACTTCTCTTTCCAATTCTTGACCGAGTCGGGAACCTCAATCAGTTTCACTCCAGTACGAGAAGTAAGGTAGAAGCATAACTCTGACTTGCTCTTTTGATGGAGCTTAAAGAGCCCCCGTAGCACCGCTAAACTCGTCTCAGCACCAAATGCTCGACACTGTAGAATGAAAGCGATCACCTACCTCAACATATTCGGTACAACCTGTTCTGGGCTAATCGTGTACCATCTCAAGATGTTTCTAATGAAAGGGTGTATCGGGAAGTGAAGCCTGACATGAAGAGCATCAAAAGAGAAGAAACAGTACTCATTCGGGAGCTTCGTACACACCTTATCCTCGGGAGAGGCCGGAAGAAGCTCGAACTGAGGAGGGATCGCAAAACAGTATCTAATCGTAGCAAGATCTGCCTCCAATAAGATACTCAGGACTGAGTCGGCTTCAGTCACTTCACGATATGCGGGCTCCTCATACTGAAGGTTGTGCTCTACTAGATCCCCTAAGTCATCGAGGTACTGTCGAATACGAGTGATACTGTTAAAGGGCACGGGAGCCCCCCGAACTCGCCAGCTCTCAAAATTCTGCCCAATGCTGTGCACCTAGTAGCATTGCCATAGAGTAGCTCCGCCATCCGATCTCCTCAGCGCTCGAACCTGACACGATTGAAGGCCCACGTTGCGCCACAACATCAGGTATTTAATTAATTCCTTTATTTAATTATTAATTCAAATTAATTATTTAAAAATATCAAAAAATAATTATTATTTTGAAAAAATATTTTTATATTCCGAAAAAGTAATTATAAATTTTGGAAAATAATTAAAAATTGGAAAGAATAAAATTAGAAAAATCTGGAAAAATCACAAAAAATCTAAAAAATTCTTTTAAAAAATTGGGTATTTTACAAACTCAGAATAACATCGTTACACCCTGAGAAAGATTCAAACGTTCCCGAAAACTTTGATAAGTTCTTTGAACCATTAAAAATGAGCAAACTACTTCTCAAAGGTTGTGAAACTCAGTCTACGGGAGTGGGGGGTTTGTGATAAGGGTAAAAGTAAAAGTAAAACCAAATTGGGACCAGTCAAATAGGGCACAAATCGTAAAGGTCTCAGGAGTAAAATGGTAAATTTTACTAGAAACGGGTCCGTAAATGGGAGTTAGGCCTTTTTCAAGCCCAATAACCCAAAACGGACTTGTCTAACTGGGTTGTCATAACAGCCCAACATAAATGAGTTCATGATTATTTAAATATGATTTAAACTCATAATTATCCATAAGAGACTATTTTAAAACCATGTCTTTTATCAAGAGAAGTGTTTGAACTCTATCTTCACAAACGTTCTCATCTCTTCATGAAGAAGAGATAACCAACTCTTTCAAAAATACTGGGAAGTATAGATAAATCATTATCTTGAAACTGACCCCCAAAAGTGACTATAAATATCTCATGTCCTCCACAAGAACCAGGTAATTAGTATTTTGCCACTAAAAAGCTCTGATATCTTTCTGAGTTCTGAATTCAGCGTCAGAGGGTCTGTCACCGGGGCCAACCCCAGTGTTTCAAACTTTTACAGGTCAATCAGAGCAATCATCACCATCCAGATCAGATCCAATGGTTCAAACGAGTCAGATTCAAGAATCAAGATCAGTTGAAAATAGTCAATATCGGAAAGAATTGAAAAGTCAGTTGTTTTTATTGTTTCAAAAAGAATTCATATCATTTGTTTGTTCCCACACAGGAAAAAAACAGCAACATTTACAAATGACAACTCCAACTCTCCTGTCATAAGATTAGAGATAGAGATGAAAAGTCTAAGAGTGTGATTTAAATAGAATAAAATAGATTGAAGTTTTAAATGCGTAACTGAGATCTCTATGTCAATGATTGTGCATAACATAGGCATCCAAATAATGACATGTGCCCTAGTTATTTGGTTGCCCATCTTGCTCTTTCATGTAAAGAAAATGGAATTTTTTTATATGCCACTTTTCAAAACTATTTTTGAAAGAGGACAGTTGCCAAAGTATTTTCGCTTGTCGATTCAACAACTAAACTTGTCGTTCCCAACAGCGAGTTTAGTTGTTTCATGCTCGATGTTAGGACACGGCAAATTTAGTGTTAACTTTTTGAGAAACTCAATGTTCCCAACGGCGAGTTCAATTCAAAATTTTCAATGAAGACTCGCCGTTCCCATTGGCGATGATATTTATACTAGACTCGCTATTGAGAACAACGAGTTTAATTCAAAATTTTCAATGAAGACTCGTCGTTCCCAACAACGAGTACTGTTATACTAGACTCACTGTTGGGAATGGTGATGATGAAGGAAATTTCACAGAGAGTAAACATTCTGTTTGACTTAGTGAATTTTCGAAAAAACACCATAGAAACTTTTTTGAGTTAAACTCATTGTTTCCAACAGCGAGTCTAGTGTAAATGTCCTCGTCATTGGGAACGACGAGTCTTCATTAAAAATTTTGAACTAAACTCGCCGTTCCCAACAGCGAGTCTAATATAAATGTCCTCGCCGTTGGGAATGGCGAATCTTCATTGAAAATTTTAAACTAAACTTGTCGTTGGGAATGGCGAGTTCCTAAAAAAAACTACACTCGCCGTGTTCCACCGGCGAGCATGAAACAACTAAACTCGTCATTGGAACGGCAAGTTTAGTTGTCGAGTCCACGAGCGCAAATACTTTGGCACCTGTAGCGCCTCAAATTTCCAATACTCGAAACTCGAGACACAAGCCAGGATCTTTCCTTCAAATGAGTCCAAACATAGTAAAATCA
This sequence comes from Hemerocallis citrina, assembly GCA_017893485.1. Classification (NCBI taxonomy): domain Eukaryota; kingdom Viridiplantae; phylum Streptophyta; class Magnoliopsida; order Asparagales; family Asphodelaceae; genus Hemerocallis; species Hemerocallis citrina. Next base: position 105,244,569 of record CM030365.1, read on the forward strand.
CAAGAAATTTAAAACTTTATATTGTCACCAAAGTTATTACAAGTACGAATTTGTTCATCATAGAATTACATCATGAATTCACATAAATTACATCAAATAAATTTACTGTACAAAATTTATAATCTCATATTGTACAACAATCAGAAATCTCTGCAATACATTGGACAACAACTTCCACTAATTGCTCCCGCAGCTCGAATCCCATGTTCCACGATTAGAAATCTTGCAACTAATAACCTTTGGGCACGTCAATTGAATGCAACTGACGCAATGCTGATAAAACTAGCGACTCCAAAACTCAACAACCAATATTTGATGCAAAGAAAAAATGTGTAGTCAAATTACAAGTGTTAGTGTATGTCATGCCCTAGAGTCTAATGCACAATTCCAAATGCTCGCAATGCACTTACTCTAATGCAATTTATTTGAAAACGTATGCATCCCATACTATATACTTCCCTAAATGAAACTTCAATTAAAGCGTATGCATCCCATACTACATACTTCCCAAAGAGTTCGTAGTCTCCAGATCACAAGGTTCGATCCCTTGCTATGCATCCTACTCTTGTACGCTTCCCATTACTGACATTCATCTAGTGACCGATGAGGTTGCAGTTGTTCGGTCCAATTCTGCTTCTATAGTCAGTAGTGGTGTCCTTGTTTTCCACTATGCCTGGTCCCTGCAGTCCCATAGCTCCGGGCCTTACCCAAAAGTTGCTACAAACATAAAGGTGGCCCCTTGGTAACCCTCGCTCACCGAGACACCTAGAGTCTTACTCGGGATTTTGAGTCTTACTCTAGTTCTCTGTCCGTATTAAACAACATAGAACTTGACGGATTCTTATGATCCATTCCTAAATTCCGACATGAGATTTATAATACGCACTTTCTGTTCTTATCACTAGATCCCAGGAATAAACAAAGAAGACTACGTTGCTCGTGCCCCCGGACAGGCGATATGGGGCTGCACGTGTTCCCTTGATAGGCTAGTACAACCAGTGCCTGCCCTAAAAATCAATGACATGCTCTGGTCTTAGGATACTACTTCTAGTTCAGCAATCCTGCACTAGTCCTGACTAAGCAACTACTGATCTTAATGTGCAAAGGTTATTGATTACCAGCTGATTACTTGCTAGATAAATAATCCTAGTTCTTTATCCAAATTCACAAAGCCCTAAGGGAAACAAACACGGCCCCACACCAAGCTCAAGAGTTGGCCTAACTTGGCCCAAACTTGACCCAGCGACATTGGCAATTTGACCTTCGTCAATCGTTAATCACCCTCTTGTTTGGATCTCAACACTGTCTCCATTCCGTAATCAATCCTTCCATGGGTAGCAATCCTTCGACGCATGAAGACTCTCTTCATCCATAGCATCTCATGGTAAAAGGTTAATAATTATCAAGGGGCAAATGGATTGATAGTCCTAGGGTGATAACCATTACCCTATTCAAACAACAAGCTAATTTACATAGCCATCACATCTCAATACAGTAGACATTCACAAGTCCGATTCAAACATGTTCAATTCATGATTTATAAGCTAACTAATAACTATCTAACTCCATTATAGCCTTAATATGACAACCACGTACATATTCCTAAAACAGTGAGCAAATCATCCATTCCTACGACTAGTGCTAGTTGCAAAAATCACAATTAATTACTTACATAATGAAAATCCATATTTTTAGATTCTACAGAAAGGTCTTTGAATCTACTTTACTTTCTCAGTTGGAAACTTTCTCAAAATAGTTTATTTAGACGATGAAAGACCTCACACTGATATGTATATAAATTCTCAGAAAATGCAAAAACTATCAACCAATGTATGCTTAAAACTCAGTTAAAAATAGTCATGATCTCAAAATCTCATAAAATTTGGTACATGATATGGCTAAAAATGGGGTTAATTCGGAACCGTTCAAAGTGGGCACAAATCTTGAAGTCGCAGGGGCAGGATGGTAATTTCATCTGTAGACGGGTCTGAATCGGGTACCGGGCCTCTTCCCTTAGACCTGCTAGCCTGCGAACAGATCTGGTAGACAGAGAACGGGTCTCAACCCGTTAGGAACCAGTCAAATAAGACAGGAGCAAATCCTACTCTGTCCCTATCTTAAGGGGATGGTTGTAACCAACCCCAACCAGCCACATTGGGAAGTAGAGATTTATCCTTATCCTGAAAAGGATCTCCATGGCGACTATAAAAACCCCCTTACCTCCTACTGTAAAAGGTGATCAACTTTGCACACTTGAGCTCTTTTCCCTTCACTTTTTCTGTGTATTGACTTGAGCGTCGGAGGGTTCGTCGCCGGGATCCATCCCGATGTCTCGAACGTTTGTGCAGGTTTCAAGTGAGCACCAAGGTGTCAACAAATCAGCAAGGAAGAAGAAGGGGCCAACCTGTGTAAGTTCCTCATGAACCTACAAATCTCATCTATTGCCCCCACACCCGAATCCAGTGGCAACAGATTGGCACCGTCTGTGGGAAACCACTCGACAAGCAATTTCGTCTTCCTCCTTCAACCCACGTGACTCCCAGTCATGCTTCCCAAGAAGAGACCCGCAAAGTCCAGCCGAAGGACAACCTCTTCTCATCCTCCTCCTCCTCCTCCGCAAGGGGATCTCCTCCATCCCAACCAACCAACCTAGCAGCTCGATCCTCTGGCTCCGCAGTCCATCCAGCAGCCTTTGGGACCCCAGGCTGCAGTCGGGGAACACTCTCTACGGAGCCACCACAAGCAACCCGTCTATCAGGTTCGAGTCTCCATCCACAATGCCGACACAGATTCCATGGTTTCCTATACTCCCCCCACTCCAAAGGATCTACGAAACGTGATCAACAATCGGCAGACCGAGCACGGACCCGATCTCCGTACCCATCTGGAGGAGAGGCGGGCCCAAGAGTTGAACCCTCGCTACAAGCAGGCCAGGGACCGTTCGCCACACCGATCCAACCGAGGGGGGTCCAACTCTCCCCGTAGACGAAGAGAGTTGCCCTAACATCGCCTAAGACAGAGCCGCTCCCCGGCAGGTCGCTATGCACCTCGGGACCATCATGAGCAGGAGGCCCCTATCACAAGGACAGAATTCCAGTAACTCTAGGAGGCAGTCCTCCGGGCTCTTAACGTTGCCCCCAACAATGGCAATAGGGCTCCCAGTCCTCTGCCAGCTCCTCACCATCCTTGCCGTTCTCGTAGTCCTCAACCAGCTCCTCACCATCCTCGCCGCTCCCGAAGTCCTAGGCAGGCTGCAAACCATCGCTGCCCTTCTCTCTATCACTACCACCGCTCTCGTAGTCCGCGTCCTACCCCAAGTCACCCCCGTCTCTCAGTCAGTCCACCTCCTACTCTGAGCCATCACCGGCGCAGCCCTAGCCCTCCTCGACATTAGAATGAGTCTCGGAGCTCGGCCAGACAAGATCAAAGGGAGGACTCGGTCTACTGCCGTCTCCACGAGATGGAGAGACGCCTCGGCCAGCTCGACCGAGACGAGGGGCGAAATGCAAGGGACCTTCGTCCGAGCAGGCCCCCATTCTTCCGTACCATTATGGAGGCTCCAGTTCCCGACAACTTCAAGCCTCCACATTTCGAGACCTATACCGAGGAGTCGGACCCCGCAGATCACATTGAGAGTTTCAAAACTCTCATGATGATCCACCATGCATCCGACTCCCTCCTTTGCAAGACCTTCCCGGCCACACTCAAGGGGCCGGCGCAGGAATGGTACTCTCGGCTTGTGATGGCATCTATCTTCTTCTTCGACCAGTTCGAGGGTCTTTTTCTCACACATTTTGTGAGCAGTCGGCGCACCGAGAAGACGAGCGATACCCTATTGTTCCTCAGCCAAAAGAAGGGCAAATGACTAAGGGATTATGTCAAACGCTTCACTGTCGAGGCCAGGTCCATTGCTTCTTTGGAACCCTCGGTCGTCACCATCGCCTTCCAGTCCAACATCCTCAATGCTGACCTCAGGGCGTCCCTTGCCAAGAAGCCCCCTCGGGACTTCTCAAAGCTCCTACTCCGGAGCGAGAAGTACATCCGAGCAAAAGATGTCGTCCACCTCCCCACCTTCGAGGCTTCATCTTCCGCGAATAAGCGGAAGGGTTTAGAAGAAGGAGCTAAGAAGCTCCAAAAAGACAATGGGGATCAGCGGTGTCCTCCTCCTCGGTTCGAGAAATTCATTCCACTTAACGCGAGTGTATCTGCCATCCTCATAGAGATAGGGAACGATGTCCTCCTACTGCCTCCCCCAAGGATGAATACTCCGACAAAGAAGAGGGACTAAAGTAAGTAGTGTCATTTCCATCGGGACCACGGGCACGACACAGATGAATGTCGGGCCTTGAAGGATGAAATCGAGGCCCTCATTCAGAGAGGGCAACTCAACCGGTCGTAAAAAGGGACCGAGCTGATCTGCCCCCGCCGCCTCGGGGGGCTAACAGGCAAAATGAGCAGCGCACGGAGACTCCAGAGGCCGAAGTAGAGGGCATATTGCACCTGATACACAGGGGCCCAATGGGGGGAGACTCCAACTCCTCCTGAAAAGCCTTCGTAAGGGAGGTTAACTCCGTGCAGAGCCATCCTCCCCCAAAGGACCTCGAGGTCCCAGTGACGTTCTCCGATAGAGACCTGGAGGGCATCTGCACGCCCCTACTGTGATGCCCTCATCATCAATATCTGCATGGCAAACTTTGAAGTTCGTCGCGTCTTGGTAGATAACGGCAGCTCCGTCAACATCCTTTTCTTGGAGGCCTTCGAAGGCCTCCCCCTGTCCAGGGACCGGCTCAAGCTCGTGGGCTACACTCTCCACGGGTTCACCGAGGTCCTGGTTATGGTCGAGGGAATTATAACCCTCGACATAATGGCTAGAAAGGCCCCGACAACTTGCACAGAGCAAATGGACTTCATGGTGGTCGACGTCAAGGCCGCCTATAATGTTATCCTGGGTAAACCAGGTTCGGCCGCGCTTCAAGCCATCCCTTCAGCCTACCACATGAAAATGAAGTTCCCCACCCCTTCAAGAGTGGGAGAAGTGAGGGGAAGCCAAGAAGCAGCTCGGAAGTGCTATATGACCTCAATGGGGGATCCGGTTCTCTCTTTGGAAGCACTCGAACTTCCTCAGGAAGGCAGCCAAACTATCTCCGAGCCCGTGGACGAATTGGAGGAAGTGGCCTTCTCCGAAGAAGACACCACTAAGACGTTCTGCATCAGAAAATCTCTCTCCCCCTCCATAAAGCAAGATATCTCCCGGTGCATATGGGAGAATCGCATCCTCTTCGCATGGACTGCAGCAGACATGCTCGGGATCTCGGAGGAGCTCTCAATGCACCATCTGAGCATCACCCTTGGGGTCAAGCTTGTCCAGCAGAAGAGGCAAAAGTTTGCCCCCGAGAGGTAATAGGTGATCAGGGAGGAGGATGAGAAACTCCTCAATGCCGGCTTTATTTAGGAGGTGAACTACCCTGAGTGGCTCTCCAACATGGTAATGGTTAAGAAGGCCAATGGGAGTTGGAGAATATGCATTGACTTCACTGATCTCAACAAGGCATGCCTGAAGGACCCCTTTCCTCTTCCCAGCATCGACGCCTTGATCGATGCGACTTCCGAGCACGAGCTCCTTAGTTTTATGGACGCCTTCTCAGGATACAACCAAATCAGGATGTTCCCTCTGGACATCCCGAAGACCTCGTTCGTAATAGACCAAGGCCTCCACTGCTACCGTGTTATGCCCTTCGGCTTGAAAAATGCGGGAGCTACCTATCAGCACCTGGTGAACAAGGTCTTCCGAGACCAGATTAGCCGAAACATGGAGGTCTACGTCGATGACATGTTGGTCAAGAGCACTCGAGGGCAGGAGCACACCTTTGACCTTCAAGAAGCCTTCGATGTGCCCAGGAGGCACAATATGAGACTAAACCCGAACAAGTGTGCATTCGGTGTCTCATCGGAAAAATTTCTGGGGTTTGTGGTCAGCCAGAGGGACATAAAGGCCAACCCCGAGAAGATCCAAGCCATTCTCAAAATGGCTCCCCCCTTTAATGTCAAAGAGGTGTAGAGGCTCACGGGCGATTCCTCTCCAAGTCCGGGGAAAAGTGCCTCCCCTTCTTCAAAGCCCTCAGGGGGGCTAAAGGCTTCGAGTGGGGACAGCAGTAATAGGAGTCCTTTGACAAGCTCAAAGAGTATTTGGCTAACCCCCCGCTCCTGAGCAAGCCAGCACCTGGGGAGGTCCTCTACCTTTATCTTGCAGCTTCAGAGCAGACGCTCAGCACGGTCCTCGTAAGGGAGGAGGAGAAGACACAGAAGTCCATCTATTACGTGAGTAAGGTGCTCTGCGATGCCGAACTCTGTTATCTGAAGTTGGAGAAGATGGCTCTCGCCCTGGTCATGGCGGCCCGAAAGCTCCGCCCCTACTTCCAATCCCATTTGGTGGTCGTCCTTACCGACCAACCGCTGAAATAAGTTCTCCACAAGCCTGAGACTTCCGGGCGGCTCATGAAGTGGTCCATCGAGCTGAGTCAGCACGACATCAGCTACCAGCCCAGGATGGCGATAAAAGCCCAAGCTCTGGCTGAGTTCATCGTGGAGAACACCATCCCTGACTCATGTGAGTCGCCTGCTGACCCCTCCGTCTGGACCGTCTATGTGGATGGATCCTCCTGCACCGATGGAAGCGGGGCCGGCGTCATCCTAACTGGCCCCGACGCCTTTGTCCTCCAGTACTCCCTCCGCCTCAACTTTTCGGCATCAAATAATGAGGCATAATATGAAGCCCTCATAGCGCAGCTCTACTTGACTCGCAAGGCGGGATCCGAGCACGTAAGGGTCTTCAGCGACTACCAGTTGGTGGTCAATCAGGTGTCCGGGGAGTACGAGGCGAGAGAAGACCAAATGGCTAGGTACGTGGCAAAGGTGAGGGTGCTTCTAGCTCTATTCAGAGATGTTCATCTCCAGTGGGTTCCCCGAGAGGAAAATGTACAAGCGGATGCCCTTTCTAAGCTCACCTCCTCGTCTCTTATCAAATAGAAGTCCTTCTCAAACCTAGCATCGACGAAGATGGCTCGGAGCCAATGGAAGCCTACCCCCTAACACTTAGAAAAAACTGGATGAAGCCCCTCCTTGAGTATCTCCGAGACGGAGTCCTCCCCGAAGATCCGAAAGAAGCAAGGAGGATAAGGACACGAGCAGAGCGGTACACATTCCTGGACGGGGTCATGTACAAACGCTCCTACACCCAGGTCGATGGTCGGCCCTATCTGAGATGCCTCTCCCCGGAAGAAGCGCTCTACGCCCTAAGGGAAGCCCATGATGGTCTATGTGGTGCGCACTTGGGAGCGAGATCCCTTGCCAGGAAACTTTTGAACTACGGGTAATTCTGGCCGACACTATTAAGTGATTCCGAGGAGTACGTTTGCCAGTGCAACTCCTGCCAGAAGTTTGCCCCAATCCGTCGCCTGCCCCAAGCACAACTGGCCTCCTTGGTAAGTCCAATCCCATTCGCAGTGTGGGAGACGGATTTGCTCGAACCTTTCCCTCTGGCACCAGGCCAGCTGAAGTTCTTTGTGGTAGCAATAGACTACTTCTCCAAGTGGATAGAGGCCAAACCTCTCTCAACAATCACCGAGAACAAGGTGCAGAAGTTCTTTTGGAAGAACATTGTCTGTCGGTTTGGGGTACCTCGCATTCTCATAACCGACAACGGTCCAATTTACGGGAGCTGCCTTCCACGACTTCTGCACCGACCTCGGGATTCAACAACGGTTCTCTTCAGTGGCTTACACCTATTTCAATGACCAAGCGGAGAACGCGAATTGACAAATCCTCTCAAGCTTGAAGAAGAGACTCGACAAGTCCACCAAAGGGCTATGGGTCGAACAACTCTCCAATGTGCTTTGGAGCTATCGCACCACCAAAAGAACTCCGACGGGAGAATCCCTTTTCAACGTCACATACAGATCGGAAGCTCTTATCCCTTTGGAGGTGGGTCTGCCTTCACCTCGACTCATAGCTTACAACGAGGTGCTGAACACGAACCAGCTTCGCAACTGCCTATACCTCATTGACGAGATCCGCAAGAGAGCCGCAATCTGCCAGGAGACCTACCGTCGTAGGATCACTGAAGCTTACAACAAGAGGGTATGACCCGCCCACCTAAAGGAAGGGGACTTAGTGCTGAGAAAGTTATCAATTTCCGATCCAAGCAAAAGAGACAAGCTGGCACCCAATTGGGAAGGACCATATAAGGTCTCCAGAGTTATATATCCAGGTACGTATCAACTCGAAGACCCGGGGGACAGGAAAATGCCAAGGACTTGGAACGCCGAGCACCTGATGAAGTACCGAGAGGGTGTCTAAATACCGCTCTAACCAACTTTCCCAGGATTGCAAAAACCTTACTTGTATCTTCTTTTTAATCAAAATGTAAAGGCGGTCTGAAACTTAAAAGCGGTCGCCCGGTTGTTTTCAATAAAGAGAAATTTCTCCTCACAGCTTCCCTATCTCCTGAATATTCTAACTCGGCCTAGCAAGTTTTCTATTTTTTGGGGTAGTCTAACTCTACTTGCAAAAAAAAAATTTAAACAACGAGTTCGGAGTCCAACACTAGGCTCGATTCCACTTCAGCTACTCGCTTATAAGCGAGTAAGAAGTGGTTCGCCATTCGGAATTGCTCCCACAACAGTTGACACTCTTAAAATGACGAGTTTGGAATCCAACACTTGGCTCGATTCCACTTCAGCTACTCGCTTATAAGAGAGTAAGAAGTTGTTCGCCATTCAGAATTGCTCCCACAACCATTGCACTCTTAAAACGACGAGTTCGGAGTTTAACACTTGGCCCGATTCTGCTTCGAATTACTCGCTCGTAAGCGAGTAAGAAGTGGTTCGCCATTCGGAATTGCTCCCAAAACCGTTGACACTCTTAAAATGACGAGTTTGGAGTCCAACACTTTGCTCGATTCCGCTTCAAATTACTCGCTTATAAGCAAGTAAGAAGTGGTTCGCCATTCGGAATTGCTCCCACAACCGTTGACACTCTTAAAATGACAAGCTTGGATTCCAACACTTGGTTCGACTCCACTCCGAGTACTTGCACCCAAAGCGAGTAAAGAGCAAATCACCATTGCTCCGATAGCTGTTGACAACTACAAATGCCAGTAAAATGCGCAAGTTTACAAAACACGTATTATTACATTGAAGTTTGAGGAACAAGTCTAATTACAAGACCAACTACTCATCCTTACGACGAGATACAAAACTTGAAGAACAAAAAGTACAAGACTGCAGAAAACTACTTCAACGCCTCCTAGGGGAGGGGATACTTCGGTTTAGAGACACCCGGGTACGACGAACGCTGTACTACCGACATCTCACTACGGCACTCATCTCTAGGCCGGCAAGCTGAGACGCGTCTTCTGCACTGCTTCTAATAGTAGCCCCAACAGACGCTCTGCTCGACGAAGAAGCCACCTCACTTTGTGCATCACTCGGGCTCTGACGGGTAACGGGCGAGAAAGTCACGAGCTTGTAAAAAGAAATCCCTCTATCGCTCTCTTCCCGCGTGCACGAAGTGGTTCTAACGTTGATCCGCTCAGGTTGGGGCTTAAGACGAGTGACCTCCGCCTCAAGTTCAACGATTCGTTCCTTCAGTGAGTCGTCCTTCACAGTTATCTTCAAGCGAGGCAGCCACGTCGAGCCCGCACCACCAGAGCTTTCGGTGGTAATCCGACGAAGATAAGTAACCTCAATGCTCTTGTCGATAGTCACCCTCTTTAGCTCGTCTCTCTCTACCGCCTGCTTCTCCATCGCTGCTGTCAGCTCATCTCTCTCTGCCGTAAGCTCGTTCCTTGTTGCCGTCAGTTCGTCTCTCTCCGCTACCAGTTCATCTCTCTCTGACATCATCTTAGTCAGCGAATGACAGAGTCGCCTAAGCCTCAGGCCGAGATTAACGGCTATCGACGAACCATAATCATCACCTTCGGGGATTGTCTCCCTGAGCCTCTCTTCTAGCCGCCAGATCTCGAGGTCTCGACGGCCTAAGACTAGTCGCAGATGATTCTGCTCACGTTCTGCTCTGCGAAGCCCCCACTCGACTTCGTAAAGCCACTCTCGGCTCCTAGCGAGGCACAATTTCATCACCCCTAGGCCAGCCTCGGGACGAGTCACCTCGGTCACATAAGGCAATTCGGCGAGCTGCGTCACTTCGATGATCTGAAAATTTCAAAGTGAAACCGCAGTGAACACTTAGCCAAAACTTCAAGGCAAGGCGACGTGAACACTTAGCCAAATTTTGAAAATTTTGTGAACACATGGCCAAAACTTCAAGGCAAAGCGACAGGGACACTTAGTCAAATTTCAAAAAGTTCATTTATTAAAAAGAGCGGTGGCCAGTCCGCAATTAGGCGATACATCACTGATATATAAAATAAAATAAAAAGGAGAAGCAGAAAAGACTAAAATCAAGGGGCGACCTCTTTGCCGTGGCGGCTCACAACTGCGGGGTCGGACTCCTCCGAAGGACGACAATCGCAAGGGGGTAACCTCGGATCCATGACCGTCACCAACGACTTCGACCTCAGCATCCGCATCTTGTCCCCACCTTCATCCTCTTTTGACTCTTCGTCAAAGCCCTCGACGTGGTCAGGGAAGAGGCACCACCTGGAGCAGTCGACCTAAGGGAAGCGCTCGGTCACTTGCTCGATGGCGCGAGCATAGGCCTTGGCCATGTTGGCTGCGAGGAACCCTTGGGCCTTCTCCATGGTTGCGGCTTCAGCCTCCTTCACGGCCGCAATCTTAGCAGCTTCGACGGCTTCTGCCTTCTGCTTCGCCGCCGCCTCCTTCTGTCGGAGTAGATCATCCTCGAGCTTCTTCAAAAGGCCATCGAGGTACTCCAACCTCGTCATCTTCCCGTCTGCCTCGACCTTCAGCCTATCAAGCTCGTTTGCAATCCGAGCTTTCTTAGCCCGAGCCTTGTTGACCTCCTTCTTCAGGTCCTCCTTAAGTTCGGTGATCTTCTCCATGAGATGATCGAAGTGACAGGTTATCTGGAGAAAGAAGCCAAGTTAGCAAGAAAACCAAACAGAAATACACAAGTAATTCATCCAACAAGCGAAACCAAGCTACTCACCGACACCGCTGCTCAGGCGATCTCGAGGGCATTGTCTCCTACGCTGCCGGCGTCCATGGCGGCATGATCCTTCGGCATGAGCTGGATGGGGCTGACCTCGAACCACCGCAAGACTTGGACGGCGAAGGGGTGGAGTGGCAGGCATGCTCCGGTAATGAAGGCGTCGACTGGCCAGAAGCACATATTCACCGGCATCGGCGAATTGGCCCTCACCCCGGGACCTGGCAGCATTAGCTTGAATTCTTCAGGGATCTGAAAACATTCTCGGATTGCCACCAAGTTCGCCTCGTTGAAGATCGAGATGGTGTCGTCGACTTCCAAGGTCTCCCTCACGGAGTTCTCCTCAAAACTCTGCCCCCTCCCGTATACGATCCGTTTGGCATGTTCCTCCAGAAGTTCCCGAACCCTGTGGAGCCCCGTCAGAATGCCCGGCAGTCTCTCGAACTCCCCCATCCTGCTCGGGTTCTCCACTATGGTCTCCACTACCACCGAAGCAGGATCTTCGGCTCTTTTGCCCCTGTTGATGAGAGGAACCTGGCTCGGAGACGGTTCGTCGGTAGCAGAAGAGGAGGGCTCTAAACGTGGGGGGAAGGAAGACATTTGACTAAAAAATAAACTAAGTGTTAAGTTACCTTGAAGTGACAGCTGCGGTCAGAAAGATCACCGGAAAACGGTCAGTGGTTGCCGGAAGCTCTCGTTAGTAAAAACTGTCGCCTGAGTAAAAATCTGAGAAGTGAACAAATGAGGGGCGGGGGGGGTGGTGAAGTCTTATAGAGCTGGCACACATGAAACGAGAATAGTGGGCTCAAAAAGCCCAACAGTCAGGCCCATTTACCACAAAATGACAAAGGAGTTTTACCGCCTCATTAATGGCCAACGGTCAAAAGGTCAGAAGTCCAACGGTCAAACGGCCAACTGTCTTCCACGAACTGTCGACAGGTCATCTTGGACTTCGGCACACTTTGCCGAGCGTTCTTGGCACCAACGCTCAAACGTGAGAAAAAATCTCACTTGGACTTTGGCACGCTTCGCCGAGCGTTCTTGGCACCGACGCTCAAACATGAGAAAAAATCTGACTTGGACTTCGGCACACTTCGCCGAGCGTTCTTGGTACCGACGCTCAAACATGAGAAAAAATCTAACTTGGACTTCGGCACACTTTGCCGAGCGTTCTAAGCACCTACGCTCAAATGTGAGAAAAAATCTCACTTGGACTTCGGCACGCTTCACCGAGCGTTCTAAGCACCTACGCTCAAACTTGAGAAAAAATCTCACTTGGACTTCGGCACACTTCGCCGAGCGTTCTTGGCACCGACGCTCAAACGTGAGAAAAAATCTCACTTGGACTTCGGTACCCTTCGCCGAGCGTTCTTGGCACCGACGCTCAAACGTGAGAAAAAATCTCACTTGGACTTCGGCACACTTTGCCGAGCACTCTTGCCACCGATTCTCGAATATGGGGAAAATGGCTCGTTTGGACTTTGGCAAGCCTCGCCAAACCTCTTTTGACACGTGTCGCCACCTCGAAGCACCGCTGGACCTCGGCAAGGGACTCCGAACCTCCCTCGACTTTGGCCTCCTTCCTGACACGCGTCAGATCCCTGAGGTAATTGGCGGGGGTCGGCAACATTACCGAGGATCCTTGCCACCGACCCCCTAATAGGGGAAAATCAGCTTTCATGCAACCATAGCCATTGGATCTCCCCAAAATTTGCGCCCGAAGCTGATGAGTATCTCAGATTGCACCACGTCATAATTGGGTAATTAAAAATCGAATTTTATTTATTAATTCGAACTATTTATTCAAAAAATTGCGAAAAAATGATTAAAAATACAGGGAAAATAGTTAAAAATTCTAGAAAATATTTATAAATTTAGGGGAACATTTTGGGACCCCTGGATAAATAAATATGGGCTAGGATGTTTGATTATTGCTCCCGAAAAGCAAATCATTACTTGGCGAAATTGATTAAATGGTCTGAAAAAATAATATAGAATTGGAAAAAATCACCAAAAAGTCCAAAAGAGTCCGAAAGCAAACTTGGGCATGCTGCCAGCTCAGAAAAGCAACGTCACCCCTCAGACAAGATTCAAACACCCGTTGAGAACTCCGATAAAGCCCTATATGCCATTAAAACAACAAAACTACTCACGCAAGGCTGTAACACACAGTCTTTGGGAGTGGGGGGGCTCGTGATATGGCTAAAAATGGAGTTAATTCGAAACTGTTCAAAGTGGGCACGAATCTTGAAGTCACGGGGGAAGGATGGTAATTTCATCTGTAGATGGGTCTGAATCGAGTACCGGGCCTCTTCCTTTAGACCCGCTAGCCTGCGAACGGATCTGGTAGACAGAGAACGGGTCTCAACCTGTTAGGGACCAGTCAAATACATAGGAGCAAATCCTACTCTGTCCCTATCTTAAGGGGATGGTTGTAACCAACCCCAACCAGCCACACCGGAAAGTAGGGATTTACCCTTATCCTGAAAAGGATCTCCATAGAGACTGTAAAAACCACCCTACCTCCTACTGTAAAAGGTGATCACACTTTGCACACTTGAGCTCCTTTTCCTTCACTTTTTCTGTGTATTGACTTGAGCATCGGAGGGTTCGTCGCCGGGATCCATCCTGGTGTCTCGAACGTTTGTGCAGGTTTCAAGGGAGCACCAAGGAGTCAACAAATCAGCAAGGAAGAAGAAGGGGTCAACCTGTGTGAGTTCCTCACGAACCTACAAATCTTATCTATTGCCCCACACCCGAATCCAGCGGCAACAATACATAATCCAGATGCATATGGGCAGTACATATCCAAAAATTAGTCCAAACCTCCAAGTATACAGAAAGCTATTACAATTTGAATACGATGCAAATTACCAAACAACAATCACATTGTTTCTTAACAACAACAGCAAGTTGTATTTTAAAGAGATAACAATTCTTATTCAAAAATTATGAAATTTGGTAGGAATGTCCACACTGACTTAAGATACTAATGTAAAAATTCAAGTTCAAATTCTCTTTAATCATAGGGTTATGCTTTTCAGTGATGATGAAAATAGAGATGAGACAAATTTATCCAGTTTAGAAACATGTTTTTTGTTAAATATCAAATCATTTCCAAAAATTACTAAAATTGGTTGGATTGCTGTAGACACATATAAGAACCATTCATAAAAATTTCAGCTTAAGAATCCTTATATTTTGGAATGAATGAATTTCGAAACTGAACAGAAAATTCTCAAATCAGAATCGAAAGACAGTTCAATAATTTCATTACCCAGTATAGATGTAGCATTTTATAAAAATATCAAACATCATCCAAAAATTATGAAAATTTGGGGAATTGATATAGACATGTAAGAGAAGCTACAGTAAAAATTTCAACTCTAAATTCATGATAGACAAGGAGATATAATTTTTGTAAGTCAGTCATGCTAGATTCAAACAAAGCAGAAAATTTATCTCACACCAGCAGCATGCTCGAATTTATTAAAATATCAAACCATATTAAAAAAATATAAAATTATGTGGAGTTCATAGGGACAATAAATATGTTACTGTAAAAATTTCATGTCTAAATCCCATTATGGCACAAAGTTATGATTTCCTAATCAAATCATGCTAATTCTTCTCCAAATCATATCTTTTCCTATCAATTAGTATTCTTAGCTCAAGAACTTAAGTTTGAACATACAAAAAACTTTTCATTCCATTTACCTAGCCTCAAATCATCAACTTTTCATCATACACAAAAAAAAATTCACAAGCATAGAGTTTAGAAAGACACCCAATATGAAGTTTGTTAATGATCTCTTCTTCTCTTTTTCCTTGTTTGGCTCCTCCTCCTCCTAGTTCCTTGCTCCTTTCTTATATGCATGCTCTCCAACTTCCAAGCCATACTTGAAGAAGAAATTGAAGTGGTAGGAGATGCTAGGAAATGAGAAATAAATGAAGTTATTGGGATTAGAAAATTGAAGAAGGATACGGAAAATGGAATTTGGTTTAAATTGGGGGGGGGGGGGGGGGGTGGAGAGGGGGGATGAGCACACCCCAAAACAAGCCCACAGCTTTTTAATAGTGGTTAATGGTTGTAATTAGTGGTTTAGGGTTTTATTTGTATGGATAATTATACATATACATACATGCATAATACTTACATAAAAAATATTTGTATGTATATAATAAAATAGTTTATTATTATAGAAGCACTATACGTTCCGTCTCGATTATAGTTGAGACAAACGTATAATTTAATTGAAAAATGATTCCAATGCCGGTTCAACAATTGTACCATTGTCGGGTTCAAAACATATTAAACAATATGTCTCAATATTTACTCAATTAAAATTGAGAAGAATCAATTAATATGTACAACTCTGAACTAATGTACAAAATAGTTATATACTATTTTACAGAATCTTATAGCAATTGTCCTCTTTTAGTAAATCGTTTCGAAAAGTGGCCTATTAAAAAAAAATCAAAAAAATGGCATCATATTTTGTTCCCCTATAAATAATTTGGTAATAGATATCATTATTTTATTTGGCTATAGATTTTATAAAATTTTAACAATAAACCATTTTGTTTAACTTTAAATTTAGCAACATATTTTGTAATCTTAGAGATTTATTTTATTTTTGCGAGCGGCTTAATGACAAGATGACAACAATATGATGGTGCAACAATGTTGAGTGGAGGGGCATCATTGAACGGACGACGTCCGATGAAATGGGAGAGGGTTTGTTTGCTTTCTGATTACTGGGCTTTTGTTGACCAAAGAGTTAAGGGGAGAATTGGTCGTCTGCCATTGGCTTTTTAAAAATTGTATTTATTTATTTATTTCTATTTTGTTATATTTCTTTTGAAAGGGCCTTTTCAAGGGTAGTGAGGTGGGTGAAGATACATGTTGGATTTATGTCTTGCATACTAAGTTAGATACGAAGACGATGAAGCAATAGAGGAAGCGAGGCGATCGGAGACGGATGGAAGCAAGCAAAGAAACAGCAACAACAGCAAGTGCATTCGACTGCACAGTCAACCAACACCCCCTCGGGTGTGGCGAGAGGTCAAGTGCGGTCGACCGCACTTGTGTGCATTCGACCGAGTGCAACTGATGCAGATTTTGGGTGCGGGTCTGGGTGATTCTGCTAAAGCCCAAACTTGCTCTTCAGGTTAGATCGTGTGAATCTTATCGTAGGGTTATCTCATCAGGATAATCTAATGGTTATTGTATCAAGATATCAAACTAGAGTTTCTCTATATCTCTATATATTATTGTAAATGTCCTTCATTGAGAGCCAAGAGAGAGAATACTTCATTGAAGAGAGTTTGGTTGGTTCTCCAATTGTAAACAACTAGTATTTTCGGGTGAGGATTGAGAGATAGTCGTGATGAAAATTGTAATATTCTTGTATCTTCTCTAGTTGAATAACATCTCGGTTTGTTCTCCATCAGATTAAGACGAAAGCCCCAACCGAAACAAATTTGCGTGCATTGGTGTGTTTAGTGTAATCTTCTATTTGTTTGGTGGTTTGTATTGATTATGTCACTTCACTCAACTAGATCCTAGTAGAAGAGGGAATCAAATCTCTAAACAACTTGCTCCTGATTAGTTGTCTATAGTTAAGAGTATATTAATCCCACATGAAGTAAAGCACATGATCATGTTATTTCCCTCTTTCCACAGTTTCTGGAATGTGGTTGATATTACTTCAAATTAAAAAATGTGGTTGAGATTTAACTGGGTAATTAGTTTTTGTATGTTATTTCCTTCCATGCAATTTTGTCACTTTAGGCAGCAATGATCAAATATATATATAACATATTATCATGCCCAGATACAGCGCAGGAATAGATAGTAGAAATTATATCTATATCTTATACTAGTAATATATATGTGCGATGCACGTATTAATTTTTTTAAAAAAAAATTAAAGTAAGAACTCTGATTTACACGTACGATGCATATCTTAATGAATAGGATTATATGTTTTTAAAAGTAAATGTGAAGACTATAATGAGAGAGTTGGAGCTGCACGTGTGTTGCACGTAAGTAGGTAGATTTACAACTTCAACTCTTCCATTATAATAGTTATTATATATTACTAGTTGAAATTTACTGTGCACCAAGTGCACGTGACTTGGTGGACGTGTCAGCTTAATATTTTAACAATGTTTTATGGTTAATGACTAACATTGATTTGGTAAAGTTCAAAAGGCTATAGTTTAACGTCTTCAATACCCGAAATTCCTTATATTTCTCAACAAAATCTCATATGGCTTAATTTTTTCCTTAATTCCCCTAAATCCTAAAAATCTCTCAAAACACCCATTTGAGATAAAATTCTCCCATGAATTCATAAAGTAGTTGGGGCAGATTTTAGGATCAGAAGAGAACCCGGACGACATAAGTATGAAATGACTGCACAAGTTGCATGCCCATTTGTTAACAGATAAATGAGTAAAAGTTAAGAGGAATACAAGGAACTGCATAAGTTGGCTTGCGAAACAAAGCGATTGTATCCTGACTCATATAGTAGGGAACATGTGATGCAAACACCTAGGCTCCTACAACAAAATTGATTGACACAAACATAAAAAAGAAAGTATAGAAATAGAAATAATTAAATGTAAGATTGTGAAAGAAAAACTATGAATGTATAAACATTATAGTTATGTGGATGGTATGTATTAAAGTTTGGGATGCTCTCTAAATATTATATCTAGTTCTAATTATACAAAATAACATGTAAATAATTGTATAGTCTAAGACATAAAAGTATTTAAAAAAAGATATTAAGAAAAAGAACAAATTAGTAAATCCTAAACTGATATCATCATATTTTTCATAAGACCAATCACCATATTCAACTTGAGTTTGAGGTGAACAGTTTCCGGCCAAATTTGGGAGACGATATAGCTTCTTCCAAAAATTGGAAATCGGAACATGATATACCGTCCGATGCTAATCTGCTTTTTTTTAAAAAAAAATAATAAACATATCAGACGAGATATGATATCCCGCCCGAGTATTTTTTTTTAAAAATTCAAAAAAAACTCAAAAAGAGAGATATCCCTTCGAGCGACTCCATCCCCAAATTCTTTTTCAAAAAGCCTATACATTTAGGCCTATAGAACTTATTATGGGCCCATTCAATCTTTAATTCAGATTTTTTTCCCTCGGACGGGATATCATATCACGTCCGATATTTTTTGAAATTAAAAAAAACAAAATTGCTCAAACGGGACATGATCTTCCGGTCGTCGCTTTTTAAAATTGAAAAGCCAAATTTTGGATTTAAATGACTGCAACTCACTTCTCCATTTCATATTTCTATTTGCCAAATACCTAAATTTTAACTTCCAACGACTACAAATGCTCTAAGATTGCTTGAAAACAGTGTTGGCAGTCGACTGAATCATTCTTGTATCTAGTACAAGATTACAACATCATGCATGCTTTAAGAGGTAGTGCGATTTGCAACCTTATCACCAAAAAAATATATTTGTTTCACCAATTTGCTGCAAATGCAAGGGTTTTAAGCCTTTGATTGATATGACACCGAAATCATTCTTATTGCTAACAGAACTCAAACAAGAAAATGACTCCATATAATACATAAGAAGCAGAGTAACATAAAAACCATGCATACACATATGTCGAAAGTTACTGACAAATAGAGTTACACGCCATGGACTTTCAGGAAAAGTTTTTACTCATGGATGAAGGAGATAAAGTGGGGGAGGCCTCACAGCTAATTATCATGTGCGTCGGTCTTCACAACCGTGACTGGGCAGGCACCATTGTTCACCACATAGTTGCTGACGCTGCCCATAATAACCCTGCAAAGAGCGGAAAAACAGAAAAAACACAAAGAAAGATTTCTTCATATTAGAAACTGGAAACTGCATGTTTTAATTAGGTTCTGAATTTCAGCAAATTGTTCAAATTTCTCTACAATTTGTTCGAACACAGGTTACGCTTAAGTCTGTAGTTGAGCTTGATTGGTACTATTTGTACATTTAACGCTTTAGATCAGATAGATTTAGTTTCTGTTCACTCCGAATATACTTAAACCTAATATGTAGATATTTCCAACCAGTGTACATTTCAGAAGTTGTAGCTATACCTTCAAGCCTTAATACCGATAACTTTTTCTGAAATAGATAAAACCCAACATTATACATGAATAACCCCAGTTTTTAGTAGATTAAAAAAAATTGTATTAGATTGAAATCGAGCATCTGTATGAACACTTTGGCTTTATTGACATAGGGCCAAATCACCATGTCTTGACAAAACTATGGAGTTTGAAGGTTCGAGAATGAAGATGGTGCATGTCTGTAAATAATAATAGGCAGCGTATTTAACCTCTTGAGTTTGTCGAGGCCCCTATTGCCGATAACGATACAACTTAAAGGAAACTTGTCGATGTTTCCGCAAATCTTTTCGCGTGCATCTCCCCAGTAGATTTTCATGATGACAACAATCTGCGAGAACACAAATACGGTGAAGATAAATATTATTTGCAGTTAAAAAGTTGGCGTTGAAATTTTGAAAGGTTAAGCGAATTTCAATAATAGACAACCTCCTTTTCCCTTGCAATGGTGTTCAATATATCAATCTCCATTTCAGTTGCATTATTGAAACTTTGATACCGAATATATATTTCGCTCTCCAAAGTAAAGAAAAAGACTGAGAAGAATAGTTAAAATTGAAGTTATTTGTTGTGTGATGGGTTTGTGTATTATTTGGATGAATAATTAGATGGAAGTTTAGTTAACATAAGCATAGCTCGACGATGTTTATTATCGTATTCATTTTACCTGTTACAAACATTGCTTATACAACATCTTGAGTTTACAGTCTTGTTCTTTGTTGATGGTATTGCAAGATTATAATTCTTCCTCCCAAACTCATAACCCTATCTATATAATAAAACACAAAGAAAGCTATCTAGTGGTTCTCCTTCAATCCCCTCAAAAATCAAAGGTCCAGATCTAACCTCACAAAACATATTTTCCCTCCAAAAGTTCCCTCCAAAACTCAAATTCAAATCTCCCACCCAAAACAACTCCTATATTTATTTAATTTTTTTTTCTCTCTCTCTCCCTCCCTCCCTCTTCTATTCAAAAAATTAAGAAAATACAATTTTTAAATTTTTTTTTAAAATTAAAAATTTAAAAACTAAAGAAATTAAAATTTTAAAAGCTTTAAAAATAGTTCAAAAAAATAAAAAAAAATCATATATATGTTTTTTGCTGGACCCCAAAAGTTTCTCATATAATATGTTTGCTATTTCAATTAATTTGCTCGACCTCACAACCTATTTTACATGATCAAATAAGTTGCACCGTTTCGAAGACGTGCCATAGGCACGTGTCAATGGGCAAACCTAGTACTCTAACATAGGACACCTATATGGCAAGGCAGAGATACTAACTCAATACTTGCAAAGAAAGAGGATATAAGGTCACTTTTTATATTAGAACTTGAACACAAACGAATAGCCATATAGATGGTTGATCTGATGGTAAGATTGCCCTGGAGGATAGACATTCAATTGCTATGTGAAGTGAATTTTTGCAAGTGTACAAAATCGCAACAAGTAGTATAGTTTTAGTGAAAAGAGTGTCGAACCCACAAGGACTAATTATTTTATTAAGTACCAAAATTACTAGATGAATTACTATTTGGAGAATCGAAATTTAATAAAGAATGCAACTAAATTAAATTTATCTAAATAACTAACTTAATTAAATAAAAGAGACGGAATATGAATTTATATTGTTTATTAATTACAAAATCAATTCAAGGGCTTTTGATTTCACATAGTTTATCCCACACAATTTATAATTCCATATGAATAAAAAGATTATTTTTCCAAGTTGTAGGCCAAAATCTCCAAATTATTCAAGGTTTTCTCTCGAACAACACCAAAAATATCTCCAACTAACAGTTTGTCATATCTCTATGCAAATTTAATTAATCGAAGACTCATTAAGTTCTATGGATTTCTTAACGGTCACATCAATCGCGGTAAATCATCTCTAATTTTGCTCAATCAATGGTGTTCAATTTTATAGTTCTAAATCACAAATTACCTCTCAGTCTCTTCATGATCCAATAAATCATACAATAGTGTGCCAAACAATTGAAAAGCATTAAACACAAAAATCAAACACATAACCATGAAAAAACAGAAAAATAATATGGAATTAAAAATTGTGTTCTCAAAACTAGCCTACATCGAAGCCCTAGAAAAATAAATTTAGTTCATAATAAAATTGCACTTAACAAATATTGTCTTGGATTGCAATATAAAAAAATTAGAGAAAGAAAAGAGATACAAAAAGGGACTGCTTTTTAAAAGAAATTGCAAACTAAAAAACCTCGAAAAGCATGCCCAAACAAGTCCTCTCTCTCTGTTGTTGAGTTATGTTCTGTCTCGATCCACATGTGCCCTGCTGTCGCCGTTAGGTGCTATCGCACGTCAGGTGCTGTCGCTCGTCAGCCCAAACCCCCAGACGCCACGTCAACAGGTCTCGTCAGGTGCTGTCGCACGTCAGGTGCTGTCGCTCGTTAGCCCAAACCCCCAGACGCCACGTCAACAGGTCTCGTCAGGTGCTGTCTGCTACTTTGTCTCTCTCTAGTCACGCGCAAAACAGAGAGAACTCAAATCTCTCTCTCTGTTCAGCTTTTCCTTTTAATCTTCTTTTTTTATTATTGTTTTTTTTAGCCTGAAGTCAGCCGTCTCTTATGTGCATCCTATTTTCTCTCTCTCTCTTGGTCTTGAATTTATAGGCATACGGGTAGGAGAATTAGAGTTTACTTTTGCAGAAAAACCCCCTCTTCTTCATTTATTGACTTCCTTCGATGATTTTCTCTTTATTTCTTTCTTCTTTTTCTTCTCTTTCCTTTTCTTCAAAACATGTGCTGCATACACAAAATAAAATCAGAAATTAGGGTTTAAAGTTAATTAGTTTAAAATTAATTAAACGAACTAAAAAATCATATTAGCTCATTTAAATACTTTTAAAATTGTTTATTGTATTTTCAGCTCAATTAGCAAATAAAATTTATATCTGGCATTTCATACGACAAAATTGTAAAATTTAAAAAACAACAAAACAATAAAATTTAATAAATCATTCTGTTTGTTTTGTTTGTTGAATTTTACCAAAAATCTTCACATTTTGCATCAAAAATCTTATTCCTTCAAAAATAATTAATTAACTGAAATCTACGGAAATAAGATAAATTATAAACAAGATAAACGAAAACAAGCAATTTTTATGGGTAAATGAGTACAAATATTTATATATAAATTAGACACATCAAATACCCTCAAACTTAAGATTTTGCCTGTCCTCGAGCAAAAAGTAAACCATAAATCAAAGAATAATAATCAATAGTAGGCTCAACTCATGACACTAAGAGATCTTATCATGCAAGCATCAAAATTTCAATTAAAAATATAAACAATAGAAAATAAAGTAAAAATCAAGCATACTCACTTTCTCCAGTGCAATTATTTATTCATAATTCCAAACTCAATTATGCTTGTCATGCAATTATTGTAATTATCGTATGTAACAACTCCATCTGTGATTATCCCTTCTCACTGCTACAAACCAATTAGCGAACTAAAGTTTTTTTTTTTAGTCTCTTCTCTAAATTGTCACTTGACTTTTGACTCGAATGGAAACATTTGTGATGAATTCACCTGGTTACTCAACAAGTCACAAGCTTAAAGTGCTTTGCATACTCATATTTCAAGTTGCTGTTTGGCGTAAAAGTAAACATTGGTGATGAATACCCCTAGTTACTAAGCAACTCAAAATATTGGAGTAGATAGACTTTATTCATTCAATTATTTGATCATTAACACTCTATTCACTTAAACTCTGTTTAGAACTAGATCAAAAGGGATAATCACAAGAAAAAGCATCACATTTTTGGTTTATGTATAATCACATGACGGTCATAATTGTGCAAGGAATTTTGAAATTCAATCATCCTAAAGTAAATAAGTATGCTTAATCTTGCTTTATAAACAATTGTCAATCCTAAAAAATTTATTTCAATGCTTATCACAATAAAGAACTCAAAAGTGTAATGGTGAGCCCAATCGAAATCCCTTTTTTGTTTTGTTTTTCTTTTTTTAAAAATAAATAAAAATAAATTTGTAACCCTTCCCCCAAACTTGAATATCACATTGTCCTCAATGGGAAAGAAAAAACAAAAACAAAAAGAATGCAAAAAGTTCAGAACTTCTCCCCTGATTCGTCTTAAAAATTCTGCACACGCGGTGTTCAGTGTTTTTGCGATATCTGGAGCTGTAGGTGTCCAAATGGGCTGATTGTTTTTTTGCTGGAAATCTAAGACAATTTTCTACAATTTCTCTTTGAAGCACTTTTCCAGATTCTGACTCCATACTGCTCAAAAACAGCCATCAATGTAGGTGTATAAAACAGCTCCGCCCGACAACTTTCAAATTTATGCAATCCTACAAAATAAAATCAGAAATTATAATTATAATAACCTAAAAGCAAAATAAATCTAAATGCAGTAAAAGAAAACATGGGTTGCCTCCCAAGAAGCGCTAAGTTTTAAGTCTTCAGCCAGACTTTCTCTATCTCTCATTGAGGGTTGGCTAAATCGATGCTCCACTTTTGCTTTTCAAATTCCCCATCCATATATGGCTTCAACCGCTGTCCATTTACCTTGAATGTCCCTTTTTTTCTCATGATGTATTTCAATGGCACCATATGGAAAAACTTTTATTACAACAAATGGTCCTGACCACCTAGACCTCAATTTCCCTGGAAAAAGTTTAAGTTTAGAATTGAATAACAATACTTTCTCCCCTGCATTAAATTTTTTTTTTTTCTCAAAATATGTTTATCATGCCATCGTTTAGTTTTCTCTTTATAAATCTTGGCATTTTCATAAGCATCATTTCGAAACTCGTCCATCTCATTTAGTTGCATCATTCTCTTCTCACCTGCATCTTTTATGTCAAAATTTAGTGTCTTTATTGCCCAATAAGCGCGATGCTCAAGTTTCACCGGTAAGTGACATGCTTTACCATAAACCAATCTATATGGGGAATTCCAAATGGTGTTTTAAATGCCGCCCTATATACCCATAATGCATCATCTAATTTTCTTGCCCAATCTGTTCGTGACATATTCACTGTCTTCTCAAGTATACGCTTCAACTCTCTATTTGAAACCTCCACTTGACCACTTGTTTGAGGATGATATGGTGTGGCCACATGATGAGTAACTCCATACTTAGCAAGTAACGCATCAAATTGACGATTGTAAAAATGTTTTCCTCCATCGCTAATAATTGCCCTTGGAGCTCCAAATCAGGAAAAGATGTTTTTCCTAAGAAAGTTCACCACCACTCTTGCATCATTGGCTGGTAGAGCAGCAGCTTCCACCCACTTGGAGACATAATCTACAGCAACCAAAATATATTTATTAGAAAATGAAGATGGAAAAGGACCCATAAAATCTATCCCCCAAACATCAAATAATTCTATCACTAAAATATTATTTAGAGGCATCTCATGTTTCCTAGAAATATTTCCCACCCTTTGACAATGATCACATAATTTAACAAAATCAAAAGCATCTTTAAAAATTGAGGGCCAATAAAATCCTGATTGTAAAATTTTTGCTGCTGTTTTTGCTCCACTAAAATGGCAACCAACTTCCAATGTGTGGCAATGTTTGAGTATGCTTTCCATTTCCTCTTCAGGTACACATCTCCTTATTACTTGATCTGCACAATGGCGAAATAAGAAAGGTTCCTCCCAAAAATAATGTTTCAAGTCAGAGAAAAATTTCTTCTTTTGTTGATAAGTAGAATCAGGTGGTAGAATTTTTGATACCAAATAATTAACTATATCGGCATACCATGGAGGAGTTTGTATCATCATTAAATACTCATCTGGAAATTCTTCATTGATTGGTGTAACCTGCAATTTGTTTTCATCTTTTGGCTCAATGCGAGATCAATGATCGGCCACCATATTTTTTACACCCTTTTTGTCCTTGATTTCCACATCAAACTCTTGTAAAAGTAAAATCCACCGAAGCAATCTTGGTTTAGCTTCCTTCTTTGCAAGCAAGTATTTGAAGGCTGAATGATCCGTGTACACAATCACCTTTGAACCTATCAAATCAGACCAAAATTTGTCAAAAGCAAATACAACAGCTAATAATTCTTTTTCAGTAGTAGCATATTAAGTTGTGCTTCTGTCAAAGTTCTTCTTGCATAATAAATGGTGTGAAAAATCTTATTTTTTTCTTTGCCCTAAAATAGCACCTATCGCCACATCACTAGCATCACACATTAATTCAAAAGACAAATTCCAATCTGGTGCAATAATTATAGGTGCCGAAATCAATTTCTTTTTCAATGTTTCAAAAGCATGCAAGCAATCATGAGAAAAATCAAAAGGTGTATCTTTATTCAAAAGATTGCAAAGAGGTTTAGTGATTAAAGAAAAATCTTTTATAAATCGTTGATAAAATCCTGCATGACCCAAGAAACTTCTCACTCCTTTAACATTGGTTGGTGGCAATGACATCAATTTTAGCAAGATCCACTTCAATTCCCTTAAAGGAAACTTTGTGGCCTAACACAATTCTTTCTTCCACCATAAAATGACATTTCTCCCAATTCAACACCAGATTTGTTTCCTTGTAACGCTGCAAAACCAAAGCTAAATTAGATAAACAATTATCAAACGAATAACCGAAAACTGAAAAATCATCCATAAAAATTTCAATAAACTTCTTAACCATATCAGAAAAAATTGATATCATGCAGCGTTGAAATGTGGCGGGGGCATTGCAAAGACCAAAAGGCATCCTTCTATATGCAAAAGTTTCCTATGGGCAAGTAAAAGTTATTTTCTCTTGATCTTCTGGTGCTATAGCAATTTGATTGTATCCCGAATACCCATCAAGAAAACAATAGTATGAATGGCCTGCAAGTCTTTCTAGCATTTGGTCAATGAAAGGTAGTGAAAAATGATCTTTTCTAGTTGCATCGTTTAGTTATCGATAATCTATGCACACTCGCCATCCCGTTACTATTCTAGTTGGTATTAGCTCATTATTATCATTTTGTACTATAGTTATTCCTCCTTTCTTTGGAACAACATGTATAGGACTTACCCATGCACTATCTGAAGTTGGATAAATGATACCTGCATCTAAAAGCTTCCAGACCTTCTTATGTTCCACCTCCTGCATTGATGAATTTAATCTTCGTTGTGGCTGCACTATAGGCTTAAAATCATCCTCCATTAAAATTTTATGCATGCATATTGAAGGACTAATCTCCTTTATATCAGAAATGTTCCATCCTAATGTTGTTTTATGTTCTCTCAAAATTCTTAGCAATTTATCTTCTTCAACATTATTCAAAGAATCATTAATAATAACAGGAAAAGTGAAGTTTTGGCCTAAAAATGCGTACCTCAAACTCGATGGTAGTGGTTTTAGCTCAAGTTTGGGGGGTTCATCTGTTAGTAATGACATCTTTGATATCCCCACATCTTTGAATTTTAGTTGAGCTAAAGGATGAATAAATGGTGTAGCCTCCAAATACCGAACACATTCCAAAACTTCTTCATTTTCAGATTCTAAAGCTGGTGAATTTGTTAGGCACATTTCTAGAGGTAATTTATCAACTTCACCTTTATGTGTCTTGCTAATGGCTAGATCAATTTCACTGACTTGAAAACATGAGTGAACTTCGGCAGGATGCTCCATAGCTTTAAGTACATCAAAAGTCACTTGTTCGTTGTCAACCCTTAGAATAAGTTTTTCTTGTTGTACATCAATTAGAGTTCTCCCTCTTGCAAGAAAAGGTCTCCCCAATATCAAAGGGATTTGTTCATCTTCCTCCATGTCAAGCATAACAAAATCAGCTGGAAATATGAATTTGTCAACTTTCACCAAAACATCTTCAATGATCCTCTTGGATATTTGATAGACCTGTCTGCCAATTGTAAGGAAATTGTGGTAGGCTTTGCTTCTCCAATACCTAATTTCTTGAAAACAGAATAGGGCATAAGATTAATACTTGCTCCTAAATCACATAATGCTTTATGAAAAGAAGACTTTCCAATAGTGCAAGGTATTGTAAAACTCCCTGGATCTTCTAGTTTAGGTGGCAGCTTCTTTTGTAAAATTACACTACTTTCTTCAGTTAACATCACCATCTCATGCTCTTCTAGCTTCCTCTTGTTTGATAAAATTTCCTTCAAAAATTTAGCATATTTAGACATTTATTCTAAAGCTTCAATAAGAGGAATATTAATATGTAATTGCTTGAAAATATTTAAAATTTTTTGAAAACTAATTATCAAGCTTATTCTTTTTAAGTCTTTGTGTAAAAGGAATAGGTGGATCATAAGGAGAATTAGGATAAGTGTTAGAATTAAACTCCCCTGAAATTGTTTGGCTTGAACCTCCTTTGTGCTTCGTTTGTTCCTCCAAAATTTGCTCATTCTCATTTTGCTTTTCAATTACATTTTGTTCGACATTTTTGATTTGTGGCTGCTCAATTGTTGTCCCACTTCTAAGTGTTATTGCTTTGACATGCTCCTTGGGATTGACAACTGTGTTGCTTGGTAATGTTCCTGTAGTTCTTTCATTTAGAATATTTGAAATTTGACTAATTTGTACCTCAAGATTGTGAATGGAAGCCGAAGTTGAATTTGCAACATTTTGGATTGCCAAATCTGTCTTTTGCATGTATTGCATGAACATCTCTTCTAATGTCGGCTTCTTTTCTTGTTGTTGGAAATTTTGTTGTGGTCTAGCTCCTTCTTGATTATTGTTCTAAGAAAAATTGGGTGATTTCTCCATCCTGGATTGTATGTGTTTGTATAAGGGTTGTTTTGGCTTTGAAAATTTGACACATAATTTGCTTGTTCGGCATTTGATGGAGCAAAAGGATTCCCCACTTGGCAATCTGCACTAGAATGATTTCCTGCACAAAGATCACAAATGAGATTAGATTGAATAGAATTAACATTCATATTACCTATTTGCTTAGATAAAATATCAATTTTTGTAGTTAAAGTAGAAATAGGGTCAAGTTCAAAAACTCCCGCCACTTTTCTTTGCATTTTTCTTTCTGAAGACCACTGATAATTATTAGATGTCATTTCCTCTAAAAGGTCATAAGCTGTTTCATGAGTTTTGCTCATTAGTGCACCTCCAGCTGCTGCATCTACCATGGATCGATTTGTAGCCCCCATACCGTTATAGAATGTTTGCACTTGTAGCCACTTTGGTAGTTCATGATGAGGACACTTTCTTAATAGCTCTTTGTACCTCTCCCATGCATCATATAATGACTCTGTCTCGAATTGAGTGAATGTTGTGATGTCATTTCTTAACTTTGCTGTTTTTGCTGGGGAAAAATACTATGTCATAAATTTTTGTGCTAAGCCCTCCCAAGTTGTAATGATTCCCGGCGG
The DNA here is from genome assembly GCA_017893485.1 of Hemerocallis citrina. Taxonomy (NCBI): domain Eukaryota; kingdom Viridiplantae; phylum Streptophyta; class Magnoliopsida; order Asparagales; family Asphodelaceae; genus Hemerocallis; species Hemerocallis citrina. The sequence goes on from CM030365.1 coordinate 105,273,209, forward strand.
TAAAGAATTTAACCAAACCTTTGCCTTATCTCTGAGTGAAAAAGGAAAGAGTCTCAGTCGGATAGCATCATTGAAAACTCCATTGTGTTTGAAGGTATCACATATTTCGAGAATGTTTGCGATGTGAACATTTGGATCATCATGTGCTAGTCCTCCAAATTGAACTGTCTGCTGAATCATCTGAATGATTGCTGGTTTAATTTTAAAATTGTTTGCTTCAATTGTAAGTCTTGTTATGCTTGATATTGTTCCATCGACTGAGGGCATTGCATAATCCCTCACAGCTTTGTTCTCCCTATCATTTGCCATGGATAAAGAGGATGTGGTGTTTTCTTTCTTTTTCTTTCTGATCTGACATAAAGTTCTCTCAATTTTTGGGTTAAAAAGTGTAGGCTCCAATGGATTAGATCTGGGCATACACTCCTAAGTCCTGAAAAACAAGTAAATAAAAAAAAATTAAAAGAGAATAAAGAAGTAAAATAACAATTAAATCTAAAATAAAAATAAAAAATCCAAACCAGTAATAATTTAGCAATTTTCAATATTAATAAAAGAATAACTAGTCCCCGGCAATGGCGCCAAAAACTTGATGTGAATTTTTGCAAGTGTACAAAATCGCAACAAGTAGTATAGTTTTAGTGAAAAGAGTGTCGAACCCACAAAGACTAATTATTTTATTAAGTACCGAAATTACTAGATGAATTACTATTTGGAGAATCGAAATTTAATAAAGAACGCAACTAAATTAAATTTATCTAAATAACTTATTAAATTAATTAAAAGAGATGGAATATGAATTTATATTGTTTATTAATTGCAAAATCAATTCTAGGGCTTTTGATTTCACATAGTTTATCCCACACAATTTATAATTCCATATGAATAAAAAGATTATTTTTCCAAGTTGTAGACCAAAATTCCCAAATTATTCAATGCTTTCTCTCGAACAACACCAAAAATATCTCCAACTAACAGTTTGTCATATCTCTATGCAAATTAAATTAATCGAAAACTCATTAAATTCTGTGGATTTCTTAAAGGTCACATCAATCGTGGTAAATCATCTCTAATTTTGCTAAATCAATGGTGTTCAATTTTATAGTTCTAAGTCATAAATTATCTCTCGGTCTCTCCATGATCCAATCAATCATACAATAGTTGGCCAAACAATTGTAAGCATTAAACACAAAAATCAAACACACAACCATGGAAAAACCGAAAAATAATATGGAATTAAAATTTGTGTTCTCAAAACTAGGCTACATCGAAGCCCTAGAAAAATAAATTTAGTTCATAATGAAATTGCACTTAACAAATATTGTCTTGGATTGCATTATAAAAAATTAGAGAAAGAAAAGAGATACAAAAAGGGACTGGTTTTTAAAAGAAATTGCAAACCGAACAACCTCGAAAAGTGTGCCCAAACAAGTCCTCTCTCTCTGTCGTTGAATTCTGTTCTGTCTCGATCCACGTGCACCCTGCTGTCGCTCGTCAGCCCGAACCCCAAATGCCACGTCAGTAGGTCTCGTCTGGTGCTGTCTGCTGCTTCGTCTCTCTCTGGTCACGCGCAAAACAGAGAGAACTCAAATCTCTCTCTCTGTTCAGCTTTTCCTTTTAATCTTTTTTTTAGCCTAAAGTCAGCCGTCTCTTGTGTGCATCCTCTTTTCTCTCTCTCTTGGTCTTGTATTTATAGGCATACGGGTAGGAGAATTAGGGTTTACTTTTGCAGAAGAACCCCCTCTTCTTCATTTATTTACTTCCTTCCATGATTTTCTCTTTATTTCTTTCTTCTTTTTCGTCTCTTTCCTTTTCTTGAAAACACGTGCTGCATACACAAAATAAAATCAGAAATTAGGATTTAAAGTTAATTAGTTTAAAATTAATTAAACGAACTAAACAAATCATATTAGCTCATTTAAACACTTTTAAAATTGTTCATTGCATTTTCAGCTCAATTAGCAAATAAAATTTATATCATGAATTTCACACGGCAAAATTGTAAAATTTAAAAATTAACAAAACAATAAAATTTAATAAATCATTCTGTTTGTTTTGTTTGTTAAATTTTACCAAAAATCTTTACATTTTGCATAAAAAATCTTATTCCTTCAAAAATAATTAATTAACTGAAATCTATGGAAATAAGATAAATTATAATCAAGATAAACGAAAACAAACAATTTTTATGGGTAAATGAGTACAAATATTTATATATAAATTAGACACATCACTATGTTATAGTTAGATCGTATAAATTATTACTCATTATGCTATTAAACGTTTTTATATTAATATTGCATACTCATCCATATTTACCTAAATTAACCATAACCCCTAAGTCCCTAACCCAAAATTATCCCCCTGTCACTCTCTAACCGCCTCTCATGTCACTCTTCTCTCTGTATCTTTACTGCTAATGACATTTCCACACACATTTGTTCGGGTTAGGTTTTAACATGGGTGTGTCAGTGTCAGAAATGAGTCAAGCAAATGATTATACTAATACATGCATGATACAAACAACAAATATTTTGAAGAAATAATGCAACATAGATTTTTGCTAGAAGCTTTATTTCTCAATCTATGTAATACTGAAGGTTAACGAAAGAAGAAGTTTCCTCATCTACTAAACTAAAAGATTTATATGTTTTCTCAAATACATTATCTGCACTATTGAGTGTTTAATAATCATGATGTCTGATTATCCTATCTACTACATTGTGTCGTAGAATTACAACTTCTCCCATGTTTTACACGGTCCAGCCAATCATCCTATCTACTAAATTTCAAACAAACACTAATAAATGCCCAATTATCATATGAAGAACGAGGCCCTAATTCAATCACAAAATTTGTGTCAAGCAATCTTCCGACAAAACACCTTGTTCCGTGATCCATTCACTCTTCGGTATTCATTAGTTTTTGTTCAGGGATTCCCTAATTGTAACTTACAGCAGTTTTTGGTAGAATATTACTTTCAGTATGAGCCTTTGTTCAACATTCTATAATTGAGTTACCTCACAAATTAACATAATGTAAACAATATTTTTTTTCTTTCTTACTCATGTATTCCTTTAAATCTCTGAATATTATGATTATATTCTACACAAAACATTGAACATAACAATGTAATCATATGATTCATATTATTAACAGGTCATAATATCAATGATTTGATTGTTCAATGCAACAAAAGAAAACAACTGATGCTTTACATTTATGGTGAATCATGTTTGTCACTTCGACAAAGATCTGTAGTTCCCATGTTGAAGGAGAACAAAAGAATGAAGAAACAACTTGTGCTAAATACATGGTGAATCATGTCCGCAACATGACAAAGATATCGACAGTGTCCGGAAAGCGATTAAATCTGGTGGTGTACAAAATTTTGAGGACACTGGAGAACAATTCAAATCTCAAAGGATACAACCAAGAAATCATGTTGCTTATTACTTGGTACAGGCTTCAGCAGTGATCCTATATTGTTCATATTCTAGTATTCTTGTTTTATCTCCTCCAACCTTTTCAACACCTAAAGAAAGAACAAGTTACACATAGTTTATAATGATGGTTAAAGAGTAATTAGAATGCAGAAAAAAGTAGCAGATAAACTGTAGCGCCCCAAATTTCTAATATGAGAGCTTAGAAAATAAGTGGCGAAATCCCAGCAATCCACTTCAATAGAACAATAAACACCAACAACACCACTAAAATTTTTCTTCTTTATTACAACAATTATTACAATTACAGCGGAAGTCTAATCATCTCAACACAAATTAATCTTTATTTACAACTCAATAATAACTCATTATGTCATTACAATTTTACAACAAACACTAAATAATCCAACTATCTCAAAATGCCCACTCAAGCATCCAACCTCCAATGTAAGCAATAACCTGCAACATGTGAGGCTAGAGTTGAACCCTAACCCCCAAAACTACGGGGTCAGCCATAAAAATGGTGTGAGTGGCGACTAATCAAAACAATAACATAAATGAACTTAAAACATAATATCCAACGAATAACGATCAAACACTAACGTATGAAGTACGACAAAAGAATAATGGGTGATTCCAAAACCAAAAGCCAAGTGTGTAAAAACAGGAAATTCGAATGCATAAAAGTGATTCAAGAAAACATCATGACTACATGCTGACAACGATGACTACTAAGAGATGAAGATAAACTATGATAATTTGCCCATGCTTGATCATTCCGGAGATTGATCCCACATCACAGGTATTTTCCCTGGATAATTCAGGAGATCATCTCACATCTAAACATAGACTCATAATCACAAGAATACCCCAAAAGCGTCGCCTCGACTCCGATCATTCCGTAGTTCAATCCCACATCTCAAGATAATTACTTGGATAATTCCGGAGAAATACCTCACATCTCAGGTTAACTACCTGGATAATTCCGGAGATAAATCACACATCTCAAGTTAACTACTTGGATAATTCAGGAGATTAAATCCTACATCAAAAGCCATACTGAGGTGCATAACTCAAGTTCCCATTCGTCATGACACTACTAATGCATGTCCTTATTAGTTGGGTTATTGAACAAATCTCCTAGAGTAGTGTACCCTACCGGACTAAAAATCTGAATAACTGAAAATTTGCCTCAATGGGCCTCAACAAATAACTGAACAAACACCGGTATACTAGGGTCACCTACCTCTAGAGACTCAAAAACAAATATCTGAACAAATCCCACTTAACAAGTGGCTCAACAAAATATCTCAAGTCATGTTCTTAACTGAACATCTCAAAAACCAATACTTAACTGAACATCTTAAAATCAAACACTGAACAAATATCTCAGAATCAAGTACTGAACAAATGTCTCAAAATCAAACACTAAACAAAATATCTCAAATCAAATACAAGATCCTACAGGACCAGTCGACTGCGTGATGGACCAGTCGACTGTCCAGAGGACATATCCCAACATTTTACAAAAATAATCTAAGGCATGACCAGTCGACTTGACAAGTCATCAGTCGACCGTCCCGAAAGAACTGAACAAAAATACAACCAGAGGACCAGTCGACTGACCTCAGTCCAGGTCGACTGTCCAGAACAAATCGCAAGACTCAAAAATACACAGTAGGCACGTACCAGGCGACTGCTCTGTAGGTCAGTCGACTGTCGGCTACAGATTCAAAAGTATAGATCTGAACACAATTCAAACTGGAGTTTCTAACAATTTATCGATCATAAAATTTACTTATATTCAGGCAAATAAACAATTCTCAATAGTCTCCATCATGGGTACATTTCTCAATCAATCAAATACTCAAATCTCATATCCTCATGATCTAAACTCATAATCCTTCAATTAGGGTTTTTCTCTTCAAATGTCTTCCTTAACTCAGTCAAAATCTGATCTACAATCACAAGATCCAAATGTTTATCATCTGATCACAACATAAACAATTCTTAATTTGCTTTCCAACAACATGATCTCATAAATCCACATATCCTCAATAAATCTACATCTTTTTCTCATCATGGTCCAAATATCAAATAGAAGTTCTAATCGTCCATATCAAATAAAGAATCCATATCATATACAATGGGACTAACAAAATAATGGTACAATGATCACAAATAAGCGTAACGAGAGATCCTATGCCATTCATCAATTAAATAAACAAGCAAAACAAACACAACAAAACAAACCAACTCACCTTGATTGAAGAAAAGATCCACAAAACTCTCTCCTTGCTAGATCCAAGAATCCTCTTCTTGTTCCTCAAACAAACTCAAAATCTGAATATTGTAAATGATGGCTGGGAATAAGAAATCCCTTATATATGCCGGAGTAAAATATTAGGGTTTTATTCCCTCTTTGCAAAATAATCCTTTCCAAAAATACTTTTACATATATAATTCTTTTCTTTGAAAAATAAACCAAATATCATTTAAATTAGGATCTAATAGAAAAGTATATTTTTTAAACCTCAATAAGTACTGATCGGAAAGTCCAGAAAACATCTTTTGCACTTCAACCCTCAAAATTGTCAATTTTGCAAATAAGTCCTTCTTTTCTCAAAAATTGCAAATACGCACATTTAATTTCAGAAAAATCTGGAAAAATACTGAATAACTCTCAAATAATAAATAATGATTTTTCATAAAGAAAACTTAATCTTTCAAACTTCTGAAAAGTCATTTGCACGTGTTTTGCACGTGTACAAAAGATAACTTTCTTAGAAAATATTTATTAAATCCTCAAAAATCATTTACATTCATTTTCAAATAATTAAAATAATATTTGAAAATACGGGGTTCTACATCACTCCCTCCTTAGAAGAGTTCTGTCCTCAGAACTACTACTAATGAGTTCAAAACACATATTATCAAGAGGAAACAATACTTCATAAGTAGATCATAATCCAAATAATTTCTTATAACATCACAATCAAAATAAGGGAATACATCACATATCAATCGATAGTATAATCATTCAAAGAATTCCATTCACATCCAAGAAATACATTCATTCAAACAATCTAGGAAAATCCTTCTGCATGCGATCCTCTGGCTCCCAAGTAGCCTCCTCGAACTGTTGATTCCTCCACAATACCTTGACCATAGGTATCACCTTGCTTCTAAGGACTTTCTCCCTACGATCAACGATCTCAACAGGCTGTTCCTTGTAGCTCAAGTTCACCTGTAGATCTTCAGGAACTTCTACCAACTGATGCTTCTGATCGGCCACATACTTCCTCAGTAATGATACATGAAACGCATCATGCACCTGAGCCAACTCCTCTGGAAGTTTCAATCTGTATGCGGTCTTGCCAATCCTCTCCACGATCTTGTACGGACCAATATACCTTGGCGCCAACTTGCCACCCTTACCAAATCTGATCACTCCTTTGGTCGGAGAAACCTTGAGAAAAACTGCATCCCCAACCTCAAATTCCAAATCTCTTCGTCGCGTGTCAGCATAACTCTTCTGCCGACTCTAAGCTTCAACTAACCTCTTGCGAATCAACTCAATCTGCTCTGACGTCTGTTGCACGATCTCCGGACCATACATCTGCCTCTCGCCAACCTCAAACCAACATACAGGTGTCCTGCACCTCCGCCCGTACAAAGCCTCATACGGTGCCATCCCAATACTTGCATGGTAACTATTGTTATAAGCAAATTCAACCAATGCCAAGTACCTCTCCCAACTACCACCGAAGTCCATAACACAAGCTCTCAACATATCTTCCAGCACTCGATTCACCCTCTCCGTCTGACCATCTGTCTGCGGATGAAATGCTGTACTGAAATCAGTTCTGGTGCCCAACGCTGCTTGTAAACTTCTCCAAAACCTCGAAGTAAACCTCGCGTCTCTGTCAGACACTATCGAAACTGGAACTCCATGAAGTCTCACAATCTCTTCAATGTACAACTCAGTCAATTTCTCCATCGACCAAGTAATCTTCATGGCTAGAAAATGTGCCGACTTAGTCAATCGGTCTACAACAACCCAAATCGAGTCATTGCCCTTCGAACTCCTCGGCAAACCTGTGATAAAGTCCATGCTGATATTCTCCCACTTCCACTCCGGAATGGGTAAAGGCTGTAACAAACCTCCAGGTCTCTGATTCTCTGCCTTGATCTGCTGACAAGTCAGACACCTTGCCACAAAATCTGCTACATCTCGCTTCATACCAGACCACCAAAAATGTGGTTTGATGTCCCTGTACATCTTCGTACCTCCTGGATGAACTGATAACAATGTGCTGTGTGCCTCCTGCAAGATACTCCCTCTCAACTCTGCATCATCTGGAACACACAACCTCTCACCCAACCAAAGAACTCCATCTTGGACACGAAATTCTGATAACTTGCCTTCTGCAACCTGCTGCAACATCTTCTGGATCTCTAAATCTGATCTCTGACCTTCCACAATCTTCTCTCGCAAGGACGGCTGCAGCCTCAACTGAGCCAAAGATGCCCCTAAACCTCGCAGTACCACCTCGATACCTGCCTGATCAATCTCTGCTGCCAACTCTTTTCGAGTAGTGATCAACCTTGACAAACTACTCTTCCTGCTAAGTCCATCAGCCACTACATTCGCCTTGCCCGGATGATACTTGATCTCAGGACGAATGTCTTCCAATACCTCCAACCACCTTCTCTGACGAAGATTCAAATCCCTCTGCTGATAGATATACTTCAGGCTCTTGTGGTCAGTGTACATATTGACCTTCTCACCATAGACATAATGCCTCCATAGCTTCAAGGCATATATGATAGCTGCTAACTCCAAATCATGCGTCGGATAATTCTTCTCATGCGGACGCAACTGCCTCGAACCATAAGCAATGACCTTGCCTTCTTGCATCAAGACACATCCCAAACCTCTGAGAGATGCATCGCTGTAGATATCATAATCTTTCCCTGCTTGCGGCAATGCTAATATAGGTGCAGTAGTCAACCTTTCCTTTAACTCAAGGAAACTCTCCTCGCACTTATCTGTCCAGACAAATGCCACACTCTTCCGGGTCAAACCTATCAATGGAACTGCAATCTGGGAATACCCCTGAATAAACCTCCTGTAGTAACCAGCTAATCCCAAGAAGCTTCTGACTTCCTTCACTGACGTCGGCCTGGGCCAATCCTTCACTGCTTCCACTTTCTGAGGATCAGTAGCCACTCCCTCCTTAGAAAGGATGTGACCAAGGAAAGCTACCTCAGACTTCCAAAATTCACACTTCGACAATTTGGCATACAGGCTGTGCTCCTGCAATGTCTGTAATACCGCTGTCAAGTGCTTAGAATGATCCTCTTCTGACTTCGAATACACCAAGATATCATCGATGAAGACCACCACGAAGGAATCAATGAATGGCCTCAACACCCGATTCATCATATCCATGAAAACTGCTGGCGCATTCGTCAACCCGAATGGCATCACCAAGAACTCATACAACCCATGACGAGTCCTGAAAGCTGTCTTGCTCACATCTTCTTCCTTAACTCGTACCTGATGATACCCTGACCTTAAGTCAATCTTCGAAAATACCGCTGCTCCTCGAAGCCTGTCGAACAAATCATCAATCCACGGCAACGGATACTTGTTCTGAATAGTCACCCTATTCAACTCCCTGTAGTCAATGCACATCCTCATCGACCCATCCTTCTTCTTGACCAACAACACTGGCGCTCCCCATGGAGATGAACTCGGTCTGATAAGCCCTTTGCTCAAAAGCTCTTCAATCTGCTTCTTCACTTCATCCTGCTCTACAGGTGCCATCCTGTATGGAGCCTTGGAAATCGGCGCACTCCCCGGCTGAACATTGATGCAAAACTCCACATCTCTCTGCGGCGGTAGTCCTGGAAAATCATCCAGGAACACCTGAGGAAACTTTCGAACCACTGGAATGCCCTTGACTTCATCTGCAATAGACTTCTTAGATACCATTGCAGCCACTTGCGGAATCTTCTTCTTCCCTTGGAAAGTTACTGCAGGTCCACCTGGTGCTTTCACCAACACCTCCTTCTGCTTGCAATCAATTGTGGCATCATAAATAGCCATCCAATCGATGCCTACAATGACATCCACTCCCAACACTTGTAGCTCGATCAAGTCGATGCCGAACATCCTTCCACCAATCTCGATATCACAGCCCTCGTAATATCGATCTGCTACTAGCTCTTCACCTGACGGCGTTGCCACTGACAAAACCCTGCCTGGAAATAGCTTAGGTTCCAAACCTAAGATCTTGGCAAAACTTGGCGATACAAAAGTGTGCGATGAACCAGTGTCAAACAAAACTTACACTGATAAAAAATGAAAGAAATCAAAATTCCTGCATACCCTGTATTACATCTTCCGAGTTTTTCGCATCCTCCTCAGTCAATGCAAATACTCGCCCTTGCCTCTTCGGGAACTTGCTTCCACTCGAACCATCTTTCTTCAGTTGTGGACAATGGGGCTTGGAGTGTCCAGTCTGCCCACACTGAGAACAAACATGCTCTGCCAACTTCGGACATGCTGACCTGTAGTGTCCTACTTCCTTGCAGTAGTAGCAGGTCACTCCCTGAGCTCCAGGTGCCTTCTGCACCGGTCCACTGAACTTCGACTGCTTTGCCGGGAATCCCTTCCCTCTCTGGCCTGATGCTGGCCTCTTGTTCCGGTTCCATGATTCCTGCTTCTTCTGAAACAGTTCCATATCTTCTTCAGTCATCGCGGCCCTCCTGACCAGCTTCTCAAATCTCCTGATACCCAACGGAACCATCCTTGATCTCAAGTTCGGCCTCAAGCCCTGCTCAAACTTTTTGGCCTTCTTTGCTTCATCCATGACCAACTCTGGTGCATACCTCGAAAGTTGAGCGAACTTCGTCTCATACTCCCGAACAGTCATGCTCCCCTACTGAAGGTTCATGAACTCAGTCGCCTTCTTCTCCTGAACATCCAGAGGAAAGAAGCGATCTCTGAACTCCTCCAGAAAGGCTTCCCACGTCAAAGGCTGATCTCCCAGAGTCCTCTTTAATGACTCCCACCAGACACCAGCGTCTTTCTCAAGTTGCATAGAAGCCAACTTCACCTTACTGGCTGCTGGAGTCTCCGATACTTCGAAGATCGTCTCCATCTCCCTGATCCAATCATCTGCTGCTGTTGGATCAGCTTGCCCCTCAAAGACTGGCGGCCTCATCCTCTTAAAGGATTCAATCTGCTTGATGGGGTCGGCATTCACCAATCCATGCCCAGCTCCATGATTCGGCGGCGGGTTCTGCTGCTGCGCTTGCTGCTGCGCCACATTGAATGCCATCAATGTGTTCAAGGTCTGATAAACCTTAGCAAACTCAGCCTCTAGGTCAATTCCCGCTCCTCGAGAACTACCTGATCCATCCTCATTGTTGCCACCATTTCTACCTCTGGGTGCAACCATTGTGATTACTGCAAAACGAGGGTAAAGTTAGAGCACACATACCATTCAAACTCAAATCATTACCCTATGGCAAAAGTCATAACCATACCCCAAAACATAATTTCAAACCAAACATCATAATTTAATTCTATGTGATACTCACGCTCTGATGTCCACACCTAGGTACTCACTCTCTAGTGTCCACACCTAGGTTGGCTTTCTTACTAAGTCTATTATTACATTGAAGCGGAGCTCTGATACCAATCTCTGTAGCGCCCCAAATTTCTAATATGAGAGCTTAGAAAATAAGTGGCGAAATCCCAGCAATCCACTTCAATAGAACAATAAACACCAACAACACCACTAAAATTTTTCTTCTTTATTACAACAATTATTACAATTACAGCGGAAGTCTAATCATCTCAACACAAATTAATCTTTATTTACAACTCAATAATAACTCATTATGTCATTACAATTTTACAACAAACACTAAATAATCCAACTATCTCAAAATGCCCACTCAAGCATCCAACCTCCAATGTAAGCAATAACCTGCAACATGTGAGGCTAGAGTTGAACCCTAACCCCCAAAACTACGGGGTCAGCCATAAAAATGGTGTGAGTGGCGACTAATCAAAACAATAACATAAATGAACTTAAAACATAATATCCAACGAATAACGATCAAACACTAACGTATGAAGTACGACAAAAGAATAATGGGTGATTCCAAAACCAAAAGCCAAGTGTGTAAAAACAGGAAATTCGAATGCATAAAAGTGATTCAAGAAAACATCATGACTACATGCTGACAACGATGACTACTAAGAGATGAAGATAAACTATGATAATTTGCCCATGCTTGATCATTCCGGAGATTGATCCCACATCACAGGTATTTTCCCTGGATAATTCAGGAGATCATCTCACATCTAAACATAGACTCATAATCACAAGAATACCCCAAAAGCGTCGCCTCGACTCCGATCATTCCGTAGTTCAATCCCACATCTCAAGATAATTACTTGGATAATTCCGGAGAAATACCTCACATCTCAGGTTAACTACCTGGATAATTCCGGAGATAAATCACACATCTCAAGTTAACTACTTGGATAATTCAGGAGATTAAATCCTACATCAAAAGCCATACTGAGGTGCATAACTCAAGTTCCCATTCGTCATGACACTACTAATGCCTGTCCTTATTAGTTGGGTTACTGAACAAATCTCCTAGAGTAGTGTACCCTACCGGACTAAAAATCTAAATAACTGAAAATTTGCCTCAATGGGCCTCAACAAATAACTGAACAAACACCGGTATACTAGGGTCACCTACCTCTAGAGACTCAAAAACAAATATCTGAACAAATCCCACTTAACAAGTGGCTCAACAAAATATCTCAAGTCATGTTCTTAACTGAACATCTCAAAAACCAATACTTAACTGAACATCTTAAAATCAAACACTGAACAAATATCTCAGAATCAAGTACTGAACAAATGTCTCAAAATCAAACACTAAACAAAATATCTCAAATCAAATACAAGATCCTACAGGACCAGTCGACTGCGTGATGGACCAGTCGACTGTCCAGAGGACATATCCCAACATTTTACAAAAATAATCTAAGGCATGACCAGTCGACTTGACAAGTCATCAGTCGACCGTCCCGAAAGAACTGAACAAAAATACAACCAGAGGACCAGTCGACTGACCTCAGTCCAGGTCGACTGTCCAGAACAAATCGCAAGACTCAAAAATACACAGTAGGCACGTACCAGGCGACTGCTCTGTAGGTCAGTCGACTGTCGGCTACAGATTCAAAAGTATAGATCTGAACACAATTCAAACTGGAGTTTCTAACAATTTATCGATCATAAAATTTACTTATATTCAGGCAAATAAACAATTCTCAATAGTCTCCATCATGGGTACATTTCTCAATCAATCAAATACTCAAATCTCATATCCTCATGATCTAAACTCATAATCCTTCAATTAGGGTTTTTCTCTTCAAATGTCTTCCTTAACTCAGTCAAAATCTGATCTACAATCACAAGATCCAAATGTTTATCATCTGATCACAACATAAACAATTCTTAATTTGCTTTCCAACAACATGATCTCATAAATCCACATATCCTCAATAAATCTACATCTTTTTCTCATCATGGTCCAAATATCAAATAGAAGTTCTAATCGTCCATATCAAATAAAGAATCCATATCATATACAATGGGACTAACAAAATAATGGTACAATGATCACAAATAAGCGTAACGAGAGATCCTATGCCATTCATCAATTAAATAAACAAGCAAAACAAACACAACAAAACAAACCAACTCACCTTGATTGAAGAAAAGATCCACAAAACTCTCTCCTTGCTAGATCCAAGAATCCTCTTCTTGTTCCTCAAACAAACTCAAAATCTGAATATTGTAAATGATGGCTGGGAATAAGAAATCCCTTATATATGCCGGAGTAAAATATTAGGGTTTTATTCCCTCTTTGCAAAATAATCCTTTCCAAAAATACTTTTACATATATAATTCTTTTCTTTGAAAAATAAACCAAATATCATTTAAATTAGGATCTAATAGAAAAGTATATTTTTTAAACCTCAATAAGTACTGATCGGAAAGTCCAGAAAACATCTTTTGCACTTCAACCCTCAAAATTGTCAATTTTGCAAATAAGTCCTTCTTTTCTCAAAAATTGCAAATACGCACATTTAATTTCAGAAAAATCTGGAAAAATACTGAATAACTCTCAAATAATAAATAATGATTTTTCATAAAGAAAACTTAATCTTTCAAACTTCTGAAAAGTCATTTGCACGTGTTTTGCACGTGTACAAAAGATAACTTTCTTAGAAAATATTTATTAAATCCTCAAAAATCATTTACATTCATTTTCAAATAATTAAAATAATATTTGAAAATACGGGGTTCTACATCAACAATAGCAAACATGAATAATAGAGTATTTGTAAATAGCTAAAAGAGGCTCCACCAATGTATACAAGTCAAAACAACAAACTGAAAAAATCGAAATAGCGGTTGAACATCCAATTTGACATCTATTTTGGGCATTTCTACACTTAAACCACCGAATCAATAGAATGCCAATTTGTCCTTTGACAAAGTTGAACATTTAAAGCCTCGGAAGATGGGGCTAAAGCCACCAAGGCCATGCTTGTGGGAATGGGATAATGATGATGTGGCGCTGTGGAGCTAGGAGTAGGAGAATTGGCAGATGCAGAGGGCAGCAGTGATGACGATGAGGAGGTTGTGGTGTGGTGGGCTGCCACCTGTGGATTGGCGGCGGCGGGGGAGGGGGCATCAAGATGGTTCTAATTTCTAACCAGTAATTAAGCTCTAACAAGAACAATAATCAACTATAACCTCAGTGTAATACCCTGACTTTTTAATATATGGAAGATTATTCATTTTTATATAGTATACTTGTGCAATATTATTGACTAGTATTTTTCAACATCGTTTTATAAAGCATTAATTTACTTATTTCTACAAAATAACTAGTTTGGCCCAAATTGATTTTAAGCCCATGAATTTGAACCATCCTACTATTTTTCTACAACTTGTATTGTAGCATTTCTTACTCCTTTTATTCCCGGGTATTTAATGTACATATTGTAGTGTGGCTTGTGCCTGCACGTGCACTTTATGTACACGTGCAATAAGCACACTTCTTGACCGGATTGTGGAGTGATGGGTGAGATCATGGGTGGTTACATTTTGAGGTGTGGGTAGTTTCTAAACTTCCGATTTAATCTCAGCCATTGTTTCTTCAACTCCCAAATAAATCTCAACCCTTCATTCTATCTATCTTCTAGTATAAATACCCCTTCTAATCCCTATCTTTTTACACTTAAAAAAATTTCCTGAGATTTTAAGAGAGTATCTGTGAGTTGTGTGGGAGCTCTTCGGTGGAAGCAAGCAGCATTGCTGGAGATTTCGGTGTGGAGCAAAGGAACAGGAAGTGCTGCGCTATATTGAAGGACTTGCGGGATTTCGTTATTTTCTTCATAAAAGGTGGGTGTTTCTCAGGACTTCTAACATAGGAGTAATACTATAATTATCATGATGGATACCATGTTACAAAAGAGAATTGAATGTGGTAGGAATTGCTTGAACATGCCATTAATTTGAAGCTAGACTGTCGGTACAGTCGACTGCCATATGAGCCAGCCGACTGATACGAGACATTTACTTTTATAAAGTGCTGATAAAATGTGTATGAATAGCCATGATAGTGTGATTATTAAATGCATGTTTTTCCCTATGACACATATGATGGAGGGAAGGTAGACAAACAAAAGAACTAAAGGTGATAAATATCTGAAGTTGTCGGCTCAGTCGACTGACTTGGGGTTAAGTCGACTGGTGCTCGTGCTGAAAGTGACTGTTTGATGGTTCCTCGAATAAAGATATTCTATTTATGTAGACCCATGATGATGACTAGAAACTTATATCCCCATTGTCGTATGTAAGTTTGAGCAATATGAATGCATGTTTAGAGTAATTTTCTCTAAAAGAGCATGTTAATAACTGGGAAAATTGTGCTGTGAACGCTACTGAACAAGAGGATCTCTGTTTATGAAACATGAATTGGTATATATTGTTAATTGATATCATGATGCAAGTATATGTAAGAAACTGTAAGTAAATTCCCAAATTAAAATGGATCTGTCCAGTCGACCGATGCTTGTGGCAAGTCGACTGCTCTGGACGTAGAAATATTGCTGTTGAAATCTCCAGGACAGACGACTGATGTGTGAAACAGTCGACTGCCATGTGGTTAATATTGTGAACATGGAAGTTGCGGGACAGGCGACTGGTCGTGTATACAGTCGACTATCCCGAGCATTATGATAACCCTGTATGACTGTATAAGTCGACTGGTGTTCTTCCAAGTCGACTGTACAGAGTGTACTTTGGTATACTTGAATTCATGTTATTTGCTGTTAGTAATGGTGAACCTTGTGATTTAAGTCAATGAACTCTGTTTATGGATGCATGAATTGTGTAAATGAATCATAGATGAGAGAATTAAACGAAATTATGAAATGTGAAATCATGATGAGGAAGTCTGTGAGACTCTAAAATGAATGATGAGCTGTTGATGCTCAATTGGATATTGTGAATTTGAAATTGAACGAAGGAGTAGCTAAGTCTCCCCGGCAGTGAATGAAATGATATTGAGAATTAGACCAGGTTGGTCAAGTGAAATGAAATGATAAGTCCGGATGATGGAGAGGCTAACTCTAGAGCTTGATTTTATTCATGATTCTAATGTAACTTAAATACATAGTGTGGAGGTGATGAAGGTGAGAGAAAAACATGAGTATGAGAGCTAGGGTACGGTGCGGGTGTGTGAGCCGCAGAATGCATGCTTGATGAGTCAAGACATGGCGCGGGCACAACTCAGTAATGATCGGACTCTAGTCACGCTTGTGGGATGTTTTGGTGACTGCAAGAGGAGTGTGTTCAGGGAGGAGGCTGAATTGTCGCAGAATGCATGCTTGACGAGTCAAGACATGGCGCGAAATTCTACTCCAGGGGCCAGGATACATGCTTGTACTCATAGATTCATCTAGGATACTCATTGGAATTACAGTAGTAGAATAAGTCATGGCGGGGGATTGAACCCTACTAAAATGAAGATCGATTAAGGGCTTGCCCTCGGACCTATGTAGTATGGGATGCATAGAATTCGAACAAGTGTGCATTTAGTGTCATAATTAATTAAGTAAATTGCATTAAGGATTTAAGTGCACAATCACGACACGACATCATTAAAAGTTCCCCTATTTGCATGCTTATGTTGAACCAGTTTGTGATTTGTAAGAAATGAGATTCATTATACTGTTCCTGGCATAGAGAGGATGGCCATGTATAATTATCGTCGGTTGAATAAACTGACGTACCCACAGTGTTTTATGCAGGATAATTACATGTAAGAGGAATGGATGCACAAGAGTTTATTATGTTGTTGTTCTTTTATGTAAATATTGTATATTTTGCTTCCGCTGTGTAAATTCAAATGTAATATGTTGTAAACTCTGATGTGAAGGTAAAGTTTTTAAATTCCTTGTAAAATTGTATGTGAAGAAAGCGAAAAGATCCTGAAGGACATCTCGAATTCAGTAAATTGGGATTCGGGGCGTTACACTTAGCTTGTATAAATGGCACAATTCTTAACTCAGTCTAATGACTCTTGCGTTATCATATATAAACTGGCTGAAAAGGGGTGAACTGATTGGCCAAACTTATCAGCTCATTTTGTTATACACCATCAGGTTCTGGCTATGATGCACATTTATTTGGAAATTATTGTCTTGAACACGTTTATTCGGCACAATACTACCTATTTCAATGTAGTTAATAAAAAAACAACGCTTGCCTAGGTGTCACGATACTTTTCAAAACCCTCTTTGGCCTTTTCATCTACTTAATTTATCTTTCGATCAAAACACAATACGAATAAGAACATAGTAGAGGTTTACGTCCATGTCTAAAACAATATAACCTTACTGATATAAATGCAGTGAATACAACAGAAATACCAAAGTGTAGGAAAATCTTAACCTTTTTGCAAAATTTCGAAAAACCATCAAAGCCACAACTTTACCTATTTAAGAGATAAGAGAGGAACAAATTAATGATTCCTTTGCTTAGAAAATACGGGATTATAAAGATTGAATCTTTATGGTTAAAAAAGACCAAATCATTATATATATGAAGAAAAAAATTCAAATATGAAGAAAGCAAGTTTTGAGAGTGCATCATTTTGATTTATAGAATTCCAAACTTACCAATATTCAATATACACGAATTTGTAATCTAATTTTAGTAGTATCTTTATCTCTATTTAATCATATTAAGCACTAATGATATTATTACTCAAAATTTATGTCCTGGATTTGCCTATAAATATAGTTTTCCTGAATTTCTAGAATTTTCAGATATTTAACGATATTTCAAATTTTGTGGAATTTTTTCAAAACAAAATCCACAACCGCATCCATGGCCACATATGCGGATAGGGAACACATAATTCTATATACCACCTTCTGTAACAATAAAACCGATGCACAGACATGTTTGTACATGCGACCAAGTCACCGAACATGTACGCAAATTAAAATCTTCATGCATACAAATATTATCCCCGTGATGTCCATCAGTATTTTCCGTACTCATTCAAAATTGTTGGCAATTTCTATGCCCTAAAGAACATAAATGATACTTTTTTTTACTATCATCACGAAGGTCAACTACACACCAATTACCTACAATACATAACCAAACAGATAATTTCGACATATCCAAAACACATCTATACAGTTAAACAAAACAATGCCTTTTTTCTATAAATCTTTCTAAACATTGTCGTGTTAAAGGCCAAAGTATAACATCCATTAATCAAAAAATTCAACTAAAACCTACATGAAATAAAAATATTTAATCTCGATTTGATAATTAGAGAGTCCTAATTCCAACTTACCAAGAATCCAAAAATATCTAAGAAATTCCCCCCTTCTTCCACGAATCCCAATTTCAGTTTCCATGATAAATTAGGTAACGAGAATTAGGGTTTTGCAAATCCACTTCTCGAATTCTACATTATTAAATAAAAAGCAAACCCTTCATGATCTAAACCAAATCAAACCCCCCAAAAAGTAAAAAAATCATGAAAAAAATGGTACCGAAGAAAAGAGTAAATACCTGAAAGGGATTAAAGAAGAAAGCAAGATTTTGGGGGTAAATGAAATATTAGGAGGAAAAGGCGGGGTTTTAGGAACCCTAAAATCTTACTTGAAACTGGATGCTTGTATTCTGCTCAAGTCTAATTAAGTTGATACATATATGTTAACTGCTACTATAGAAGCAAAACTCCATTGCAGACCAACTAAAATACTACATAATGCATTTAAAGTGTAGTGTAGCCAAATGGAGATATGTTTAATATACAATAATCACCATTAAACTACATTTATGAATATTTGCTAACCTGGTATTAATGCCAAATTCCTTATCACATTTTGATTAACTACCCTAGTCGTCGAAGTAATCTAAAAAAAGGGAAACATGATGCAACTTATTACATGATTAGGTTCAAAATTCAAGTAACACTAAATTACAAAATGAAAAATCAAATGTTAAAATTTGCTTCATTTTACTCGCAAACACCAGATTAATGAACCAATCTACGAAATACAACAGAACCTAATCTCCAAATGATCCAAATTACCAAAAGCCCATATCTAGAACTACAAATAACAAAATCATTATCAGTACAAAATCTACAAAATTAAGAGAATATAGAGGTTTATATGCAAAAAGGACCTTGTTGAAAGGGATTGATCGAGCAATGGTTGAAGATGAGATACCAGCAGACCCGAATCCGAGATGGTGGTTCCGATGGAAGAAGAGGACGACTGGTTCGAATCAAGAGCCTCAGATCATTTGCCTTGTGCTTCAGATGGTGCTGCTTTCAAATCCTAATTGAGTCGAAGATTCTCTTTATTGACAGAGATTGTGAATTTTGGTGTTAGGGTTAGTGTTTGGGGGACCAGAGGGATTGGGGGTTTTGGACTGATGAGGGATTTTAGGAGAGATGAAGATAGAGAATTTTGGAGCAGTTGGAGTTG
Source organism: Hemerocallis citrina (assembly GCA_017893485.1). Classification (NCBI taxonomy): domain Eukaryota; kingdom Viridiplantae; phylum Streptophyta; class Magnoliopsida; order Asparagales; family Asphodelaceae; genus Hemerocallis; species Hemerocallis citrina. Next base: position 105,292,787 of record CM030365.1, read on the forward strand.
GGGTTTTGATAGAGATCGGAATTTTGGGGGGAGAAGAGATCGGGAGAGAACAGATGGAAGGGATAGCTATTAGTAATTTTAGTTAAAGAAATATATGAGTATTTTGGATGGCTGAGATCTGATCTAGAAATATAAGATTTATGGTTCAGATCTGCTCTGGATATATTTATTTTGAATGGTTGAGATTCGATCTAGAAATATGAGGTCTATGGTCCAGATCTACTTTGGACAGATTTATTGTGGCTTTTATAATAGAAAATAGATATTATAGATAGATAGATAGATAGTAATTTATACGTGTGATGCACATTTAATATATTTAAAAAATTAAATTAAAAAATTTGATGTAGTGAGGGCTCGAACCTGAGACCTCCTTCATATTAGTTATGCATGTGGAATGCATGGGTTGGTAGATTTACAAATGACACTAAGGCCTTCTCCCATTATCATATTAGAGATTAGAGATTAGATATTAGAGATTAATAGGAGAGAGAGTCTATTCCTAGAGAAAGGGGGTGAAAAGTAGGGAATCCTATTTAACTAACAACGTATACTATGCACGATTTAATTAAAACGTCCAAAACATAATAAAAACTTCAATCTCTCAAACACAGTATTTTTCCCTCCAACTTTCTCAATCTCACAAAATCTAACTGCTCTTCTCAAACTCACCCCTACCCCCCCCCCCCCCCCCCCCCCCCACAAGCCGCTCTCGCCCCTAGAAGTTTTAGTAACATTCAATCAGATTACATAATGGTTTTGCAGTGATTTTCTAAATCATCTGCTTATGTGAGGATGATAATGAAGATTCTAGTAAATACAATATGGATGTTATTCATAAGTTTCTTCTAATTATCTCACACTATTTTGAAATTCCATATAAATTTATGAGTTCCTCAAAATTATTTTAGGCTGTGCAATTTGTATAGGGTAACACTAGTATATATTTATATAAATTTAAGTGTACACGGGGCCTGGTACAGGGCCTCTTTGGATCGAGGCAACGTTTTTAAGTGAAATTACACACAAGAGAGGGGGGGGGGGGGGGGGGGGGGGGGGGGGGGGTTGGGTTCCCCTTTTTTTTTTTTCTCTGCTTACACTATGCCTACACAATGGTTCACATTTCGTGTATAAACTAGTAGTTTTTACCATAGGATGTGAACTTACAAACGTGCCCCCTATAAGATCTCCCCTAAATTTGAGCATTTATTTTCGAGCATATCCAATGGTATAAACACCAACTGGTGCTCCGTGGTGCAGGAAATTTGTCTTTCTTGAGTTGAGGAGGGTTCCTATCAAACCCAACATAGCGGATAACCTCCACACAAAGTAGCAGTCTTTCTTCAACAATGCAGTGTTGTTGTCTGATTACCCTCTATTGGGCCATTCTTGGAAATGACACATGAAGGCCACCACTTTTATGAGGCCATCAATTATTCCCTTTAGCAGCTGACCTCAATGTTACTTCCAAGACTTCCTTGGAACATAATTCACCCTTGAATTTGATTACTGGACAAGACCCTAATTCTGTGAGAACTCATTTTTTGAGTCAAAGTTGGAGAAATAATTACAATGAATAAATAAGCTCCAATTGTCTGACACATTTCACCATGAGCAATCTAAGGAGCTGGTACAATAAAAAGCCTTTTAAATGTTCAAAATCAGTAAGCTAATAACCCGCAAGAAGAGAACTCTTTAGCATTGCAGGGCCACAGCAACATGAACGCAACACAGAAACTGCAATTATTAGCCAATATTAGATGACAAGCTACATACACTTTAATGTCATATAAATTATTCAAGTTTGGGGAAAACTAAGCTACACACATTCATGCCATTACCAATGGCAAGGTTACATTTATATTCAATTACAAACCAAGGTTCGTTCACTGCAACAATGCATCATGCCATTACAAATGACGAGGATACATTTATATTCAATTACAAACCAAGGTTTGTTCACTGCAACAATGCATCAGATCACATGAACTCGCGAGAAGGAGGTACCCACTTATCTTCATACCTTCCCATTGTGTAATCCATAGTAGGCACCCCGGCTAGGCGGAGTGGATCTGGTTCTATTCCATAGTCTGTTAATGGTCTTTCCTCGAGAACATCATCGTGTTTCTGAACAAACTCTGGAATCTCAATCTCTCTTTTCTTTATGTCATGCCACAGATACTGTAGCCGGCTTACATACTTTATCTTCCAATATAAACTACACAAAAAAATATGGAGTGCTAAGTGAGATCAAAATGTTACTTCTAAATTGCCTTATAAATTATAATAACGGAGAAAGAGATGCAACTTCCGTAACAATCCAAATGGATAAATTTCAAAACTATACATTAAAACAATCTGGAAGGGAAAATGTCAAATGGACTGCAAACAATTAGAAATTGAACGTGTCACATAGGATAAGAAATCCAAGCTCTCTTTTTGGTAAACAAATACAGAAAAATTTCACGTAGAATGGCATGAGGAGCGTGAATGGCATGAGGAGCGTGAGATATCCTTAACATCTGTTCCTCCTACTTGATGATCTCCTTGAAAAATCGAGCAGATCATGCAGTAGGCCAAGAAACCTAACGCCCTCACATATAATATGATATCATACGCACTTTTGGGGATATGTTTCTTCCCAACAAACACCTGCTCAACAATATTATCTGTATTACTGAGTTTCATACCATCTTCTGGCAGCCAACCAGGCCTACTATAAACTAACAAATTGACTTGAAAAAAGCAACCATCAAGTATGCAATTTCTATGTGGTGATTCATGATGATGGAGAATGGAAATAAAAGAACCATATGCCTATAGGACTAAAGAAAGCAACAGCATCATACGCTTCATAATATAAAATATGATCCATCAAGAGATAGGAAAGAATGAAATATTAGACACAAATAATCATCAATGCCCCGTCTGGAGTTTATTATATTCCAATCACGTCTCCATAAAATAGACACCCTATGCTCCACTTTGGTAGAGAGAACATTGCCCATACAACGTGCAATCTTACTCTCCACAATTAACTGGATATATTTACTTCCCCATTCCATCGAGTAAAAAAGCAACAACAAAAAAAACCAACATTTTTTTTTAAATTAAAACCCCCCTAACATTTATTTTGAGTCAAAAGACCCCCCAAGTGTTTAAAATAGAACAATTTCAGCCTTTCCCCTTTTAGGGTTTTTTAAAAAATAGATAAATAAATAAAAAACAAATGTTTTTTACAGAATTAAAAAAAACCCCTAACATTTGTTTTGAGTCAACAACTATTAATAAAAGGGGAAAGGGTCACATTGTCCTATTTTGAACGGTGGGGGCTCTTTTGACTCAAAACAAACATTAGGGGATTTTTTTTTATACGTTAAGGATTTGTTTTTGCTTTTTACCCAATATATGCCAATGACAAACATAAGAAATGCGTATCAAATTTTCTTCAGTTTATTGACTTCTTAAAACAGATTAACCTTTCTATGTATCCAAACGGCCTACATAAACATTTTGGAAGAAACTTAATCAATAAAGGAGAAAGTCAAGAAAGACGAGGATTTCTTTCAATACTTCGTTATTACTTAATTAGTGATACAATTTTTTAACTTGTATTTTCCATTATAATTTTAAAATATGTATTTTACTATCTTTTTGTCGAAAAGTAATCCCTCTAAACTTTTACTAATGCATACTCTATTTTTACGGCAGTACCTTCCTGAACTTTTTACCAATTAGGGTGGATTTAGAAGAGACCCTTTGCATGCAACAGCACTCGAAGATGTACTTGCAGTTGCGTCTGCAGATGCAACTGCAGTGATTGGTGTAGGATGTAAATGCAAAAATTTTGACCAAATATCACTTAAATACGACTTGCAATCTATGTTGCAGTCCAAAAGTTGGTCACCCAAGAAATGTAATTTTGCTTTCACTTTGCAACATATTCAATTCGAATAAGTTATAATGGAATTGGGTCCGGCCAAACAACCCCTAAAACCTTCAGAGTTTAGACCTTATGCTCTGCCTTCCTAATTTTGTCTGCCTTTTAGTTTTCTTTAATGAATGTAATATCTATATAATAAAACACAAAGAAAGCTATCAAGTGGCTCTCATTCAATAGGGTTGAAATCAATGGTCCAGATCTAACCTCACAAAACATATTTTCCCGCCCAAAAGTTCCCCCCCAAAACTCAAATTCAAATCCTCCCAAAACAACTCCTCTCTCTCTCTCTCTCTCTCTCTCTCTCTCTCTCTCTCTCATTCTCTCTCTATTTATTTATTTAAATATTTTTTTTTCAGATTTCAGGTTTATAAATTTCCAGATTTTTTATGCATTTTTTTATTGCTCATGTTACATTGAAAATAGGCAAATATCTCATCAACAGTTAAATTTCATCATTTTCCACACTCAAAGTTCTAAGAAGTTGGATTTTACACCCCCATTTATAATTATTGTTCAACATATACTAATGGAAACATGGACTTTTATTTACAACTAATTATTGTTTTACTTTTCAAACTTGAGCTACATAATTGTTGTTTTACTGTTTACAAGACTTTCATATGTTGTATCGTTCCGAAGACGTGCCCTAGGCACGAGCCACAAGCCCACGGGCAAATCTAGTAACAATACAAATCACATGTCTTTCAAGTGTCAACCAACATTATTGCTAATCGATTCACAACTTGAATAACACCTACATTAGATTCCGAACAATGCCAAAGAAGTTAAGAGGAAACAAAAAAACACTAACCTCCCACCCAAGAAAGCCACCCAAGCAAGGCAACGACTAATCTTGACCTTAGCATAGGGTGCAAAAAGTTCACAACTATGAATCTCTCGTTGAACTCGTCATACAGATGTTCATACACCCACCTCAATATCGAAATCACAGGGATACAATCAATTTATGATTAGAACGCAGAGACTGTTCTCACTATGGTAATTAGGTCTACTGCATACAGCCTTCTCCAGATATCACAGCAAGGGTATAAATCTTTGCTCAAAGTACTCGTCGTAAACATTAGTCGACTTTGATCATTGTTCATTCACTATTTTGGAGTTTATACTTTTGGGGGCATATATCCAAATAGTCTGAACAAGAGAACCCAAACACTGTATTATTGTCCAATATGAGTTTTGCTCAAAGTCTCGAATAAATTCAAGGACGTATTGTAAGAAATTCCGACCAACTAATTGTTTCAAGAAATGACCCACTTTCGAAAATATTTACCAAACTGGCTCACTTTTGGACACATTAGCATAAAACGCTATTGGCAAGAATGGCATATGTTATTTTAATGATGTTGTTGCCAATAGCAGCACCCGTAAAATATTTTTTTCACATGCCGCTTTTGGGAGCAACAACATTAGTACATTTCACCTTCTATTGTAAGCTCTCAGACTTGAGAAAAAATTGTAAGTGTGGAAACATCTTATAACCGATGCCACTATCCCCAATAATGGCAACCTTATACGGGATGTCGTAATTGGAGATAGCGGCATCAATATAAGTACACACATAAATAGTGGCCCCCGATTCTCCTTCCCCTTTAACTTTATCTCTCTCTCCTTCCACTACCGAACTCAAAACCATAAAACCCTAGATCACAAATCTCATACTTCTCCTTCAATGTTGGCTCTATTATAACCTCAATAATTCATAAAATCATAATCCATAAACTCTAATCCTCATCCCCTCTGATTCCCTCATCTCTCCTTTCACTTGGATCTCGGTGCCGTATCTTCTACAGCTCAAAAGAAATCCAAAATTGTCGAGTAAATATCAGTGCTTATCTAGCAACTTCCCAACCATCACCACCAACATCTACACCCCTAAATTCCGAATTGTGCAAGGTAATCCAAAAGCCTTAATGTATTTAAAAATTCTCAATTTGTGTATTGAGATTTTAATACGTATGCATGCATATAAGTAATGTTTTGAGATATGGAAATTGATACGAGTAGTTGTATGATACGAGTAGAGTATTTCCCAATGCCTGTAAATTTTTATATAATTGAATTGCTGTATTTTTCAAATTTCCGAAGGTTAATGTGTATGATTGGATTCATGTAGTGTAATAAAATGTTGTCCATATTGATTTGAGTAGGATATTGAGATAAGTAGTGTATTGATAAGAGTAGACAATAGTCATATTTTTTATATATGAGAATTGGTATCGTAGTCAAAATTTGAAAGATTTATGTGTATGTATGAAAGGATATACGCAGTGTGTTAAGATGTTGTCGATATTGATAATAGTACTGTATTGATTCAAGCAGTGTATTCCCAATACTCGAATTTTGTTCATGAGAAATGTTTATTAATGTTGATAGAGAAATAGTGCGACCGAGTGGATAGTCCCAACTGTCGGGCAGTGGTAGAGGTCAACTACCATCACAAGTACGAAGCGGTTATTATTTTTAGCCCCGAATCTTAATGTCTAACATTGTTTTTATAATAACAAGAATTTATACTTTTGTGTAGGATGCCGACCAACCATCTACTTCGCAGGCAGTAGGTGTGTGGTCTTCCGCTGTACATGGAGGTCCAGGTGCATTGGACCCAACCCTACTATACTTGCAAGAAGAGCATGTCTCAGTCGGTGTGGAAGGGAGAGATGAAGGCTATGAGTTTCCGGATACACACGATATTACCAGTGCACCCCTGTATACGCAACTATTTGGTCAATGCCAGTTTCCACGGAATATCGATGTTGACGAATGTAAAATGCGGCCGTTTATTACTTACAGCTCTTGTAGAGTTTGGAGGTCAGAGAGACGTTCCATCTACTAGTTGGTGAGACGACGGTGACACTCCAGGATGTAGCCGTTATATCTGGACTTCTGATAGATGGGATTGTCGTGATCGGAAACCTGCAGTTCAACAAAGTTGCATTGGTTAGAGATTATCTTGGAAAAGATGTTGATGAGGATAACAAAGGTGTGTTTGTCGGCAAATCAATCTGACATTCATGACTATATTCAGAGTTCAGCGAAAGTTTAGGAGACAACCCGACCAACTTCCAACTTCAATGTTACATTCGGGTGTACCTCATGAGTATGATCGGCGATGTTATCTTTCCAAACTCTTCCGGTGATGTTGTCCACCTAATTACCTACCATTGATAGTCGATCTACAGAGCTGACCATTAAAGTTGGGAAAGTACGGAGTTGACTTCCCTTTATCGTGTATTGTGTAACTGTGCGATGGGATCGATACAGATGACAGAAAAAATGGGGTTATTACATATTTGGTGTTGGGAACGTATACACCTCGGTCGTCCCCGAATAACGGTTCTTTCGAAGAATTGGAAGATAGTTGATGAGAACCCCGTGATGAGGGCTCCTCTAGGGATTTACTGGACCGGTGGCCATACATGAAGAGCTAACCTACGTGGAGTGTTGACGTGCTACAGAGATGAGCTTGATAAACTGCGGGAAGAGTACGTCAACTAAAATCCGTACACCCCCGATAGGCTTAAAAGACTACCCCCCTAGTGCACGGCTAACATGCAACCGTAGTTGACAAGAGCTCCACTTGTGAACTTCAATATCGTGAAGTTTACTATCCGGATCGAGTCCTCCGACAGTTCGGCGAGCAACAAAGAATCCCAGAAACCACATGTAAGACCAACGACTACACAACATCACCGGTCAAGGTCGAATGCCGAATATTGATTGGGTCAATCATCATCGATCTCATGTGGCCATGTGGAATGAATGAAAATATGATTTGGTGCTTAAAGGTCTCATATCATACGATGGGTCGGAGCACGAAACGTACATGACGTGGTACCGTCGTGTTACGCGTTTATATATATCTCCACTAACCACTATACCAGTAACATTCAATTATTATTCTCAAATTACAAGATCCAATATTAGTAACACATTCACACTATTCTCAAATTTCCAGCACCAATATCAGTAACACATCCACACGACAAGTTCAGATTATAATAATCATATGAACACATAAACAACAACAACAATATTACATTTTCTAGATTCAACAATCAAAGTATAACAAGTGATCCACAAATCTACAAATTACATATCAAGAACATGAAAAATAACGAATGGATACATTTTCAAGATTCACGACTTTCAGATGGACCTATATTCTCATTACTCTTACAGTTGCACGATTGTGTCCCCTTAATCTGTATTTAGAACAAATTTTACCCGTTCCTGAACCTTCTCGGGTATCCATATCATTGCGAATACGGGTTTGCCATATTATTGCCTCAAACTTCTTCCGCTGATTTTGCCATACGATCACCTTGAGCTTATCCATCAAAAACTTGCTACCAAATTTGTGTTGAAAATTTGTAGCAAAATATCGCATACAATAAGGATGATATGCAAGTGGCTCTTTCCATGTTCCACAGTTATTGTCCATAGCCAAAAAAATACCTGCATGACGATCAGAAATAACACATAGCCCTGCACAATCTGTGACAAAGCATCGAATACAGCACATGAACCATGTCCATATATGTATGCTCTCTCCATCCATTATTGCAAACGCAAATTGAACAACCTACCATTTGCATCGGGTGAAACAACAATCAACAAACAACTTTTGTATTTTTCCATACAAATATGTTTTGTCAACACTAATAACAGGTCTGCATGGCTTAACCCCTCGATCGAGGGCCCAAATGCCCAAAAGACTCCCTTGAATGTTTTCTCGGCGGGACCGGACACAACCTTAGCCCAATGGACGGTCGTTCCTGGATTTGAAGCTTGAACTGCTGTAAGAAGAGAAGGCAATTTAGTGTACACTTCTTGAAAGGAACCATTCAACAGCTCAATAGCTTTATGTTTTGTCTTCCAAGCTTTCCTGTATGAAATATTATAATTGAAATAAAGCTTGACTATCTCAATTATGGCTCATGGTGTTACTCCTAGTTGTGCCTTCATAACATTCAATATCATCGTTGACACAATTTTAGAATTAACTTTATTATGATATTGATTCAACGTGGGATTCACACATGCATGCGGATCTTGAAGTTTCTTCTCCACGAAATATGTTTGCCCTTTTAGACGAGCTCCGAATTTCCTGCAATCTCTTCGGGTATATGTTTGAATGGTGTGTATTTACATTTCACATAGTATAAACTTGGGTTTGATTTCATTGTCACAAAATCTCGATGGTTTTTCACGAAGTACATCTTAACTTGATGTTGGATACTGATATGGCTAAAAATGGGATTAAATCAGGACCGTTCAAATCGGACTCGAATCCTAAAGCTCAGGGATAAAATGGTAATTTTATCTACAAACGGGTCTGAAATGAAAACTGGGCCTTTTTCCAAAAGCCCAATAACCCATAAACGGATCCATCTTACTGGGTGCGGGTTCCAACCCGCAAAAAACCCAGTCCAGCTAGATAGAATTAGGGTTTATGATTGTCTTCAATCAACGGCCCTGATGGCTTCTATCCATTCACTGGAAAGTAGGGATTTGATCTTATCCCGAAAATGGTCCCTAAGGCGGCTATAAATACCCCCCATCCCCCACTGTTATCAGGTAATCAATCTTTTGCCAATCAAAGCTCTTTCTTAATTATTTAGATTACTGACAAGAGCGTCGGAGGGTGCGTCGCCGGGATCAACCCCGGTGTTTCGCACGTTTTGCAGGTTCACGACAGCGGTAAGAGACCAAGTCAACAAGTTGGTGAAGGTCAATAAGTCAACAGGTTTGCTTTATTGTTTTCTCCAAGAATCCATAAATTCATCTGTTTGCTCCCATACCAAAATCAGCAGCAACAGATTGGCGTCGTCTGTGGGAACGAAAAAACAACCCGACCTAACTTCATCAGCGAGACTAGTTTCAAGCTATGCATCCAAAACAGAAGGGGAAGGCAGCGGTCTCCAGCCGAAGAACCACTTCTCTTCCTCCTCTCCCTCCTCCAGCTCAAGGTGCTCCTCAACAGGCCCCTCCAGGATCTTGGGGGGGCTCCCGTCAGAGTCATCCGAAGCAACATCCTCCACATGACCATGTCGCGGGTCCCAATCCTTCAGTTGAATCTATGGCTTCTCGAAGCCCTCCCGAGCAGGATCTTCATCAAGTGATTGCCGACCGCCAAAAAGGGGTCGACCTCCAAACTTGCCTGAATGGATGGCGAGCCCTTGCGGGAGTCCATCAACCTGAGCACCAGGGGCCTCAAGAGTCCGGACCCCCCGCCGACCGAGGACCAGAAGATCCCCTCTCCCGAGGAGGCGAAGAGAGTCCCCTCAGCGTCATCGGAGGAGAACTCATTCTCCAGTAAGCCGAGCCACACATAGGAACCGCCAAGCTGGAGAGACACCAGTCACAAGAGCAGAACTTCAAGAATTCCAAGCGGCAGTCTTACGGGCCCTCAATATCACCCCGAATAACGACCAGAGGCCACCTACCCAAGAGCCAGCTAGGAGCCACCGCCTTCGCACTCCCAGTCCTCGTCCATCTCCAAGCTACCATCACCGCCGCCCCAGTCCACCCTCGTACGAAGATGAGTCCCGAAGCTTGGCAAGATATGATGAAAGAGAAGACTCAGTCTACCGCCGTCTCCACGAGATGGAGAGGCGCCTCGGCCGAATTGACAAGGAAGGAGAACAACGGGCGATAAACCTCCGTCCGAGCAGACCTCCATTCTCCCGCATCATCATGGAGGCCCCCGTCCCAGAAAACTTCAAGCCGTCTCACTTTGAGTCGTATACCGAGGAGTCGGACCCTGCGGATCACATAGAGAGTTTCAAAACTCTCATGATGATCCACTAGACTTCAGACGCCCTCCTCTGCAAGATCTTCCCTGCCATGCTGAAGGGATCTACGAGAGAATGGTACTCTCGACTCGTCTCGGCCTCCATCTTCTCATTCGATCAGTTCGAAGGGCTCTTCCTTACTCATTTCGTGAGTAGCCGCCGGGCCGAGAAAACAAGTGTATCTCTGGTGACCCTCAACCAAGAAAATGGTGAATGCCTAAGGGATTACGTTCGACGCTTCACCACCGAAGTCCGGTCCATTCCCTCCCTCAACCAATCAGTAGCCTCTGCAGCATTCGAGCGCAATGTCACTGATGCTCGCCTCAAGGCGTCCCTTGCCAAGAAGCCTCCTCGAGACTTCTCAGAACTCTTACTTAGGGTGGAGAAGTACATACAAGTGGAAGAGGCTCTCAACCCTCCCTACTCTTGAAGAATCATCTTCCGGTAACAAACGGAAGAATATGAGCGAAGAGGGGTCCCAAAAATTCCAGAAGGACGGCAATGACCAGCGCCGCCCGACTCCTCGTTTTGAGAAGTTCACCCCCCTCATTGCTAATATATCAGAAGTTCTTATCGAGGTGGACACGGAAGGGCTACTCCGCGCTCCCCCTAGAATGAATACCCCTGACAAGAAAAGGAACAAGGATAAGTGGTGCCGCTTTCACAGGGACCACGGTCACGACACGGATGATTGTCGGGCTCTCAATGCGGAGATTGAAGAACTCATACAGCGAGGACACCTGACCAAGTTCATCCAAAAAGATGAGGCTGAGCTTCTCCCCTGAGGAGCCTACAAACGAACAGAGAGGCCCGCCGAGCTTCAAGACTCAGAACCTGAGGCCGTTTTCCACCTTATCCAAGGAGGTCCAATGGAGGGAGAACCCAGCTCCTCCCAAGGGGTCTTCACCTTATCGTATAAGTAGAATCTTGATTTTCAATAAGGCCGATGCTTGTAACCCGGCCAATAGCATGTAATAATGGCTCGCCCTATTGAAGCGGCCACTTAGTTTATCTCAATAAAACTTTACATTTTTTCATTGAAAATTATTATTCTTGCTTCATCTCTATCTCTCCAAGTCACATATACGACTCGTTAAATGGTGAGTTCAGAATCCAGCTTCTCCTATATGGCTGCTCCCGCAACTTACTAAGCTCAAAAACGAGTTCGAAGTTCAACACTTGGCTCGATTCCGATTCAAATTACTCGCTCATAAGCGGATAAGAAGTGGTTCGCCATTCGGAACTGCTCCCACAACCGTTGAATCTCTCTCTTAAACGACGAGTTCGGAGTCCAACACTTGGCTCAATTCCGCTTCAAATTACTCGCTCATAAGCGGGTAAGAAGTGGTTCGCCATTCGGAACTGCTCCCACAACCATTGAATCTCTCTTAAACGATGAGTTCGGAGTCCATACTTAGCTTGATTCTGCTTCAAATTACTCGCTCATAAGCGAATAAGAAGTGGTTCGCCGTTCGGAACTGCTCCCACAACCGTTGAATCTCTCTCTTAAACGACGAGTTCGGAGTCCAACACTTGACTTGATTCCGCTTCAAATTATTCACTCATAAGCGGGTAAGAAGTGGTTCGCCATTCGAAACTGCTCCCACAACCGTTGATTCTCTTACTTAAACATGTTCGGAGCTCACAACTCTCTCCTAGAATTGCTCATCAAACTTGTCTCCCAAATGGCTCTCCTAGAGCTGAGCTCTTCGTTCCGCTCACCTCCGAAGCGGACCTCTTCTCAATGAGTTCGAAGCTCACAACTCTCTCCTAGAGTTACTCCTCAAACTTGTCTCCCAAATGGCTCTCTCCTAGAGCCAAACTCTTCGCTCCGTTCGCCTCCAAAGCGGACCTCTTCTCAACGAGTTCGGAGCTCACAACTCTCTCCTAGAGTTACTCTTCAAACTTGTCTCCCAAATGGCTCTCCTAGAGCCGAGCTCTTCGCTCCGCTCGCCTCCAAAGGGGACCTCTTCTCAACGAGTTCGGAGCTCACAACTCTCTCCTAGAGTTGCTCCTCGAACTTGTCTCCCGAATGGCTCTCCTAGAGCTGAGCTCTTCGCTCCGCTCACCTCCAAAGCGGACCTCTTCTTAACAAGTTCGGAGCTCACAACTCTCTCCTAGAGTTGCTCCTCAAACTTGTCTCCCAAATGACTCTCTCCTAGAACCAAGCTCTTCGCTCCGCTCACCTCCAAAGCGGATCTCTTCTCAACGAGTTCGGAGCTCACAACTCTCTTTAAGAGTTGCTCCTCAAACTTGTCTCCTGAATGGCTCTCTCCTAGAGCCAAGCTCTTCGCTTCACTCACTCCCAGACCGGACCTCTTTTCAACGAGTTCAGAGCTAAAACTCACCCCGAGAGGTGCTCCTCAAACTTGTCCTCCAATGACGGACTTCCCCTAGAGCCATGCAAAGCTCTTCTCAACTTAGCAAAAACGAAGATGTTGCGATACTATCTTGACCTTGAGGAAGGAGGATTCTCCGATTCATCTCTGAAGAGAACTTGTAGATCTTCGAAATAGCTTCGGAACAAGGGGTCATACGCCCCGATCCGACCTCCGCAACACTGGGAAAATCGAGAAGAACTCTCCCTAGACTTCGGGACGCCATGCCGAGCACTCTTGGCACCGACGCCCAAACATGAAAAAAATCCTCACTTTGGGACCTCGACACTCCTTGTCGAGCGCTCTTGGTACCGACGCCCAAACATGAAAAAAATCCTCACTTTGGGACATCGGCAGTCCTTGCCGAGCGCTCTTGGCACCGACACCCAAACATGAAAAAAATCCTCACTTTGGAACCTCGGCACACCTTCCCGAGCGCTCTTGGCACCGACGCTCAAACGTGAGAAAAAACATCTCACTTGGACTTCGGCACACCTCGCCGAGCGTTCTTGCCACCGACACTCAAATGTGAGAAAAACATCTCACCTGGACTTCGGCACGCCTCGCCGAGCGTTCTTACCACTGACGCTCAAACGTGAGAAAAAACATCTCACTTGGACTTCGGCACACCTCGCCGAGCGTTTTTGCCACCGAAGCTCAAATTTGAGAAAAAATATGCCTCAAGAGCCGCACTCAAATCAAGATCAACGGTGATGATTAAAGCAAAGGAGAAAGTCAACGGTCAACATTGACCGAGTCAACGGTCAACCGATTGACCACCACGTGTCAAGTTGCCGAAGCCCTCTCCTGGTTCGAAAATGCAATCTGAGCGTTCTTGCCACCGATCATGTAATGAGAGAAAAATTTGTCAAAAAGTCAACGGTCAACGTTGACTTAGTCAACAGTCAACCGTTGACTGCCACGTGTCCAGTTGCCGAAGCCCTCTCCTGGTTCGGAAATGCAATCCGAGCATTCTTGCCACCGATCATGTAACGAGAGAAATTTATCCCAAAAAAAGTCAACGGTAAACCGTTGACCGCCACGTGTCAAGCCGCCGAAGCCTCTCTTAGTTCGGAAATGAGGCCGAGAGTTTTTGCCACTGGAGCTCAAATGAGAAAAATTTCGCCTCGAAATTCATGCTCAAACACGATCTGCGACTCGGATCAGATCAAAAAAAAGGGGGGGGAGAGGGGCTACAGGGTCGGGTCTGAACCCGATGGGATCCAAACCCAAACCCTTTCTCTGTCCTCCACCTCTTCTCCCCTGTGCTTTGGTGCCAAAAAACTGAAGGAAAAAAAAAACCCCAAAAAATGAAGTCCAACTTCTTCAGCCTTGAGCTTCGCCACCTTCTTGCACAGCCAGCACAAGCTCCGAACCCACCTCGAGCGAGCTCTGCCATGGCCAACGTCTCCAACAAGGAGCTCCATCACAAACCCAACGGCAGCCTCCGTGCTCCACTGTCAAGCCATCGAGTTCCAACACAGAGCTCAAGCTTCCTCCTCCGCAAGCGCCTCCGCTGGCATCGAGCTCGAGCTCCATAGTCTCCAAGCACCACCTCTGTCAAAGCTCCATCCCGATATCACTCTTCATCGAAGATGCTCGAAGCTTCGTCGAAACTCCCATGGCCGAAGCTCGAACTCCACACAGTCGTCGCCGAGCACCTCATCGCGAGCTCGAACCCATAGCCACCGAACTACAACTCCGAGTTCAAGCTTCCGCTCTCGTCAAGCTCCGAATCCTTCTCCTCGCTGCCAAGCACCTTCGCGAGCTCCTCGACGAGTCGCCTCTGACGTGGGCCTCCACTTTCGCCGAGTCCCATTGGCGATGGAGCGTGAAGGTCGGCAGTGATCGCCGAGCATTCGTGGCATCGGAGCTCAAACGAGAGAAAAGTTCTCCTTCGCGAGCTCCTCAACGAGTCGCCTCCGACGTCGGCCTCCACTTTCGCCGAGCCCCATTGGCGACGGAGCTTGAAGGTCGGCAGTGATCGCCGAGCGTTCGTGGCACCGGAGCTCAAACGAGGAAAAAGCTCCCCTCCACATTGCGAGCACCAACTGCAACCATACTCCTCGTCGAGCTGCCTTCACTGCCGAACTTTCCCCTCACCGAGCTCAAACGACAGCCGAGCTCGAGTCCCCTCGTCGTCATCTGTCGAGCTCGCGACCAAGCTTCCCCCGTGGCTTCGTCGACCTCTGAAGACGAGCTCCCCCGTCGATCTCCACTTCTCGAGCTGCTGGCGCTTCGAGAACAGCGAAGACGAAGGAGAAGGAAGAAGACGCAGAAGAGGAGAAGAAGAGCAGCAGCAGAAAAAGAAGAAAAAACAAAAAACAAAACAAAAAAAGTCAACGGGAGCCGTTGACATTGCCACGTGGCGTCGACATGGACTTCGGCAACTTTTGCCGAGAGTTCTTGGTACCAGAGCTCATATAGGAGAAAAAATAACCTCCCGATGCGCGCTCACTTGATCATGATCAACGCACACGATCGTGCCACGTCACCAGGTATTTATTTATTTATTTATTTAAATAATCGAATTGATTATTTAAAAAATCCAAAAAAATATTTAAAAATCGGAAAAAATTAATTAAAAATTCTAAAATTAATTATTAATTCAAAAAATAATTTTTAAATTCTGAAAAATAGTAATTATTAAATTAGAATAATTAATTAAATTTTTTGATAATTAATTATTTAATTCGGAAATTAAATAAAAATTCGGAAAAAATCAGAAAAATCTAGAAAAATCACAAAAATCCAGAAAAATTTGAGAATAATTTTGGGTATTTTACAAGCTCAGAAAATCACCGTTACACCCCGAGCTAGATCCAACTCCCCCGAGAACTCCGATAAAATCCAGTACGCCATTTGAACAACAAACTACTCCTCAAAGGCTGTTAAACTCAGTCTTCAGGAGTGGGGGGCTCGTGATATGGCTAAAAATGAAATTAAATCGGGACCGTTCAAATCGGACACGAATCCTAAAGATCCGGGGTAAAATGATAATTTCATCTACAAATGGGTCTGAAATGGGAACTGGGCCTTTTTCCCAAAACCCAATAACCCATAAACGGATCCATCTTACTGGGTGCGGGTTCCAACCCGCAAGAAGCCCAGTCCAGCTAGATAGAATTAGGGTTTATGATTGTCTTCAATCATCGGCCCTGATGGCTTCTATCCATTCACTGGGAAGTAGGGATTTAATCTTATCCCGAAACTGGTTCCTAAGGCGGCTATAAATACCCCTCATTCCCCACTGTTATCAGATAATCAATCTTTTGCCAATCAAAGCTCTTTCTTAATCATTCAGATTACTGACAAGAGCGTCGGAGGGTGCGTCGCCGGGAGCAACCCCGATGTTTCGTACTTTTTGCAGGTTCACGGCAGCGGCAAGAGACCAAGTCAACAAGTTTGTAAAGGTCAACAGGTCAACAGGTTTGCTTTATTGTTTTCTCCAAGAATCCACAAATTCATCTGTTTGCTCCCACACCAAAATCAGCAGTAACAGATACTATCTTAGTATCTTTAGTTGAAAATCTTTGACCGATATAAAGTTCATCCGTGTTCGATGAGTCGACGGAAGACTGTGGATGTTCATGTACGGACGCATTGATTATCCATTCACCCGATTGAACCTCATATACAGGTGCACTCATTGATTGCTTCAAGGGAACTACATCGTTAACATGTACATTAACATTCACATCATTTAACCCGATCTTTTCCGACCTCATCATCATCATCCTCGTGATCCTCATCTTCTTCCTCTTCTAATAATTTGTTATTAACAATAGTGTTATCGAAGTCTTGCATAACATTGTCGGTGTCGATAATATCTCGTGTTAAGGTGAATGGATGTACCGGCTCATATTCTGTGGTAACAAGTTATGTTGGAGTTGTGCTAATATCTTCTTGTGGATGGGGTATTCTTGCATGTGACTCGGCAGCTGGTTTGAAACTCCTAACGAGACATAGACTAGGAATAACAAGTGGCGAGCATTAGGAAGCTTAATTTACTAAATGTATAACTTCAATGTAGTCCAACTATAATTTGGATCAAGTATCCTATCAATCATGGACCTTAGTACATTATCATTATCTACAGGCACCGCCATGAAATATTGAGACTTCACTCACCTCTATTCCAATTAGTAACTTCAAATATCTTATCTACTAGTTGTGAGTATATAAGTAACAGGGAGCTCAAATAATGACCGGTTTAACATCGCTATAACAATATCCTATCTTCGGATCTCGAATTATTTCACTCCCAAAATATAACCAAATAGATATATCGTAATCCATACCAATATAAAGGAACAAATATTCGAGTCATTAACTACTCACAAGCATAACATATGCAAACTACACAACAAATGGATATAGGAAAATCTTCAAATTAAACTATAAGTTGGAGCATGGAAAATATGTCGTGGATGATGTATGAGATGACCGGAGTCAATGTTGGAGATTTTTCATATTGGGGGAGTTGGATTTCAAAGTGAGAGGAGAGGGAGGTAGGAGAGATGAAGTTTGGGAGAATGAGAGAAGTTGTATTTGTGCTCTAAGGTTTTAAAATTTTAGATTCGGAAGGGGGATGGGGGGGGGTTAAAGTGAAAAAGGAAGGAGAAGCAGAGGCCACTATTTATATGGATGTATTATTATATTAGTGCCGCAATTTCCAACAGCAGCATAAGCTTAATGTTGTCGTTATTGGGAATAGCAGCATCACTTATAAAATGTTTTCATACAAATTTTTTTCTCAAGTCAGAGCTCAAGGCAAAAGGCTCACAATAGGTGTAATGTACTAATGTCGTTACTCTCAAAAAGGGCATGTGGAAAAAAAAATTACAGGTGTCGCTATTGGCAACAGCAGCATTAAAATAACATATGCAGTTGTTGTCAATAGCATTTTATGCTGACGTGTCCAAAAGTGAGCCAATTTGGCAGTTTGGTAAATTTTTTCGCAAGTGGGTCAGCTTTGTAGATTCAAGAAGTGGGTCAGTACGGAAAAAAATTTGCGGGCTATATTAATTTAAAATAAATGCTGATTCAAACTTCCAACCTTTTGCTCACTAGCAAAAAGACTTACCACTATATCCTAGTTGCACGAACCATGCACATAGTTGATTTCTTCATGGTGACAACAATTACCACAAATAGGCTGCGTATGTTGAAGTTTATAACATTGGTTCTAGTGTTTCTTCTATATAATTAATTCCTACACAATTTCTTGACTTTCATTTCATACCTTCAACCTATCCACTAACCTACTCTCCTAAGACTAATCGAACCACTTCAATCACATTCTATATTCTAAATTCCACCAAAATTACCAATGCAAAACCAAAATACAAACACTAACCTTCCACTCAAGAAAAGGCGGCCAAGCGTGGCAACGACAACCCTGGACCTCAACCCAGGGTGCAAGAAGTAGACAACCTGCAGCCTCTCCTTAAACTCATCCGGCAGATCCTCATACACCCACCTCAATATCGACATCCCAGGGTTATTATCCTCGGAACTCACTGTACTGTGCATATACACTATACAAAACGGATCCTCCCCCACCAATTCACTCCTCAGCTTATGCATCACGTACCTCTTCAACCTCTCCCCACTAATTACCGCAGCTGTGAAAAATTAAATTCGAGAGATAGACAAAATTAACTAAAATCAAGAAAGTAGAAACCCTAGAAATACAGGGAGGGAAAGTGAGATGACGGACCAGGGAAGTATTTGCCGACGATGCGGAGGATGCGGTTGCCGAGCTTGTCGGAGCCGTGGAGTTGGAAGAAGCAGAGGGATTCGAGGTCGGAGAAGTCCTCGTCGAATTCGAGGCAGTCGTGCCAATGATCGTCGGCGGCTTCATCGGAGGAAGTGGAGCGGTGGTGGGAGAGGAGGGAACGGGCGTCGATGCCGAGATCGGTGGCGAGGACTAGAACGGAGAAGTCGTCGGTTTGCGGCTGCCGCTGAGCCATGTTTTTTGTTTGGTTTTTGGTGCTGACTGATTGTTTGGTGGAACGATATGAATTTTTTCTTAAAATATATGCCCTTTTTTTTTCGAAACTAATGTAAAAAAATAACATTCGCCAAAGTAATTATGCAAGTGACTCAACAACTACATCCTACGTTCCCAACGGCGAACTTAATCATTTAGTACTCGCCAGCAGTGAGCTTTTCTGTGGAGTTTTTTTTCAAAAAAATTCCAAGTGTAATAAATAGTATCACTCTTTGTGAATCAAAAATTATATAATTGTTATTCCTAACAACGAGTTTATTATGTTTTCCCTCATCGTTCCGAACAGCGAGCTATTCTATGGAGTTTTTTTTCGAAAATTCACCCAGTTCAACAAATTAAGAGTTTCACTCCGTGAAATTTCAAAAATTGTACACTCGTCGTTCCCAACTGCTAGTCTAGTATAAATCCTCTCACTGTTGAGAACGGCGAGTCTTATTTGAAATTTTTGAACTAAAATTGTCGTTGGGAATAGCGAGTTTCTCACACACAAAAAAAAAACACTCACCATGTCCCAACTGCGAGTACGAAATAACTAAGCTCGCCGTTTGGGAACGGCGAGTGTAGTTGTTGAGTCCCCGAGTGCAATTACTTTGGCAATTCCTCTTTTTGCAAAGAGTTTTGAAAAAATGCATATATTAAAAAAGAATTCAATGATGATGTAATACCCCGGATTTCTAAGATAGGTAGTGTGATCATGCCCAAGATCGAGGGACCCGTGGCGTTACAGATGAACCACGATGATGATGATGACGTTGAGGATTTTTTTTACCCCACTAAGCCACTTTTTGAAACTATTTGCAAAAGTATGACACTTCCTAAACTATTATCAAGATTGAGTCAGTCGTTTTCTCGTCAGCAACGGCCACTATTCTCATTAGCGGCTTATGTATTTAGAAGACCACTAATATGAATAGTAATCAGTCCAAAAAAAAATTGAAATTTGTGTTTGTTGTCGTTATTCCCGTCAGTGGTTACAATATATGTGAAGTCGCTGATGGGAGTAGCGACCTTATCTTAATCATACTGCGACACTTAGATCTGGAAAAGAATCAAACAAAAATCGTAACTGAAGTCGCTAGAGGGAATAGTGACCTCAGTATACTGTGACAGCTGTTCCACTAGCGGCCACAAGTGGGACCTGTCCGCTAATAAAAGGTCAGGCTCTCACTCTCATTCTCTACCTCATTTTATTTCTTCTTCTTATTCTTCCCCAACTCTAACTCCGAATCCCCAAAAACCCTAACCATCAAAACTTTGAAACCCTAGCATCCACTGTTCCACATCTCCATCATCCTCCAAATCTGAAATCCCAAAACTCTAGCTCAATTTTCAAAATAGTAGCTCCTCCACCTCTTCACATCGTCTCTCTCTCTTTCTCTACTACCGTCGGCTCCCTCCAACCAAATTGGGTCCTCATATCAGGTATGATATACTCTACCTGTTTTATCTTTTATAACATTTGACATTGTTTCACGACGAGATTATTGGTTAACTTCGAGGGTTATATTTGTGAATGTTGGGTATAAATTGAATGTGTGTTGGAGGAAACCATAAATATCCAATATATTGAAATTGCATTTTTGCTTGTTTGAATATATCTTAACAAAAATATCTAAGGTGTTGTAAACGACTGATTAATAATAATTCGCATTCGTTTTCAAACTTCATATTTGGTTAGCTTAAGATTAGTGTAAGTGTTTGTGATTGGGTAATGAACCGCAAATTCGTCCCTTCATGTATAGGTTAGGACTACAAAATTCTTATTTGCTTATATTATAGGGGAGAAATATTTCGAGACCTAAAGCGGAGCTTGTTATAGCAGTGTTGAACTGGAAATAGTTTAGGCTCATTGTAATATCACAAAGCAAGAACTAGTAGATAAGGTGTATGAATTAACTAAATGAGATAGAAGTGAATGGAGTGCCGAAATTCTAGCTCGGTTTGCAGCTGGAAAATGAGAATGACAATATTTCATGGTAGTGCCTATAGTTATTGTTGACACTTTTATTGCTATGATTGCAAGATCACTTGATTTGAACTCCGGTTGGACTGCATTGGAGTTATATTATAGAAGGAAAAAAAATCAAGATTCCTAATGGTCGGCCTTCTGTTATTTGTATTTCAAGCCCCGTACGTGAAGTGTCAACCCGTGAGATGAGTCACAATCATCCTCCTGGATTACAGGGAAGATTGTCGCCTCCACAAGAAGACATGCACAATTACAACACGTCCAAATCCCACAGAATATGAGTTACCACACCCTACTAGTTTGATACGTGCCGTTGTTAATAATGAAAATATTATTCAATCCTTCAATAATGTTACTGTTAATAATTTATTAGAAGATGAAGAGGATGAAGAAGACATGGAAGATGTAGAAGAGGATGACGATGAAGAAGATGTGCATCTAGATGATAACGTTAATGATGTTGAGGACTCGCAACATGATGTCCAACATGTGGCCCCCCTGACTCATTTCTCAAGTTCAACTGTACCTGTAGTACCCCGTATTTTTAAATATTATTTTTAAAGGTTTATAAATGAATTAAAATGAATTTTGGGAGATTTAATAAATATTTTCCTAAAAATCTATCTTTTTATACATGCAAATATCTTCTTGAGATGTTCAAAAGCCAAAATTATTTTATGAAACATCATCATGTATTATTTGGGATTTAATTATAATTTTTCTAGATTTTTCTGATATTAGTTTGATCTATTTGCAAATATTACGAAAAAGAATGATCTTTTTGCAAAATTGTTATTTTGAGGGGTGAAAGTGCAAAACTATTTTTTGGACTTTTCAAACATTGCCAACTGAAAATAAGGAGTTTATTTTGCTTTTAAATCTCAATTTAATTGATTTTATCAAGTTTCCAAGTATAGGGATCTATTTATGTAAAGTTATATTTTCAAGGGGTTATTTTGCAAATGTATTTAAAAACCCTAATTCTCCTATCCCGGGTATTTAAAAGAGGTGGAGTGCAGCCGTCTTTCGATGCACAACACAAAGGTTTTATTATTCTTGGAGATTGAAGGAGAGGATCTTAGATTTCGCCAAAGAAAGGTTTTCTTATCAGATTTCTTCATTCGAGGTGAGTGATTTGTTATGTTTTATTTTCTTTGTGCATGTTGTATGTGAGTGACTTGTTTGTCTTCTTTTATTTTGTGAATGTGTATGCGAATGATATGAATGTTTTAATGGATCTTGGATGTTGAATTTCATTTGCTAGAAAGCATGTTTAGGGTTAGTTTAAGTATGAATCCGTATATGATGGATTGGATGGATGAAAATTTTGATCTTGTGAATCCTAGTTGTTCGTAAATAAAATTATATGTGGGTAATTTGGGATTGATGAGCGTCATATTAGAAATCATGGGTAGACTATTTCTTTTGGATTAATGTTGAATTGACCGAATATGGTAGATTTTATGCATGAATCTAATAAAGATGAGATTTTTATCACTTTTGAGTATTGGTTGAATGAAACTTGATATGGTGATGTTACCAATTGATTATGGTTGTGAGTTGTAGTAGTAATTCAGTTTTGAGAAAATTGGAGAAAGAATTTATGAATCAAGAGATCATGTCTTGAAAATCGAAATTGATAATTTAGTGAGTTTGTAGAAATGAATCCAAATTGGGGATTTTCTTTGAGATTTGGTATTTATATGGTTTGGATCTGAATACGAAACTATTTCGGTGATCAGTGAAACTTTAAGAAAACTCTATATTTGACTATATGCACAATTCATGTTTTAATCGAAAGAAATCAAGAAAATCTTTATTTTTATAAATTCAAGTAGTTTTGATTTAGTTTTATGGACTATTATATGTCCTACAAGTTGTATTTGATCATATAAGAAATAAGCTTTTCGTAGAAATCGTTTTCATAAAGTAAAACTACGTATCGATTGAAATGTGCACAACCAAAAGTATGCAGTCTGTAGGTCGATAGTCGACTGGTATGACTTCTCAATCGACCGACATGACCCAGCTGTAATGTTCTCTAGTTTTTCTTGAAATCTCATTCTAGACAGTCGACTGATGACTTTTACAGTCGACTGGTACCACCGAGAATTATTTTCTCGAAGTTATTGTAATTTTTTCTCTCTGGACAGTCGACCTATACCCTTTACAGTCGACTGCTATATTTAGAATTATTTTCTTATAGATTATTGGATTTTTCTCTCTGGACAGTCAACCTATGACCCTAGATAGTCGACTTATAACACTTAGATTAATTTCTTAAAACCATAAAATTCTATTTCTGGACAGTCGACATACGCTTGTTATTAGTCGACTGATACTGATGTATCTTTATATTTTGAATGTTCTTTCAAATGATTTATTCTCCAAATGTTCTAATCTATAACTTATTATTCTATACTTTATCTTCTATTGAACATACGTTTTCAAGTGGTTTAACTGAACAATTTAAGTTGGAGGATTGGTTTGGATATTTGAGTGTGAGTCTCTAAAGGGTGTGTGTGACCCTAGTATACCGGCAGTTGAGATATTCATGTTTGGGCCTGTTGAGGCAATTTTAGTTGATCAGTTGTTAAGTCTGGTAGGGTACACCAACTCTAGGAGATTCGTAAAGTAATAAAACAACCTAAATGATAAGGACAGGCACTAGTGGTGATATGATGAACGAGAACATGGGTTATGGACCTCAGTATGGCTTGCGGTGTGAGATAATCCCCGGAATTATCCAGGTGTGAGTGAAATAGTCTCCGAAATTACCTGTGGTGTGGGATTAATCTCCGAAATTATCGGGGTCGAGGCGACGCACATGTGGTATTCGTGTGACGAGGTGCCATTTCTTGCGGTGTGGGGTATTCTCGAAGATTCCCAGGTGTGAGTGAAATAGTCTCCGGAATTATCTGTGTATAGAGTTTGACCTCCGAATTATCGGGGCATGGGCTAATACTCACAGTGTATCTTTATCTCGTAGTAGTCATCGTGTTAGGATTAGTTGCATAGCAGGGAATTAAATCCTATAATGTGGAGACATTAAGGGCTTGCACCGGACCTATGTAGAGTGGGATGCATAGACTCCAACAAGTACGCATTAGAGAGTCAGCATATAGAATTGTGTTTTCTTGATTTGGTTTCACGCATGTGGTTTTCCTGTTTTCTACACTTGAAACTTAGTTTAGCTTCACTCGTTGTGTTTTTTGCGTTTGTGATTTTCTATATTCATTTACTCTTGTTATGTTCTGTTGTTGATAAATCCATGCTTTACTTATGTTGCTTGTTTATATCACTCACACCTTTATGTCTGACCCCTTTAGTTTTGGAGGTTAGGGTTGTCTCTAGCCTCATATTTTACAGGTGATTTCTTATAGCTCGGATTTGGATGCTTGAGTTCAAGTGATGTAATGACTTATGTAATTGTAAAACAAATTGTTGTAAGGAAAAGAGATTTTGATTTAAGGTGTATTGTATTCCGCTGTGCTATGTAATTGATTATTGAAATGAAAATTTAAAACTTTACTGGTGTTGACTTTGTTTAATATTACATTTGAAGTTGATGCTGGGAATTGTGTCACGTAATTTTCTAAGATATTATATTAGAAATTCGGGACGCTACAGTACCTAAGTGGAATTGGTTGATTGGGTTAACAATGCGATGGTATATCACTTTGGTCAAGTGTCATGTGGCTCATCCGACCCATGTAAATTGTACATTGGGTAGTAAGTTTTCAACCGAAGATGATCTGCAACATGCGGTGAAGATGTTCTCCATTAAGGAACATCGAGAATTCGTCATAGTGAAATCACCCAAAACGGTATATTTCATGAAATGGAAATTGGCATCAAATGTTGGTACAAAAGAGAAGCGGGCAGCAAATCCTAATGTGGTAGAAGCAAGTTGTTTGTGGAGATTTTGTGCAATCATTCCAAAGGGCAGACAAATTTCACGGTGAAGAGATTGCGAGGGCCACATACATGTCTCAATCTCACGATGAATTAAGACCACAGAAAAGTAAATTCCAAGATAGTTTCAAATTTGGTTTTGAATGTTGTGAAGACACAAATAGGATTAACACTAAAGGCAATTATTGAGATTGTCTTGCTTCAATGCAATTATAAAATTTCTAACCATAAGGCTTGGCGAGCAAAACATAGAGCTATTGAGAGGTTGTTCGGATGGTTTAAGGAAGCATATACGAAGTTGTCTGCTCTTTTATCAACACTACAAGTGTAACTCCTGTTTCCCATTTCTCGTATTTTGGGTGTATTTTTTTTATGTATATTTTCTGTATTTAAAATTTTTGTAAATCATTTTTTTTCGCTTTCAAATTTCCTTGTTAAAATGTATTACTGGATCTTCTATTAAAGTCTATTTTTTTATCACTAAATTTATTGGTGACTATTTTCCAATAATTCTTTTTATAATACAAATTATTATTATTATTGTTATTATTATTTTTATTATTCTTATTGTTATTATTATTATTATAAAACCCTATTGTATTTGCCAGTATTTGAGTATTAACCCATTGTATACTATTTGATTTATTATACTACTGTATTACTAATTGTTATAATTGATTCAATTATTTACTTTTAATTTAAACCCTATTCTATATCTCTATTGGATCTTTTATATTTACCCAGAACCCAATACCCTGATTCATATCTACATAAACCCACCAACTACCCTAACCCGTTCCCCTTAACCCTATATCTCCCCCTTATATATATAACCTACTGTTCCATCATCCCTCGCAGAAAACCTCTACACCCATCCCGATCGTCCCCGTCCTCCCATCATCGACAGCCTGCGCCGACAACCACCAGTGACTCCACAGTGCCTCCTCTCGTCAGCCAGTAGCAGAGTCGACAACAGCAACCAGCAAGCCTTGTGACCTCCCGTCGCCGGTGCTCCCCCTGTGTGCCGTCCCCTCGCTGTCTTTGCCCCTAGCCACCTAGTCGCAGAGCAGCCCCCCATGCTCTGTTTTGCTGTGGGTTGATCACCTTTGGTGGTGAGCCATCATATTCTTTCTTGATCATCATGATCGTCGTGGTTCCTTGATTGCTTTGATCCTAGCCGTCCGTTTGATTGTGATCTTGATCATCTTGGAGTTCTTGTTTGCTTTGATTGTGGACCGTCCGATCGACTCGATCATCATGATCATCGTCATCATGGAGTTCTTTGATCACTTTGATTGGTGGCCGTTAGATCGTCGATCTGATCCGATCATCATTATCATCATCAAGATGCTGATCACATCTCGATCTTGATCATGATCTTCGATCAGAGTCGTCCGATCTGATCCGATCGCCTTGATCTCTTGATCTTTTAATCTCAGTCGTCTGATTATGTTCGTGATCTGTTGTTCCTTGTGTTCGTGATTGGTTCGTGATTCGATCATTGAGTTCGTGCCCGAGAATTCGTTCCCGTTATTCTTGCTCTTGTGTTGTTCTCGTGTCTTTAAGGCAAGTAACTAGTACTCAAATTCCTTTGTATGATACAAGTCAAAAATACCACATATAATGTAGTTGGGTTCTAGAAATGACTCTTGTGTGTTATTCTTATTGGGTTTTGTCTCTATAGTGATATTTGACCACAGCTGACTCACGACACAAATTCGACATGAAACAACTAGGTTTTCGCCTGTTCTTGACTTGATCATGTATGTGAACTATTTGTGAGAATTTGACTATTTGTTGAGATCCATGTGATTAACTTGTTGGGGACTTATTATATACCCTAATCATGTTGTTTGGAAACTTGGTAGACTCGATTTCATGTTTGGTTGTGTGTGGATCAAGTTTCGTTGAATCTATGTTGATTTTGGTTTTTGAAGAAATTCTGTGTTTTGTCGATGATCTGTCTTGATCAGTAATTTAGACCATATTAAGGTCAGAATCTTAATTTCAGTATAAAGCATGATTTGTAGAGGTTTTCGTCTTCTTTCCAACCCCTCTGACCTTACTCATTTTCGTTTTCGTATGTGTGAGATATGACTGTTTTACTACAGAGATGTAGATCTTTTCCAGATTTCATTTCTTGATAATTTTGATAACTAAATTATTTTGATACTTGTGTTACACATATTATTTTGATCTAGAACTTTGGTCAGTTTTTCTATACTTATCTAGGAATTACCCAGAATTTTGGCAAATTTTATTGATGAATTTTATATGTCGTTTCATGCTTGTTTATAAAGACTGTACTTGATGTATTTTACTCGATGTTCTGTAAAGAATCGTATTTTCTCCCTGATTCCTTTAATTGTACGAAAAATATTTAGGAAATGTAAAATTTAGTTTATATTATCTATTTTCATCTCCCTTTGACGGATTTGGATTTCGTTTCACAGTTTGCGAGATATTACAGTTTTCGTACATCTGTGTTGGGAATTCCTGAATCGCCAAACTATCGTTTCTTTATGATTTCTGATTTTAATTGACCAAGCTAGTCTTACTGGAAAATTATGAAACTTTATATTTTGATACTAGACAGATAGGAGAATACCTCAGATTTTTCATGGATTTATTTTTTGAGCTTTGATGCTGTTTTCCTGATTGAGAATTTGATTTACTGAATTCTGCCTGAACGTATTTTCTGGATTTAAATCAGTTTTGAGTTATGATTTTCTGAAACAACATATGACTTGTTTATACTTGCTGGATTCGGCCGGAAGTCTACTTTCCAGATTCTTCGATGGAATCAGGTTTGCATGTTTGTATTAGCGGGAATCACTATTTTAGTACAATGCTGTCTTGCTGTCCAGAATTAGAAAGCTAGTCATTTTACCATGTTATATGTTATCTTGTACCCACACATATTTATTTTGCAACTTGAACTTTTTACATGATCATGCCATATTATTCTTGATATGTTTTGCACACATACATGGTTGTTGGACACTAATAATAATAAAATAATCAAGGCGGGGTTAAGGGAAAGATCTAGTAGTGAATAGTACAGAAACGTGTACTCGGAAGAACCTAGTGGTTATTGGAGCTTGTTTACATGTGGAGCTTGACACGATATATATGAAACGTACACACATGACATTGGAGCTTGTTGGGGTTTTGGAACTTATTTACATGATACATGATTACATGATACTTGGAGCTTGTCCCTGAGCACACTGCCTTGTACGGTCCCCTATGAAATCTAAAGCGAAACTGTTTGTTGTAACAACCATGTGTTATGTTTTTGGGGAGCATGAAGTGCTACCTAGATAGTAATAAGCACAAGACTTGATACATGACACTTGAACATGATACATACCCACTTGATACTTGACTACATGATACATGAGATTTGATACTTAATACATGCTACATGATTACATGATTCTTGATACTGGTTACTTGGTACATGACACTTGTTTACTTGACACTCAACACATACTATTATACTTGCTCATCTTGCCATGCCATGATTTATATTCTGTTATCATGATTATACCATGCTAAGCTTATTACTTAGATTTATCTAACCCATGTACTTGTATCCTACATTATAAGTGGCCCGTAACTTGCAATTGACGGGTACTTGTTTTGTTTTTCCTTCTCCTGCAATTTATTAATTCCAGATCAGGATGGTCAGCTGTCCGATGGCATTGGAGATATGAGATACTAGTGCTGGATTTCCTGCTTTATTATTATTATTTATTGCTTGATTTGAATAAAATGTACTTGATTACTTGGATAATTATCTTGTATTTGGGCGATGTATCCCAGGATATTTGACTTGTCCAGATTCTGATTTATTTGAGATTTATATATCTTTGATTTCAAGTAAATTTCTGTTAGTATCTTGTTTCAATTATGCATGCCTGGTTGTATCTTTTGCTTCCGACTCTGATTATCTTGTGAAATGTTGTAAAGATTCTTGAACAACTTATGGATGATGTAAATCATTCGCTGGGCTTTTGTCACGTAACCGTATTCTGTATTCTTTTGGGAAGCGGGGCGTGACAAAAAGCATCAAATCCTGACACTTATGCCTATTGGATAAGGTTGGGTCCGGTCCCGGCAAGGAAACATTCTAGACAGTATTTTGGGCATTTGGGCCTTTGATTAAAGTATTTAAGTCTTGCAGACCGGTCATCAGTATTGATGGAACTCATTTGTATTGAAAAATACAAGGGTTGTTTATTGATAGTCATTTCACCCAACGCAAATGATCGGCAATTTCCATTTGTGTTTGCAATAATAGATGGAGAGAATATAGAAAGTTGGAATTGGTTCATGAGTTGTATTCAATAATATGTCACCGATCGTGTAACATCTCGCAAAACAAAATGATTTATTTTGCATTACTAGATAATATTAAATTGGTAAAGTTGACTATTTTGACTATTTTCTCGAAATTGCAATTTTGCACTTGCAACACACGTGTAAAGTTAGGAAATTTTGAATTCTTAAAATTTTATGGTTAATGATTGATTTTCCTCATTTATTTATGGTATTTTAATTCTCAGATTAATTTGAATTTATTTGATCATATTGTGAATTTCTCAATTTTACACGTGCAAATAATTTTTTGGTAAAAATCTCCACTTTTAGATTTATGGATAACTTCTCCTATTTATAATTAAGTATATCCTAAATTTTGGGATTTGTCTGAGTAAAGAAACCATTTTTATAAATACTTCGAAAGAGAGGGGCTTTTTTGTAAAAAGCTGTTTGGATTCAAAACAAATAATGAGAATTCTTTTTACTGATTTTTGGGCTTTCCATGATCATCATTGAAAGTAAAATCTATTTAAGTTTTATTTAGAGTTGATTTGGTAAAGATTTAAACAAATATGGTCTTTTTGCAAATATGGAATTTAAGTGGATCTTGTGCAAATATTTTCTTGGAAAGTAAAAGTCAGAAATTTTAATTAGAAAAATATAATATTTATTATTAAATATTATTTCTGAATTTTCCGGATTTTTTACGAATATTTTATGACATATTTGCAAATATTACAAAAAGATGGACTTTTGTGCAAAATTACCACTTTGAGTGCAAATCCGAATTTTTTAATTTCTGGGCTATGCTTGATGGTTGGATAACTCACTAGTAAAGGATTTGGTTTTATTTTTATTTATTTAACTTATTTAACTACTTTATTAAAGAAAGGTTTGTATATGTGAAGAAATAATTTGTTAAGGGATGTTTACATAAACTTGTAAAGCCCTAAAACTCTAGATTTCGGCCTATATTATGGCCACTACAGTCACCCCCCTCCTCTGCAAAAAATAAAATATATTTTTACTATTAATGTCTTGGAGTTTCGAAACAATGATCTTGGATTTTGCAAAAGAAGGGCTTTTTCTCATTCTTTATTAATTCGATTGATTTCTTCATTAAGGTAAGTGACTTATGTTTGTTCTCTTATTGTTCTAAGCATATTGTATGTGATGATTTACCTATTCGAAAGCATGTTAGATGATGGTATGAAGATATATGAAGTTTTGATGAGTAGATGAATTAAAAAGTGGGTCTTTTTATGAAACTATGTCATTAATGAATTAAAACCCTAATAGATAATTTGTGATTGCTAAAGAACCTAATAGAAATCACGAGTATGTTATTTTCTATCATATACTTGCCTTTTTTGCTTTCATAAGATGATTTGTTGATTATTGCATAAAATATGAACAAAACCTAACCTTTACTGTGTATACATATGCATACGATCGTTCTTGATGTTTTAATGAGAATATTTCAAAATTGGTTACCTTATGTTACTCCTATCATGAAATTGGTTTATCCGTGTAGATCTCAAATCAGTATTATTGCTTTCTGTTAAGAGTGCTACAAATGACATGCTAGATTATTAAAAGAAAAACCGAGTGGCCTCACTTCCTTTTAAAGAAATGATACTGTAGCTTATCAAAATGACTTAAGTTGGATACAAATGCTGTCGATGTATTTAAGCTTGTGAATTTCCACGGTGTTTTCGATTATTATTTGAAATAATTGACCATGCTATAATGGTAACTCTACAACGTTTTTCTGAGTAGGGATTAGATGGTAAATTATGGCATATAGGGCTGACTGTTTGAGAGTTGTTTCTGATGAATGACTGTTATATTTGCATATATTCATGGGTGAAATATTGTAAGTAGTTGTATGTGTGTTTAATAAAATTACAAGGAGGGTTTATGGATCAAAAAGATCAAGTTTTGAGGGTTGGAGGATTTCTTGATTTTGGGTTTGAACATACACAGGCCGAAATTGGACTTTTGTATTTTGTAATGTTTTCGAATGGATTCCGAGTTGTTTTAATACTGAGATTGAAATACACATTATACTACTTCTATTTGATGGTTTCTTAATGTTTTAACTGTTGCTTAAATTCTCACATGAACACATATATATACCCATTGACTGTTTTGAAAAATTTTGTAAAAAATTACTCATTTGAGATCTTGAGATGTTTTGATGTGTTTTAATAACTCCTATAATATGTTATATAAGATGTGTCGAATCATCTAAGGAAGTTAGATTTTGATTTTACAAAGTTTTAATCGAGTATCAGTCGAAACATGCACAAAAATTCCTAAGCTGGCTGTATGGCAGGTCACGGTCGACCGTCATGTTTTATTTTTGAAAATCCTCAATTGACAGTCGACTGCTTTGTATGAGCGATCGACCGTCATTTGTTTCTTTGGCTGTTTTGCTGATTTTCTTCGTTTCTTTTAAATGATTGTTTTCTCGATATTTACTCTACTGTTTTATATGATGTTTTTACTACAGATTGTAGTATTTTACAGAGAGTTATATTTTAATTATAATAGAATTTTAATTGTATTCTTATGATCTTATTAAGAGAGCTATATGCGTTTTCAAAGAATTGATGTTTTGTGATATTCTAGGTTTAGTTATCTCAATTTTCTGAGTAAGGTAGCTGGGGTAATCGCAACTCCAACCCTAAACGATCATAATCAAAATTTACAATTACTAAAGTTACATGAGATATTCACTTTAAAAAAAGTTACATGATCTAACTTTGTGTAACCTTTGACTTTAACAAACCAACCAAAAGAAAAAGGAAAAGAAAAAACCTACAAGTAATTTATCATTACTTTTTTCTTCGTTTTTTTAAAGAATTTATCATAACTTAACGCCATTGTCAAACTCACCTCTATAGATTGCATGCCTCAACATAAAAATCACAACTAAATAAAATTGCAGCAAAAATAACCATGGAAAACAAATTGCGAGAAAGAAAGATTCATTCTCACCAGATCGTCCTCCTCCTTGCCCCTTGCCATTTCTATATTTTAGCCAATGTCAAAATCTCCTATCTCAAAAAGTAATTGCCTGAGATATCGCGAAGCAGGATTCCCGCCTTCGTTCCTGCTTATATATTTAAATATTCTTTTCTATTATTTAATGGATTTAATATTTTACTTGAATTCTGGAATTTTATGAGTACATTATATAGAATTGGATTTTGTTGATTTTAAGAAGTTTTCTTCGTATAATTATTTTGATGATGGATTTGTGAGTTGTATTTAAAGTTTTGGTGTGATGGTTGAGTTGTGAGTCTTTAGAGATTGTGTGGGACCCTAGACACCAGCAGTTGAGGATTTGTGGTTGGCCAATTGTGGCTATATTGTTGATCAGTTTAGTTCAGTCCGGTAGGGTACACCAACTCTAGGAGATTCGTGATTAATTAACATAACAAAATAAGGACAGACACTAGATGGTGATATGATGAAATGAGAACATGAGTTATGGACCTCAGTATGGCTTGCGGTGTGAGATAATCCCCGGAATTATCGAGGTGTGAGTGAATTAGTCTCCGGAATTACCTGCGGCGTGGGAATGATCTCCGAAATTATCGGGGTCGAGGCGACGCTCATGGGGTATTCGTGTGATGAAGCGCCATAGCTTACGGTGTGGGGTATTCTCGAAGATTCTCAGGTGTGAGTAAAATAATCTCCGGAATTATCTGTGGATAGAGACTGACCTCTGAAATTATCAGGGCGTGGGCTAATACTCATAGTTTATCTATATCTCATATTAGTCATCGTAGTAGGATTAGTTGCATAACGGGGGATTAAACCCTATCAAGTGGAGAACGATAAGAGCTTGCACTGGACCTATGTAGAGTGAGATGCATAGAATCCGACAAGTATGCATTAGAGAGTCAGCATACAGCATTGGTGTTTTCTTGACTTGGTTTTATGCATATTGTTTCCTGTTTTCTTGACTTGGTTTTCATGTTTTCATGTATTATTTATTGTTATTTCTTATTCTCAGCATTTTCGACAATCTTTTGTTTCATGTTTTATTTAATTTAGACATGATCTTCTTCCTGAAAAGCTAGAGAAAAAATTTTTGATGGGTAATTTTTTTTCTATCTTTGTTCAATCTGAAAGAGAGAAATATGGTATGTAGCATTTGTCAAATGACTTACAAATGGAAAGTGAATGGGGGGACAGGTACAATTAAGTTCAAATTGAAACAAAAGCACACGGAAGCACAACAAGATCTTACCCAACAAAAAATAAACCCCAAGACCGGTCAAGTAGTTTAATTTAGGCTAAACTCGTTATTAAGGATGAATTACCATTTGCTTATTCCGAAAATAAGAACTTAGAAATATTTTTCCAACTCACTTTAAATCCCCATTTCAAAAGAATTCCTAGAAACACCATTAAATTCGATTGTTTCAAAATATATAGTGAGCTTAAAGATACCTTAGTTTCTACTTTGTCTTCATTATCTTTTAAAGTTGCACTAACTAGTGATTGTTGAAAATGTTGTAATGATATTCACGTTATATGCACTACTTGTTATTGGATAGACAGTAATTGGATCCTTCAAAAAAGGATCATACAATTTGATTATTTGATGTATCCCCATAGTGGTGCATCTATCGCGTCACAAATTAGAGAACCATGTAATATTGTTGGTGTTGAAGATAAAATTAGTTCTATTAGCCTTGATAATGTTGTCAATAATAAAAAAGTGGTTCCTTCATTAATTGATGTGTTTATGCCTTCATCGCCCTAAACATTTCATATTAAATGTGCATGTCATATCATCAACTTGTGTGCAAGATGCTTTGAAGATAGTTGAACCATATGTTAATGCAATAAAAGAATGTGTGCATTTTATTGATATGAACGGTCCTAATCTTCAAGAATTCACACAATGGTGTGGTCTTAGAGGAATAAAATTTAGAAGATTCCCTAAATGTGTTAAAACTAAATGGAATTCTACTTACAAATTGATTACAATTGTTAGTAAATACAAAAATGTTATAAATAATTTTTGTATTGCAAAACACATGGAAAAACTTTTGTATGAATCAAGAGTATTGAAATTATGTCGAAAGTTTATTATAAAAATGTAAAACCTTCTCGAGATGCAACTTTTCAATTTTCAAGTTCTTATGAGTCCACTTCTAATTGTGCCTTATTTGTTGTAGTTAGTATGATACAAACCTTTTAAGAAATAAAATTTGACCATTTGATTAGCACAATTGTTATTCCATTATTATTCCCGCTTATGCAAACTCATGAAATATTTTCACCATCTTCTTATATTATATTGTGTTACAAGTGTAATGAATCATCGTATTAAGTTAGATGGTGCAAACGGTTTGATTGAAATATTTTCTAGTTTGGCTAAAGAATTAGATTATGATTCTGATGAAAATATATTAAAATTTGAGTTGATATTAGATACTTATGATAGAAAATTTGCATCTACTGGTCAAAATACAACAACAACATCATCTTCATCTAAAGGTAAAGACATTGCATCATCATCATCTATATGAAGTCATATTACATCTAAAAAAGCTAAGACAAATGCACCAAATGAATTAAAATGGTATAATGCACAACCTACATTGCCTAGTGATAACACATTGATGTTTTAACATGGTGGAAAAAATAATCAAAGTTCATATCTTATTCTTTCTGGCATGTCATATGCTCTACTACCCCCCCCCCCCCCCCCCCCCCCACGTGTCCAGCGTCATATAGATAGTCCTTTTTCTTCTGGTAGCAGGATGTTAAACGAAAAAATGAATCATTTGTTACAAAAAAACTTTGCAAATGCCAGTGTGCTCAGAAGATTGGATGAAAGCGGAAATTAGAACTCAATGAATACAACAAGGCTCAAGTGGTAGCGACACTCCCAAAGAAAGAAAACGAAATCTCAAAAACTCAGAGGAATGAAGACCACATCTCAAGAACTCTACGAGTAAGAAAACCAAATCTCACTAACTCCGGAAGATTGAAGATCAATTGTAAACTTTAAATTTCTTGTAAACTAATTCAAACTTCAAATTTCTATTAACAATGATTGTAACTTTTACAATAATAATAATTACTTGGGTATTTTTCAATATTACATGTTTTTTATTTTATATGTTAAGAGAAAGAAACAAACAAAATTCAAAAACTGGTCCGCCACAGCTCGGAACTGGGGGGACCGGCAAGCAGGTTGGTCCGGACTAGCCTCCTTCCCCCTTGGAATCGGTCCGGTACAGTGACAAGCCCTGTGGGCCCTGAATCAGATTGGCCCGCCTGACACGTTTGCCATCCCTACATCGTCTCCATTTAAACTCTATTCAGCAATGACTCTCCCGATACAAAAATGAAAGTTACTACACCCAATGTATCAAATTGGCCACGATTCAGCACCTTATCAACCTTGGATATTTTGACAACGAGCCAAATTGATACCACCCAACCACCAGATCTATAGCTCTCTATATATTTTTTTTTTGAAGGAAAAAGTGGAATATGGCCACCCTGTTTCATCAATTAGAAATTAACCAAACAAACCCCAGAGTACTGGGTCAAATTACAAACTACAAATAAGAAAATAAAATATGAAGCAATATAACCAGTACATACAATCAGGGCTCACTCTACCACCCTTAGAGGGTAGGCCACAAAAACTAAAACTAAAACTAGGTCGAATTGTCCCCGACCTCCCCCAATAATATACTGGACCCCATCTTGGGCCCAGTCACAAAGCGAGGACCAACTAATTGTATGTACGTCACGTAAGCTTCGTGCACCGCCTCCACGGCACGCACACACCCACCTAAAGCAAATCATGCGGGATTTGGATATTTGCCGCTCCCATCTGTAACACCCTGAATTTCAAATAAGGATAAATTCGAGATTTCACAGGATCTTTACTTCACTTCGTACAATTTTACAAGGAAATTTAAAACATTTTCAATAATACATCAGAGTTCAATTGTAACTTGGTTTTACACAACGGAAGAATGAAATTTACAATAAAACATTTACAACATCTTTAAAATAAAGCAGCATCAGCATATCCACTTTATAGCTTCATGAATGGTCCTTTACCTGCATGTTAATCTGTGGGCTCGTGAGTTACTTACAACTGACGAAATGTTATACCCGGTTATCCTCTCTATGCCGGGAATAGTATAATGATCTCATACTTTAACAAATCACAAAAAAAGATTGAATGAACAAGTGTCAAGAGTGATTATTCTAAATATAAGTGTATGTCATGCCTTAATGCCTAATGCACATAATTCTACACTAGGATGACACTAATGCACACTTGTTCAGATTCTATGCATCCCATACTACATAGGTCTGAGGGCAAGCGCCTACGTACTCCATATTGAAGGGTTCGATCCCTCGCCATGAGACTACCCAGTAATAAAACAAGTTTTAGAGTTATTTCACAGATACGGATCTCAGCCTCCCTGGCTAGCCTCCCTGGCTATAATAACAGATCCCAGCCTCCCTGGCTATTATATCGTGAGAATAATCCCGTAAATGTCCCTCTAGCCCCGGTATATACATATTCTTTGGAGTATGGTAAACATCCGTCGACTACCCTAAGTCCCGGATAAAATACAGTCCATCTCCTATGGGGCAACCACAGTCCACCAACTGGGTCTATAGCCATGGAGATCCACCGCCGACTATATAGAAGCACCCATTTACGTTTGCACAAGTCTATTACATCTTCACCTAAGTGCCTAATTATTTTTTTGTTCAAGACGTGAATATGTTATCACCCTAGAATCAGTTTTACCTCATACCGGATTTATTCACAAAATACAAGATCGCCTGACGGCATTAACTCGAAATCAAGTCTCAAAATCTTTCTTTCAAAATTACCGGTAACCGAGGTCTTACTAATCCTAAATCATAAATCTTTCATGTACAAGAAACATAGGTATACATACCCTTTAATAATCATGTCTTAAACCTAGATGATTTCATCTTTCAACTTAGTCACAAAATAAATCACATTCTCGACACCATTCATGATCTAGTTTATTCACATTCTTTTTAATCAAACATTACTTTCAAGAAACACAATTTCACCACACGAATAGTTATAATAATTCTAAGTTATCACAATGTTTCAATTCACAAATATTTCTCAACATGATAGGAGTGCAATTCTTCTTAAAAGATCAATTTATAGAAGATACTACTTTTCTCCCGGAAAATTTCATTCTCAAAATTTCATTTCTTCTCATACTTCAAAAATATAACAAAACTAGTCCTTAATAATTCCATTTCATTTCAGAATTCATAATTAAAGTTTTCTATACAAAAAATCTCCTATGAACATAGTTGGCTTCAATTTAATAAAAAAAATGAGGGGCTTGGGTTTCGAACCCAGCACCAACTGAAAGCCACAGCAAGAGCCCAAAGCCCAAGCCGTCGACCACTAGACCATATGGTCTGTGTGTCCTATAGTGATGCCGAAATCCCCGAATATTGAAGTTCTCAATTACTTCGAATTTTAATCAAATGAATCAAAATAATAGTGACTATCAAGTTTCGAACCGAAGATCTCTTGAAAGTGTTGTTCACTAGCTAACCAGTAAGTCCCAATGTGATTTCTGTCTAAGAGTTGTATTTGTATACTTTTGTTCATATTTTTCTGAAATTGTTTCTTTTTAACAAAACTTGTTTACCCAATAATCCAATCCTTTAGGATATTGGAATAAACTTCTCTTTGGACTAAAAGGAAATCTTAAATAATAATCAACAAGTCCAAACTCATTTTTAGCATATATCTCATAAAAAAAAGATTTTTCCTTTCTTTACCAAATTTTACATTTCTTTTCAAACTCGAAAATTAAAATCATGCTTTTCTAAAAACTAGTTTGTGCCCAACATCCTACAAATAAAAATTTGTGTTAAGAATCAAACATATCTTTTAATCGATTATGGATGTCTCAAAGGAATTCCTTTCATACAAAAATTGTATTTTTTTTTTGACATATGTCAACATACTTCATAAAAAAAAATTTATTTCCTTCTCTTTTCTTTTTCATCATATCTCTAATCATATGTCGAAATATAGCATTCTTTAACAATTTCTTATACATATCACACATTTGACATACCTAGATTTACGAGTATTCTAACATTGTTCATAGTAATAATTCTTTAGTTAAACTCTTCTTTTCAATTAGCATGGTAACAATCAAAACAAGTTTATGGTATTCAATTAACTTTACAGAATATTTTTGCAAAAGAATGTATTCCCAACATTTTTCATACAATCAATTATATCTTCATTCATGCATACTAATTCATGACAAAACAAATCAACATTTCTTTTCTCATTACTAATTAACATAAGTTGGGTTTGTTTACTCAATAAAGCAATGTTTCATTACATCCAATGCATAGGTTAGTCCTATTTTATCAAATCAAATTCTATATTACTCATTCATTTCTATTAACATGCACATTCAAAAAAAAATTAGAAAGTAGGAGACCCCACCTTATTGAAGCTTGAACGATTGAAGGGAAGGATGGGACACTTCTTCTAGCTCCAAGACAAACTCCTAGCAATGGCTCCTCCTCCTAGCAAAGCTCCTTTTCCCTAGTAATGGTTTCCTCTCTCTAGGCAATTCCTCCAAGCAAAAGGACCCTCTCTCTCTTTCTTTTCTTTCTTTCTTTCTTTCTATAATGTTTTTGGTGCAAGAGAAATGTAGGAAATGAGGCTCTATTTATAGGGTATGGTTAGGGTCTATTATGCATAAATTTACACCTAATAACTCTCCATATTAATTCTTACAACTCTTCATGTTCTAAACTCCTAAAACCTACAACTCTTCATCTCCCCACTACTCTAAACCTTAACTCACATTCACTCTCTCTTTCCCCATGCCAAAACCGGCCTCCTTCTCCTAGAGTACCCGGCCACATAGTGTACAAATGTACAAGCACACATACATATTAAATACAACTTGTTATAATTCTAAATGTGTACAAAAAAAAATGTGACTTGTCTTGTTTATGTTCAACCTAATTTAGGTTATAATTAGTGGGCTTGAATTATGGGCTTTCATTTTATTTAACTAATTTAATTATTCTAGTGGGCTCTCTTTTTAATTAGTCTATTGGGCTAGAATTTAACTTTAAGTCCATGGATCAAAAGAAAGGCTAAATAAAACTAATGCATGCTAAAAATAGTAAAATGAGAGTAGCAAAATGAGAATAAAAATTTGCACATGCACCATACGTGCAAGAAATTGAAAAATGCATTTTAATAATAAAAATATATAGTTGGGGTGTTACAACACTCCCTCCTTAGAATAGTTCCGTCCCCGGAACTACACTTAGGAGCGAGAAACTACTAAGAAGAAAAGAAGAGTCTACAAAAGAAAACTTAGTCGAAGAGTTCGGGATGGTCCTTCCGCATCTTTTCCTCTGATTCCCAAGTTGCTTCCTCAACAAATTGATTTCTCCAAATGACCTTTACCATGGGTATCGTCTTGTTTCTCAAGACCTTTTCTCGGCGATCCACGATCTCAACGGAACGCTCAGCATAGCTCAAATTCAGTTGCAAACCTTCTGGCACTTCTGGCAGATGATGACTTGGGTCGGAAACATAACCTCTTAGCATGGACACGTGAAAAACATTGTGAACTTGGGCCAATTCTTCCGGTAGTTCTAACCGATAAGCTGTCTTCCCAATCCTCTTCAGTATTTTGTAAGGTCCAATGTATCTCGGGGCTAATTTTCCTCCTCGCCCAAACCGAATCACCCCTTTAGTCGGAGACACTTTCACAAAGACATAGTCACCTTCGTCAAATTCCAAGTCTCTCCTTCTATTGTCGGCGTAACTCTTTTGTCTGCTCTGCGCGTCGATCAGCCTCTTTCTGATCAGCTCAATCTTTTCTGAGGTTTGCTGCACAATCTCTGGTCCAAACAGTTGCCTCTCTCCCACTTCATACCAACATACCGGAGTCCTGCATTTCCTCCCATATAGAGCTTCATAAGGCGCCATTCCAATGCTCGCCTGGAAACTGTTGTTGTATGCGAATTCTACCAAAGCTAAGTGTTTCTCCCAGCTACCACCAAAATCCAACACACAACACCTGAGCATATCCTCCAGTACTCTGTTGACCCGTTCAGTTTGCCCATCTGTCTGAGGATGGAAAGCTGTACTGAAATCAGTCCTTGTCCCCATAGCTGCTTGTAGGCTCTTCCAAAAATGTGAAGTGAAACGCGCATCTCTGTCAGATACTATAGACATCGGGACTCCATGCAATTTCACAATTTCATCCACATATAACTCTGCCAGCTTTTCCATTGACCAAGTAAGTTTCATTGCTAAGAAGTGAGCTGACTTGGTGAGTCGGTCCACTATTACCCAAATGGTATCATTGCCTTTGGAACTCTTGGGTAAACCCGTGATGAAATCCATGCTGATACAGTCCCACTTCCATTCCGGGATGGGTAAAGGCTGCAACAAACCGCCAGGTTTCTGATTTTCTGCCTTGACCTGCTGACAAACCGCACACTTGGCCACAAACTCTGCCACATCTCGCTTCATACCTGGCCACCAGAAGTGTAGCTTTATATCCTTGTACATTTTGGTACTCCCAGGATGTACAGATAACAAGGTAGCATGCGCTTCCTGAAGAATACTTTCCTTTAGCTCCGCTACATCGGGCACACAAAGCCGCTCCCCAAACCAAAGTACTGCATCATTCACTTGAAATTCTGCCAATCTGCCTAAGTCAACCTGTTCTACCATCCCTTGGATCTCTGGATCCGCCTTCTGGCTGTCCATGATTCTGTCTCTCAAAGTGGGTTGAATCCTCAATTGAGCTAAGGAAGCCTCCACACTCTGCAGAACCACTTCGATTCCTGCTCGATCTAGCTCATCTGCTAACCTTTCCTGGGTTGTGATCAACCGAGACAAACTAACCTTTCTGCTAAGTGCATCTGCTACCACATTAGCCTTGCCTGGATGATATTTGATTTCAGGTCGGATGTCCTCCAACACCTCCAACCATCTCCTCTGTCTTAAATTCAAGTCCCTTTGTTGATAAATATACTTCAAGCTCTTATGATCGGTGTACATATTGACTTTTTCCCCGTACACATAATGTCTCCATTGCTTCAAAGCATAGATGATCGCTGCTAGTTCCAAATCATGGGTTGGGTAATTCTTCTCATGTGGTCTAAGTTGCCTAGACCCTAAGCAATCACCTTTCCTTCTTGCATTAGTACACAACCCAGTCCGCGATGTGAAGCATCGCTGTAGATGTCATACTCGACCCCTGCTCTGGGCAACGCTAAGATAGGGGCTGTAGTCAATTTCTCCTTTAACGCCTGGAAGCTTGCTTCGCATTGCTCTGACCATTTGAAATTCACATTCTTCTTTGTGAGTCCGGTGAGTGGCACCGCTATCTGAGAATACCCTTGAATAAACCTTCTGTAGTATCCGGTTAGACCCAAAAAGCTTCTAATCTCCTTCACCGTGGTTGGTCTTGGCCAGTCTTTAACTGCTTCGACCTTCTGCGGGTCAGTAGCCACTCCCTTCTTAGAAAGGATGTGACCCAAGAAGGAGACTTCGGTTTTCCAGAAGTCACATTTAGACAATTTTGCATATAACTGGTGCTCCTGTAGCTTCTTTAAAACCTCTGTCAAGTGCTTGGCGTGTTCTTCCTCGGACTTGGAGTAGACCAAAATGTCGTCAATAAATACAACGACAAAGGAATCGATGAAAGGTCGTAGAACTCTGTTCATCATGTCCATGAAAATAGCTGGTGCGTTTGTGACTCCGAATGGCATAACTAGAAACTCGTAGTGACCATGCTTGGTTCGGAATGCCGTTTTATGCACATCATCTTCCTTTACCCGGACCTGATGATACCCAGACTGTAGATCTATCTTGGAAAAGACTGCTGCTCCCTGCAGGTGGTCGAACAAATCATCGATTCGAGGAATGGGGTACTTGTTCTGTACAGTTACCTTGTTCAACTCTCTGTAGTCGATACACATCCTCATAGATCCATCCTTTTTCTTTACTAAAAGAACTGGGGCTCCCCATGGTGATGCACTTGGCCTGATGTATCCTTTGCTCAGTAACTCTTCGATCTGCTTCTTGATCTCGTCTT
Source organism: Hemerocallis citrina (assembly GCA_017893485.1). Classification (NCBI taxonomy): domain Eukaryota; kingdom Viridiplantae; phylum Streptophyta; class Magnoliopsida; order Asparagales; family Asphodelaceae; genus Hemerocallis; species Hemerocallis citrina. The sequence goes on from CM030365.1 coordinate 105,335,315, forward strand.
GTTCGACTGGTGCCATTCTGTATGGGGCCTTGGAAATAGGAGCACTTCCCGGTTGAACAGTGATACTGAACTCTACATCTCGACGAGGGGGAAGCCCTGGTAGATCGTCCAGAAATACTACTGGGAAGTCTCGGACAACTGGGATCTGCTTCACTTCTTCTGGAACTTTCTGCTCGGACAATGCTGCTACTATCTGCTTACCCTTCCCCTTGCCTTGGAAAGTAACAACTGGTCCTCCTGGCGCCTTGATTATGACCTCTTTGTCTTTGCACTCGATAGTCGCACTGTAGACTGACATCCAGTCAATGCCAATGATGATGTCAACTCCGAGAACTACCAGTTCAATGAGATCGATGCCAAAGAGTCTGCCCCCAATCTCGAGATCACACCCCTCATAGTATCGATCGGTTGTCAAGTTCTCTCCTGACGGAGTAGCCACTGATAAAACCTTGCCAGGAAATATTTTCGGCTCAATTTCCAATTTTTTAGCAAAAGAGGGTGACACAAAAGTGTGTGAAGATCCCGTATCAAATAATACCGAAGCTTTTATTCCATTTATTAAAATGTTCCCTGTTACATATGAATACTCTCATTACATAACATTTTATTATATAAACGGAAAATATAAGTCAATTAAGCTTCGTCTTCCGTACCCGTGATCACATGATCCACCTCATCCGCATCGGCTTCTGTCAAGGCAAACACCCGTCCTTGTTTGAACTGTTTCTGCTCCGGCTTGAACTGCCTTTGTTCTGGCTTGAATTGCCTTTGACTTGGTCCCCCCCGCTGAAGCTGAGGGCAATCTGTCTTGAAGTGGCCCTCCTTACCACATATAAAGCATGTCCTGAATGGCTTGGTGCATCCAGTAGTTATGTGGCCTGACTCCCCACATCTGAAGCATGTGGGCACCCTTCCTGTCACTGCTATGGCATTGGCCCCAGTTGGCTTGAATCGTTGCGCGGGGGGCTAATTTCTATAGTTACTGGGTCCTGCGGGCCTTTTGCCCAAGCTCCAATTATTCTTCCTGGCTTGCACTGCCTGGAATTGGTTCATGTCCGTCTCTGTTGCAGCGACCCTTCTGACTAGCTTTTCAAACCTCCGAATGCCTAGAGGTATCATCCTTGATCTTAGACTGGGCCTCAGACCTTGCTCGAACTTGCGGGCCTTCTTAGACTCCTCCTGAACCATCTCCGGTGCATATCGGGAAAGTTGATTAAACTTGGTTTCATATTCCCGTACCGTCATATTACCTTGTTGTAAGCTCAAGAACTCCATGGCTTTCTTTTCTTGAACATCTAGTGGAAAGTAATGGCTCCTGAACTCTTCCAGGAATTCTTCCCATGTAAGTTGCACATTTCCCAAGTTTCTCTTCAAGGATTGCCACCACACACTCGCATCCTTTTCGAGCTGAATGGTAGCCAATTTCACTTTGCTAGCTTCCGGGGTTTCAAGCACTTCGAAAATTGTTTCGATCTGTCGAACCCAGTCGTCTGCAGCATCGGGGTTCGTCTGTCCTTCAAATATCGGCGGCTTCATCCTTTTGAATGCCTCAACCAGTTTGATGGCCTCAGGTATATGGATAGCTGGTCCTGGTCCTCTGTTTTGAGGGATATTAGCGGCGAGGGCATTGAGGGTCTGGTACACCCGAGCCATCTCCATTTCCAAATCCAATCCATTTTCCCCGCTGAAGCCTTCGCCATTTCCAATTCTTCGTGCCATTTCTGAGTCATAAAATTCTTCATTAATCATCACAAATAACACAACAGCAAGATTGTATTCTTTATTCAGAGATAAAACTTTTATTTTAACATTTCCATTACAATTGCTTAAATAAGAGATATCCTAGATTCTACGGTTTTTCTTGGCTTCTCTGAGCTCTTCCCGCAGATCTTGGACTTCCTTTCTTATGTTTTCAACCTTGTACGGTCGCCTGTCGCGATGTTGATCATTTATGAGTTGAGTCTTCTTGAGTTCGTATATCAAGTGGTTTAGTTTCCAGATGCGTACTTTATCCTGTGCCAGGCGTGATTCCAAGTAGTTAACCTTCCACTTTTGCGCATCCAGTTCTGGACGAAGGGATGCAACGAGGTCATCTGGGTGATCCGGGACAAGTTCCTCGTCTGGGGAGTCTTCAGGAAAGTCAGGTGGTGGTGGAGTAATTTCCCTGGACTCGGGACATTCTTCCTCCTCTATCTCGAAGGGTTCCTTTTCTTCTTCCTCATCCGGGTCTTCTTCTTCCTCTGGGTCCCCTTCCTCCATTGGTTCTTCTTCTAAGTCCTCAGGGTGGACAAACCAAGGAAGTTCATTCTGGTTGGCCATCTTATAACAAGGGGAGGAAAGGTTATCTTACAAAAAAAATTCTACAGGTTGAACTCACACTCTAGTGTCCGCAGGAATAAAATTGTAACTACTCACTAAAGTGTCACGGGTTCTAAACTATAGTTAATGATCTTATTACTTTTCCTAAACAAATCTTTAGTCTATCAAGTTCGGATTTACTTGGGTTAGTCGTGAGAGTCGGTTCCCAGCTAGCGGTGGTCCGAAGATGCTTAAATACCGTGTCGCTTAGGGTTGTTTACACCCGGTTGACAGAATGACTCTTTTGGTTTGTCCCCAAATTTATCGTCACTTTTTATCGTTCCTTATAAACTTGTACTACTTGTGAAGCATGCTCTGATACCATCTGTAACACCCCGAATTTCAAATAAGGATAAATTCGAGATTTCACAGGATCTTTACTTCACTTCGTACAATTTTACAAGGAAATTTAAAACATTTTCAATAATACATCAGAGTTCAATTACAACTTGGTTTTACACAACGGAAGAATGAAATTTACAATAAAACATTTACAACATCTTTAAAATAAAGCAGCATCAGCATATCCACTTTATAGCTTCATGAATGGTCCTTTACCTGCATGTTAATCTGTGGGTACGTCAGTTACTTACAACTGACGAAATGTTATACCCGGCTATCCTCTCTATGCCGGGAATAGTATAACGATCTCATACTTTAACAAATCACAAAAAAAGATTGAATGAACAAGTAAAGTGTCAAGAGTGATTATTCTAAATATAAGTGTATGTCATGCCTTAATGCCTAATGCACATAATTCTACACTAGGATGACACTAATGCACACTTGTTCAGATTCTATGCATCCCATACTACATAGGTCTGAGGGCAAGTGCCTACGTACTCCATATTGAAGGGTTCGATCCCTCGCCATGAGACTACCCAGTAATAAAACAAGTTTTAGAGTTATTTCACAGATACGGATCTCAGCCTCCCTGGCTATAATAACAGATCCCGGCCTCCCTGGCTAGCCTCCCTGACTATAATAACAGATCCCAGCCTTCCTGGCTATTATATCGTGAGAATAATCCCGTAAATGCCCCTCTAGCCCCGGTATATACATATTCTTTGGAGTATGGTAAACATCCGTCGACTACCCTAAGTCCCGGATAAAATACAGTCCATCTCCTATGGAGCTACCACAGTCCACCAACTGGGTCTATAGCCACGGAGATCCACCGCCGACTATATAGAAGCACCCATTTATGTTTGCACAAGTCTATTACATCTTCACCTAAGTGCCTAATTATTTTTTTGTTCAAGACGTGAATATGTTATCACCCTAGAATCAGTTTTACCTCATACCGGATTTATTCACAAAATACAAGATCGCCCGACGGCATTAACTCGAAATCAAGTCTCAAAATCTTTCTTTCAAAATTACCGGTAACCGAGGTCTTACTAATCCTAAATCATAAATCTTTCATGTACAAGAAACATGGGTATACAAGAAACATGGGTAAATATTTTTGGTGCAAGAGAAATGTAGGAAATGAGGCTCTATTTATAGGGTATGGTTAGGGTCTATTATGCATAAATTTACACCTAATAACTCTCCATATTAATTCTTACAACTCTTCATGTTCTAAACTCCTAAAACCTACAATTCTTCATCTCCCCACTACTCTAAACCTTAACTCACATTCACTCTCTCTTTCCCCATGCCAAAACCGACCTCCTTCTCCTAGAGTACCCGGCCACATAGTGTACAAATGTACAAGCACACATACATATTAAATACAACTTGTTATAATTCTAAATGTGTACAAAAAAAAATGTGACTTGTCTTGTTTATGTTCAACCTAATTTAGGTTATAATTAGTGGGCTTGAATTATGGGCTTTCATTTTATTTAACTGATTTAATTATTCTAGTGGGCTCTCTTTTTAATTAGTCTATTGGGCTAGAATTTAACTTTAAGTCCATGGATCAAAAGAAAGGCTAAATAAAACTAATGCATGCTAAAAATAGTAAAATGAGAGTAGCAAAATGAGAATAAAAATTTGCACGTGCACCATACGTGCAAGAAATTGAAAAATGCATTTTAATTATAAAAAAATATAGTTGGGGTGTTACACCATCATTCTCCTTCCCACCTTCCACACCCTCACCAACAAACTCACATTCTGCCCAGTCGAAGTCACAACCAAAGGAGAGCCGTGGAGAGGATACCTTCACCTGTCTCATGCTTTAGCTCTCACAAGCGATTTCTCACCAAACAAAAACTCTCACTCACCCTAACCACGGACACAGTCAAAGAGAGCCATGAAGAGGGTAATCACTAATCACCTCTCTCATGCTTATACTCTCTCAAGTAATTTCTCACAAACACAAGCAGACACCTGCATAGAGTAGTGAGAAGCAACATCTTCACTCTCTCACCCTCTCACTCTCTCTCCCACGTAAAACTCGAACCAAATCACAACCAATCTGAAGAATCACTTTCACCTCTCGCCCTTGCGGGTGGTGGACGTTGTAGATTTTAGGGTCAATGATGAGGGCATAGTGGCGGTGCTATTGCAAAGCCTGTGGTAGTGGATTAAAGGAGGTCGAATTTAGGGTGTGACTTATACACTAACAACCAAAAATCCCTAACACCTCCAATACTACATTACCACTCAGCTCACCTCATGGAGGGACTCCGTCTGCGGGCCCAAGCCCCACAACTGTGCTGCAACAAGTGGGCGCATCTCATGGGGGGACCCCGTCTTCAGACCCAAGCCCCACTACCGTGCTGCACATCAACAATCTCCCATCTTACCTCACACCTGCTAAAACTAATGAAGACACTAATCAACTCTTCCATCTCATCTCCAAACCCCAACACTCACCCAATCAAAACACTCCCTGAAAGAATTCCCAAACACCTTGCTCCTCCCCTCTCCCCCCCCAGCGCCGCTCGACCGATGCTTGGAGGAGCACGCCGGAGTGAGGTGGGCGCGGCTCGATGGCTCGACGGGACGATGCTGGACAGGCTCAACACGCTCGACAGGACGGCAGGATCTGGGGGGCGTCGACGGCTGGCCGGTACATTGCGTCGTTGCTCAACAGGAGCGCTCCGGCAGTTGTAGCGCTGCGTTTGTCGAGCTTCGTCTTCGACGGTCCAGGAGACAGGATTAGCGACGGTGAGAGGGGAGTGGTGGACGGCGGGGAAGGGGCGAGATCCTAGCCGCCACCCCCCTCCAAACTGAAATCTAGATCTAGGATTTTATTTTTGGGGTTTTTTTTGGGAAGCTTCTTTCTCTACAAAATCTAGAGAGAGAAACTCAATTTTTTAAAAAGAGGACAGTTTTTTTGGAAGCTTCTCTCCCTAGAAAATCTATAGCTCTATATTGATTGCAGAGGAAGTGAGTAAAACCCTTTCCAGTCCATTCTAAAGTGACAAGCAATAGGAAAAAGAAAAAGCTAAAATGACATACATTTTAGGACGATATTAAGAGAGAGAAAAAAATCTTTTTCTCTTATTACATCAAAAAATAATTAAATTATATCCAAACATGAAAGATACATAGGCATAGCCTATTAGCCATCCTAGCTCGACCATACGTGCATAACATGTATCAAATTTTTACTACTAAAAAGTTGCGATTCAAAGATAAGGAGGCATAAATAACCGCTAGCTGCGTTATTTTTGTTTCTCTCATCAACAACCTAGCTGATAGACTAGGTCTTAAAAATACCAGAATACGCCAAACAGGTCTTCGTCTCTCTCGTCTTATTATCCTCTTTCCTCCTCTCTTCTGCAAAGCATTTCCTCAAGTAGAATTTTGGCTCGATTCAGGTACTCTTTTGTTGCTCGACCATCTATCTCCTTGTATTTTCTCATGTTTCTTATTCTTTCTTTTACTCATCGTAAAATTTGCAAATTGGGTTCTTAATCATATCCTTGTATATGAACCAAGCCTCACAAAAAGGGTGCTCAATTTACTTATTTATTGTTCTTCTTCATTGATTCTTTTGATATATGATCAAGATAGTTGGGCACTGATTTGAGCTTGTGCAATTTTAGAGGATAAAGGGAGTCAGAAATGCAGTGGAGATTTTCAATTTATCTGATGAATTTGGCTTGGATGGTCCTGAATGGCTGGTTAACTACCTGTTTTCTCTTTGCCAATGAGATTGCTCGCGCTCTCAGGAATGGGGATGTCGGACCGCCACTTATCATCTGACTACTCTTTACCCATGACAAGAAACTATTTTTGGTTCGTAAATCTATTCCTCTTCGATTTGGTTGTTTAGTTGTAGAATTGCATTTATGGTTAATTTTTTTTGGTTGCTGTAACCCTCAACTTCATTTTGGAGCAACTTTTATTGCAACATGGATTAACTGTCACATCAAACAAGCAGTAACTTCATTTCCGATCCATAACTTCATTTTTAACTTCAAAAAGAAATATTCTCAGCATATTCTTTTTTATCTACTTTTTAAATTAATTCTTTTTTAACTCCCCACTATTTATCTATTTAACCAATTAGCAACAAACAAAAAAAATTTAATGTATTGATCCAATAATATGCCTCAGTATTTAACATTAATAAATAATATTTTATTATAAAATGACCATTCTACAAATAATATAATACTTTGAAAATAAAATTGCATTAATTAGAACAAATGATTACCAAAATAAAATAATGTATAGAACATAAATAAATTAAATTTTCATTTCTGGGAGTAGAATGTAATAAACTTTGTTAAGAAAATGTTAAAATAGGGTTTAATAAAAAAGTTGAAAACTTTAGGGGTTAAAAAAAAAAAATTGCCGCTGGGTGAACAGTAGCGCGCCATATATGGCGCGCCAGTGTTCACGCCATCTCCTTCCTCGCCAAAATGGCGCCGAAAATGGCGCTGGGTTGGAGACCAAACCCAACTCCAAACCCCACTTCAGCGCCATTTTGGAGTGGGGTTGGAGATGCCCTTAGCTATGAAATAGATTCATATCTCTAGTCTCTAATATTATAATGGGAGAGTTGGAATTGTGTCATTTGTAGACAAACTGTAATTTATAGACAATCAACCATCTAATCTCAACCACTCATTTTAAAGTGAAAGTTATATTAACCATCCATTTAGTCAACTGCTATCAGTTACCATAATACCCTCAAAGTTTAAATTTAATAACAACATAATTATTTACAAAAGTATCACTCATATAAAATAAAAGTTTGTACAAGTAGGGGTAATTGTAAAAAGTTTGGTAATAATTTGAAATGGGTAAAACGAGTTCACAGGTTCGATGCCAGATTACGTCATAGTCTTTATTTTAAAAAAAAAAATTTCTTAGGACATGCATCACATGTGCAGATTCCTAGTAATTTATAATTTTAATAGGTGAAGAAGGAAAATTGAAAATTAGTGACAATAATTAAAATTTTATTTAAAAAATGATTAATCTCAACAAAATAACCCTGAACCAAGGTCAACATGTTCAGTACCAAGTTAACATTGAAAATAATTATAAATTGTCTCCTTTTTTTGTACAAACAAATAATGACATTTTTGTGGTAGTTCTCGCGCATATATCATAGAGGTTCCTCACAGATTTCCTAAATAACACATGATTAAATAATAGAATCAAGTGCTACTGCATTTGGATGCACTTGAGTTACATTTCGTTCTCAATGAGTTTGATTTTGGGGTGGCCCAAGAACGAGAGAAAATATCAGAAGCTAACTTAGACAATTACAATATATGATAAGGCTATGCATATTGTTATGTATATATTCATTTGTCTATATTCATATATTTATTGATGGTAAAATGTCAGCGATAAACCTTTCATTCTGATTCTGCCCGGGTTTTTTAGTCGTTCATTGAACTGCAGCTTACTCTACCGGTGAATGAGCGAAACCCTCCTTATCGTTACCCATAGGGAGCGAGCGAGGGAAACTGAGTTACCCTTGCCCATTGCCACCACTGATTTTGCAAATATAGTTCAATCAATTTATTTCCTCCAGAATGGATAATGCTGTCGAACTTTTATTGATAATGAGGCTGAAAAAGTTTTTATTCATAATTTTAACTTTACACCATCCGGGGACTGCTAAAGAAAGATGCAATTAGTTTTTACCATTTTATTTTATTACTCATCAATTTATTTTTGAGAATAGGCCACAGCCTGGTGCAAGTAGAATTTCAACTCCAGACCTCTTACCCACTACTAAGAAGCTTTACCACTATGCTACATTATCGCTTGAGAAAAATTCCATTATTAGAACCACAAAATATTGTGTTCTTTATTCTACCTCTAATTCATGCTTTTTCTTCCGTTTTGGTATGCCTTTTCCTTCAGTACTTGTTCCAGCCAATTATGTTATCTGCTTCGTAATCATTTTTGTCACCTAAGCTATAAGCTAGAGACGGTTTCGCAAGATACTGATTTTTATGATTTAGTCTCAATAATTAACTATCAAAGAACGAACCTTTTCCCCCCCCCCCCCCCCCCCTTTTACCAGGCTGTTATTTGGGTGAGAAATCTATCTACACTACACTGACTAAAATTTGTTTGGTCTGCTATTTGTATAATTTGCATCTGCTTCCGAAAGATTAATTTTCATACACTAACGTTCATCTTGTGTGCATTTTGTATGTTGCAGTGCCACTGAAAAGTTGTGAATCTTCTCTGCTGTATGTAAGTGTATTGGTCAAAGGAATGGTTTCATCGGGACAGGATTGCCAAAAGAAGCATACACACTTATTTTCTCTATAGTGCAAAGTCTTTTATATTATCCACCAGAAAGTATGGGGATTTAGTAGATTTCCATCATCAGGTTTAGCTTCAACAAGTTTGTGACTCAATAATGTGTAAAGATTTCTAGCAAACAGAATGTGAATGCACATTATGCTCTTTTAATCCTTGTGTAGTGTATGCTTTTGATGTTGGGATGCATGTTTCTGTGAAGGTTTTTCCCCACTTTCTTTTTTACCCAACAAAGTGGTGTTTTGAGAGTGTTTCAGCTATGAAGGTTCATCTTGTTACTAATAATTTTATCACATATGCGACACTGAGGATGGTACACTCAATAATTTTATCAGAGACGTTACTGTATTTTGTAGATCAACTAACAAAAACAAGGATGCTTTGATATTGCCCAGTTGGTATCCCAGTACAAAATTTCCTTCCTAAACGGCTAAACCAACGATCATCATTCCTTGGTTTTGGTGGAGGTATCAGCAACATGATCGGATGTAGGTTTGTAACTCCTGAACATTGAAAGCTTGTTTATGCATGTACCAACCATTACTGACTCAACTTGTAGGTATGGATATTCTTGGCAAAGATTATTGTTTTGCTCTTACCCACTTTGCTTTGGTCTAGCTCTAAAGACAACTTTCACTTCACAATTGCAATATTTTGAAGCGGGATGTTGTCTCTTGGAAGAGTGAAAAACAAACTTTGTTTCCTACTTGTTGACTCTCAAAGTTGGGAAATTGCTTGGTTTGCGCATGTTTGAAATCTTATGGCCTCACCAAATTAAATTATTAGGTTCCGCATTTGTCTCTGCATTGTGATACTTGTTACCTATGAAGATTGAGAACCTTTTTTTTGTGTGTGCAAATACTCAGGTAGAAATTTTATGCAATAACTATAAAGTAGGTTGCGAAATTGCAAGAGATTTCAAGAAGTTTTGACCGATAAGTAGTAAACATCAAACACGAGAACTCACATGAACAAAGTGTTGAATTCTAACTGCTGAATAACTCAACAACGACGACGAGATACAAGAACTATAGAATCAAAACAATAGAACAAAGAATAACCAAAAGCAACACACAAGAACATTCAAGATTTTTCCGAGCTTCACCCAAAATAATGGCTACTTCCTAGTGCGGAGGCACTCCTGCGATTTTCACTAAAAATATGAAGAATAGATTTACAAATCTCTCAAGAACTCACCCCCAAGGTGTAGGGTTTCTCTCTATCTCCCTCTCTCTCAATGACGGCTGGTAGATCTCTATTTTCTTTTCACTTAACCCTAAAATCGTACACAATACAATATATATAGAATTTCTCAACTTCAATCTCAGCCGCTCATCTAAATAGCGTCGGGACGGTCGATTGCAACACCAAGTCGGTCGACCGGTTCTTTCCTTCGACTACACAAGGTCCAACAGAGAGCAGGTCGGTCGACTGCACGGTCGACCGTTCTTTTGCCTGTACGAATGCGGTTGGCTGTCCACTTACGGTCGACTGCAACTCTCCTGCAGCAGCTTGCTGCTTCTTCGACTATTCTTCTCATCTGACTTCTCCAACCCCATTATCGTGTATTGGATCCACAAACTCCAACAATCTCCTACCTGGAGATATATACACGAAGTCTCTAACATGTTCTTCATTCTTCCATTAGCCTAGTCTACGCCTGTGCCTCTGCGAGTTTCCTCAACAATTAACCTGAAGACAATCCGATAGCGGTATAGCAAAACTGATGTTTCCTGCTATCCACCACCTTAGTAAGCATGTCCGCCAGATTCTTAGTGCCAAGAATCTTAGTTAGCTTCAACCATTTCTTCTCAACTGCCATTTTGATAAAATGATACCTCATTTTAATGTGCCGAGTCCTAGACTGATATGTCGAGTTTTTCGTCAAGAAAACTGCTCTTTGACTGTCACACCATAGTTCACCTATAGGTTGCTTCCTTCTCAACTGTTTCATAAGCTCCGAAATCCACAACATGTCTTTCGTCGCTTCTGTAAGTGTCATATACTCTGACTCCGTGGTTGACTGTGCTACAACCTTTTGTAACTGCGAAGCCCAACTGACAGCTATTCCTCCAACTGTAAAAACATATCCTGTAGTACTTCTGCAACCATCACGATTGCCGAAAAAGTCCGCATCCACATAACCATGTATATGCAAAGAATCTCTCCCAAAATAAAGAGAGTGATCTAAAGTATCTGCTAGATATCTAAGAATTCATCTTACTGCATCCCAATACTGTTTACCTGGATTCTTCATGTAAAGGCTAACAACTTCCACTGCTTGTGCGATGTCTGGTCTTGTAGACACCATCGCATATATCAAACTCCCAACGACTGAGACATAAGGAATAGCAGCCATTTCCTCCATCTCCGCCTCCGTTTTAGGACACAAGTCCATTGATAACTTGAAGTGAGCAGCTAAGGGACAAGTGACTGGCTTCGCGCCATCCATGTTGAAACTCTTCAACACCTTCTTCACGTAGTCCGCTTGAGATAACCAAAGTGATATGGCTAAAAATGGGGTTAATTCGGAACCGTTCAAAGTGGGCACAAATCTTGAAGTCGCAGGGGCAGGATGGTAATTTCATCTGCAGACGGGTCTGAATTGGGTACCGGGCCTCTTCCCTTAGACCCGCTAGCCTGCGAACGGATCTGGTAGACAGAGAACGGGTCTTAACCCGTTAGGAACCAGTCAAATAGGATAGGAGCAAATCCTACTCTGTCCCTATCTTAAGGGGATGGTTGTAACCAACCCCAACCAAAATGAGAGGAACCAGCCTATTTTCTATTTTCCCAAAACCAAAATGAGAGGAACCAGCCTATGGCACCTGACCCACCGCCTCCGCCGCTCGCTCGCCACCACCGCCGGCGATCTAAAGCGCACCGCTCTCCATGACTTCCACGTGGAGCACGGCAGCAAGATGGTTCCCTTCGCTAGGTGGTCCATGCCAATCCAGTACAAGGACTCCATCATGGATTCCACCCTCAACTACCGCTCCAACGGCGGCCTCTTCGACGTCTCCCACATGTGCGGCCTCTCCCTCAAGGGCAAAGATTCTATTGAATTTCTGGAAACTCTGGTAGTTGCTGACGTGGCGTGGCTGAAGCCTGGGACTGGGACGCTGACGGTGTTCACCAACGAGAAGGGCGGGGCGATCGATGATTCAGTGGTGACCAAGGTGAAGGACGACCATGTGTATTTGATGGTGAATGCAGGGTGTAGGGATAAGGATTTGGAGCATATTGGGAAGCATATGGAGGTGTTTAAGGCCAATGGTGGCGATGTTGGGTGGCATATTCATGATGAGAGGTCCCTGCTCGCGCTTCAGGGATCTCTAGCTGCACCAATTCTTCAGTTGCTGACCAAGGATGATTTAAGAAAATTATACTTTGGTGAATTCCGCATACTGGACATCAATGGATCCTAATGCTTCCTCACAAGAACTGGGATTAAATCGGGACCGTTCAAATTAGGCACAAATCTTAAAGTTCTCAGGGGTAAAACAGTAATTTCACCTATAAACGGGTCTGAAATGAAAACTAGGTCTTTCTTCAAAGCCCAATAACCCATAAACGGATCTGTCCTACTGGGTATGGATCCCAACCTATTACAAACCAATTCAGAAGGATAAAGAAGAATTCAGATTCATAATTATCCCTAAGATGTGGTTTTAACCACTTCTATCCATCCACACCGGGAAGTAGAGATTTGTCCTTTTCTCGAAACGGATCCCTAAGGCAACTATAAATACCCCTCCCCCCACCATAATAAGGTAATCAATATTTTTATGCATAAATCTCTTTCATAATCTTTATCTTCCTTATTACTGACAAGAGCGTCGGATAGTTCGTCGCCGGGATCGATCCGGTGTCTCGAATGTTTGTGCAGGTTTCAAGGGAGCACCAAGGAGTTAACAAATCAGCAAGGCTGGAGAATGGGTCAACCTGTGTGAGTTCCTCACGAACCTACAAATCTCATCTATTTCCCCCACACCAAATTCAGCGGCAACAGATTGGCGCCGTTTGTAGGAAATCACTCGACAAGCAATCTCGTCTTCCTCCTTCAACCCACGTTACTCCCAGCCATGCCTCCCAAGAAGAGACTCACAAACTCTAACCGAATGACAACCTCTTCTCATCCTCCTCCTCCTCCTCCGCAGGGGGATCTCCCCCATCCCAACCAACCAACCCAGCAGCTCGATCCTTTGGCTCCGCAATCCATCCAGCATCCTTTGGGACCCCAGGCCGCAGTGGGAAAACACTCTCAACGGAGCCGCCACAAGCAACCTGTCCATCAGGTTCGAGTCTCCATCCACAATGCCGACACCGATTCCATGGCTTCCTATACTCCCCCCACTCCAAAGGATTTGCGGAACGTGATCAACAATTGGCAGACCGAGCACAGACCCGCTCTCTGTACCCATTTGGTGCAGAGGCGAGCCCAAGAGTTGAACCCTCACCGCGAGCAGGCCAGGGACCGTTCGCCATGCCGATCCAACCGAGGAGGGTCCAACTCTTCCTATAGACGAAAAGAGTTGCCCCAACATTGCCCAAGACGGAGCCGCTTCCCGGTAGGTCACCATGCACCTCGGGACCATATGAGCAGGAGGCCCCCGTCATAAGGGCAGAATTCCAGCAATTCTAGGAGGCGATCCTCCGGGCTCTCAACGTTGCCCCCAAAAATGGCTATAGGGATGCCAGTCCTTTGCCAGCTCCTCACCATCCTCGCTGCTTCCGAAGTCCTAGGCAGGCTGCGAGCCATCACCGTCCTTCTCCCGATCACCACCGCCGCTCCCGTAGTCCGCGCCCTACCCCAAGTCACCTCTGTCTCTCAGTCAGTCCACCTCTTACTCTGAGCCATCATCAGTGCAGCCCCAGCCCTCCTCGACATGAGAACGAGTCTTGGGGCTCAGCCAGACAAGACCGAAGGGAGGACTCGGTCTACCGCCATCTCCATGAGATGGAAAGGCACCTCGACCAGCTCGACCGTGACGAGGGGTGACATGTAAGGGACCTTCGTCCGAGCAGGCCCCCATTCTCTCGTACCATTATGGAGGCTCCAGTTCCCGACAACTTCAAGCCTCCACATTTCGAGACCTATACCGGGGAGTCAGACCCCGCAGATCACATTGAGAGTTTCAAAACTCTCATGATGATCCACCATGCATCCGACTCCCTCCTTTGCAAGACCTTCCCGGCCACACTCAAGGGGCCGGCTCGAGAATGGTACTCTCGGCTTGCATCGGCATCTATCTTCTCCTTTGACCAGTTCGAGGGTCTTTTCCTTACGCATTTCGTGAGCAGTCGGCGCACCAAGAAGACGAGCGACACCCTATTGTTCCTCAGCCAAAAGAAGGGCGAACGACTAAGGGGTTATGTCAAACGCTTCACTGCCAAGGCCAGGTCCATTGCTTCTTTGGAACCCTCGGTCGCCACCATCGCCTTTTAGTCCAACGTCCTCAATGCTGATCTCAGGGCGTCCCTCGCCAAGAAGCCCCCTCGGGACTTCTCAGAGCTCTTACTTTGGAGCGAGAGGTACATCCGAGCTAAAGAACCCGTCCGCTGCCCTACCTTCGAGGCCTCATCTTCCGCGAACAAGCGGAAGGGTGCAGAAGAAGAAGGAGCTAAGAAGCTCCAAAAAGAAAATGGGGGTCAGTGGCTTCCTCGTCCCCAGTTCGAGAAATTCACTCCGCTTAACGCGAGTGTATCTGCCATCCTTATGGAGATAGGGAACGATGACCTCCTACTGCCTCCCCCAAGGATGAATACTCTGGCAAGAAGAGGGACTGGAGTAAGTGGTGTCGTTTCCATCGGGACCACGGGCACGACACAGATGAATATCGGGCCTTGAAGGATGAAATCGAGGCCCTCATTCAGAGAGGGTAACTCAACCGGTTCGTAAGGGACCGAGCCGATCTGCCCCTGCGGCCTCGGGGGGGCTAACAGGTGAAATAAACAGCACACGAAAACTCTGGAGGCCGAAGTAGAGGGCATCTTGCATCTGATACACAGGGGCCCAACGGGAGGAGATTCCAACTCCTCCCAAAAAGCCTTCGTAAGGGAGGTTAACTCCGTGTAGAGCCATCCTCCCCTGAAAGGCCTCGAAGTCCTGATGACGTTCTCCGATAGGGACCTGGAGGGCGTCCGCATGCCCCACTACGACGCCCTTGTCATCAATCTCTGCATGGCGAACTTCGAAGTTCGTTGAGTCTTGGTAGATAACGGCAGCTCCGTCAACATCCTTTTCTTGGAGGCCTTCAAAGGCTTCCTGCTGTCTAGGAACCGGCTCAAGCCCGCGGGCTACACTCTCCATGGGTTCACCAGGGTCCCGTTTACGATTGAGGGAATTATAATCCTCGACATAACGGCTGGAAAGGCCCCAACAACTCACACGGAGCAAATGGACTTCATGGTGGTCGACGTCAAGGCCACCTATAATGTTATCCTGGGTAGACCAGGTTTGGCCGCGCTTCAAGCCATCCCTTCAGCCTACCACATGGAAATGAAGTTCCCCACCCCCTCAGGAGTGGGAGAAGTGAGGGGAAGCCAAGAAGTGGCTCGAAAGTGCAATATGACCTCGATTGGGGGGGGGGGGATCCAGTTCTCTCTTTGGAAGCGCTCGAACTTCCTCAGGAAGGCGGCCAAACTATCTCTGAGCCCGTGGACGAATTGGAGGAAGTGGCCTTCTCCGAAGAAGACACCACTAAGACGTTCCGCGTCAGTAAAGCTCTCTTCCCCTCCATAAAGCAAGATATCTCCCAGTGCATACAGGAGAATCGCGACCTCTTCGCATGGACTGCATCAGACATGCCCGGGATATCGGAGGAGCTCTCAATGCACCATCTGAGCGTCACCCCTGGGGTCAAGACTGTCAGCAGAAGAGGCAAAAGTTTGCCCCCGAGAGGCAACAGGCGATCAAGGAGGAGGCTGAGAAACTCCTCAACGCCTGCTTTATTCAGGAGGTGAACTACCCTGAGTTGCTCTCCAACGTGGTAATGGTCAAGAAGGCCAATGAGAGTTGGAGAATATGCATTGACTTCACTGATCTCAACAAGGCGTGCCCGAAGGACCCCTTTCCTCTTCCCAGCATCGACGCCCTGATCGATGCGACTTCCGGGCACGAGCTCCTTAGTTTTATGGATGCCTTCTCAAAATACAACCAAATCAGGATGTTCCCTCCGGACATCCCGAAGACCTCGTTCATGACGGACCAAGGCCTCTACTGCTATCGTGTTATGCCCTTCGGCTTGAAAATGCAGGAGCTACCTATCAGTGCCTGGTGAACAAGGTCTTCTGAGACCAGATTGGCCGAAATATGGAGGTCTACGTCGATGACATGTTGGTCAAGAGCACTCGAGGGCAGGAGCACACCCTCGACCTTCAAGAAGCCTTCGAGGTGCTCAGGAGGCACAATACAAGACTAAACCCGAACAAGTGTGCGTTCGGTGTCTCATCAGACAAATGCCCGAGAGAAAAACGCACAAACAGATGCCCTCTCTAAGCTCGCCTCCTCGTCTCTCCAAGGTCTAGAACAGATCATCCTAATAGAAGTCCTTCTCAAACCTAGCATCGACGAAGATGGCTCGGAGCCAATGGAAGCCTACCCCCTAACACTTAGGGAAAACTGGATGAAGCCCCTCCTCGAGTATCTCCAAGATGGAGTCCTCCCCGAAGATCTGAAAGAAGCAAGGAGGATCAGGACACGAGCAGAGCGGTACACACTCCTGGACGGGGTCATGTACAAACGCTCCTACACACAGGTCGATGGTCGGCCCTATCTGAGATGCCTCTCCCCGGAAGAAGTGCCCTACGCCCTAAGAGAAGCCCATGATGGTCTATGTGGTGTGCACTTAGGAGCGAGATCCCTTGTCCGGAAGCTTTTGAACTACGGGTACTTATGGCCTACACTATTAAGTGATTTCGAGGAGTACGTTTGCCAGTGCGACTCCTGCCAGAAGTTCGCCCCCATCCGTTGCCTGCCCCAAGCACAACTTGCCTCCTTGGTAAGTCCAATCCCATTTAAAATGTGGGGGATGGATTTGCTCGGACCTTTCCCTCCGGCACCAGACCAGCTGGAGTTCTTGGTGGTAGCAATAGACTACTTCTCCAAGTGGATAGAGGTCGAACCTCTCTCAATGATTACCGAGAACAAGGTGCAGAATTTCTTTTGAAAGAACATTGTTTGTCGGTTTAGGGTACCTCGCATTCTCGTAACCGACAACGGGACCCAATTTACGGGAGCTGCCTTCCACGACTTCTACACCGACCTCGGGATTCAACAGCGGTTCTCTTCAGTGGCGCACCCTTAGTCCAACGGCCAAGAAGAGAATGCAAACCGACAAATCCTCTCAGGCTTGAAGAAGAGGCTCGACAAGTCCACCAAAGGGCTATGGGTCGAACAACTCCCCAATGTGCTTTGGAGCTATCGCACCACCAAAAGAACTCCGACGGGAGAGTCCCCTTTCAACCTCACATATGGATCAGAAGCTCTTATCCCTTTGGAGGTGGGTCTGCCTACACCTCGACTCATAGCTTACAACGAGGCGCAGAATGCGAACCAGCTTCGCAATTGTCTAGACCTCATTGACGAGATCCGCGAGAGAGCCGCGATTCGCCAGGAAACCTACCGTCGTAGGATCACTCAAGCTTACAACAAGAGGGTATGACCCACCCACCTAAAGAAAGGGGACTTAGTGCTGAGAAAGTTATCAATTTTCGATCCAAGTAAAAGAGGCAAGCTGGCACCCAATTGGGAAGGACCATATAAGGTCTCCAGAGTTATACGCCCGGGCGTGTATCAACTCGAAGACCGGGGGGGTAGGAAGATGCCAAGGACTTGGAACGCCGAGCACTTGATGAAGTACCGAGAGGGTGTCTAAACAGCGCTCTAAGCAACTTCCCCAAGATTGCAAAACCTTACTTGAATCTTCTTTTTAATCAAAATGTAAAGGCAGTCTGCAACTTAGAAGCAGCCGCCCGGTTGTTTTCAATAAAGAGAAATTCCTCCTCACAACTTCTCCATCTCTTGAATAACCTAACTCTACCTAGCAAGTTTTCTATTTTTTGGGGTAGTCTAACTTTACTTGCAAAAAAATTTTTTAACGACGAGTTCGGAGTCCAACATCCGACTCGATTCCACTTCAGCTACTCGCTTATAAGCGAGTAAGAAGTGGTTTGTCATTCGAAATTGCTCCCACAACCGTTGACACTCTCTTAAAACGACGAGTTCGGAGTCCAACACTTAGCTCGATTCCACTTTAGCTACGCGCTTATAAGCGAGTAATAAGTGGTTCGCCATTCAGAATTGCTCCCACAACCGTTGACACTCTTAAAACGATGAGTTCGAAGTCCAACACTTGGCTCGATTCCGCTTCGAATTACTCGCTCGTAAGCGAGTAAGAAGTGGTTCGCCATTCGGAATTGCTCCCAAAATCGTTGACACTCTCTTAAAACGACAAGCTTGGAGTCTAACACTTGGTTCGACTCCGCTCCGAGTACTTGCACCCAAAGCGAGTAAAGAGCGAATTACCATTGCTCCTGACAGCTGTTGACAACTACAAATGCCAGCAAAATGTGCAAGTTCACAAAGAAAGTATTATTACATTGAAGTTTGAGGAACAAGTCTAATTATAAAACCAACTACTCATCCATACGACGAGATACAAAACTTGAAGAACAAAAAGTACAAGACTACAGAAAACTACTTCAACGCCTCCTAGGGGCGGGGATACTTCGGTTTAGAGACGTCTCACCTCGGCGCTCGTCTCTAGGCTGGCAAGCTGAGACGCATCTTCTGCACTGCTTCTAATGGTAGCCCCAACAGATGCTCCGCTCGACGAACCAGCCACCCCACTTTGTGCGTCACCCGGGCTCCGACGGGTAACGGGCGAGCGAGTCGCGAGCTTGTAAAAAGAAATCCCTCTATCGCTCTCTTCCCGCGTGCACGAAGTGGTTCTAATATTGATCCGCTCAGGTTGAGGCTTAAGATGAGCGACCTCTGCCTCAAGTTCAACGATTCGTTCCTTCAGTAAGTCGTTTTTCACAGTTATCTTCAAGCGAGGCAGCCATGCCGAGCCCGCACCACCAGAGCTTTCGATGATAATCCGAAGAAGGTGAATAACCTCAATGCTCTTGTCGACAGTCACCCTCTTCAGATTGTCTCTCTCCGTCGTCAGCTTGTCCATCGCTGTTGTCAGCACATCTCTCTCCGCCGTTAGCTTGTTCCTTGCTGTCGTCAGTTTGTCTCTCTCCGCTGCCAGTTCATCTCTCTCTGCCGTCATCTTAGTCAGAGAATGAAGGAGTCGCCTAAGCCTCAGGCCGTGGTTAACGGCTGACGACGAACCATAATCATCACCTTCGGGGGGTCGTCTCCCTGAGCCTCTCTTCTAGCTGCTGGATCTCGAGGTCTCGACGGCCTAAGACTAGTCGCAGATGATTCCGCTCACGTTCTGCTCTGCGAGTCCCCACTCAACTTTGTAAAGCTGCTCTCGGCTCCTAGCAAGGCACAACTTCATCACCCCTAGGCCAGCCTCAGGACAAGTCACCTCGGTCACATAGAACACTTCGGCGAGCTGCATCACTTCGACGATCTGAAAATTTCAAAGTGAAACTACGGTGAACACTCAGCCAAAACTTCAAGGCAAGGCGACGTGAACACTTAGCCAAATTTCGAAAATTTTGTGAACACATAGCCAAAAATTCAAGGCAGGGCGACGTGAACACTTAGTCAAATTTGGAAAATTTGGGGAACACTTAGCTCGATTTGAAGCAAAAGCGACAGCAACACTTAGTCAAATTTCAAAAAGTTTATTCATTCAAAAGAGCGGTGGCCAGTCCGCGATTAGGCGATACATCGCTGATAAAAAAAAGGAGAAGCAGAAAAGACTAAAATCAAGGTGCGACCTCTTTGCTGTGGCGGCTCACAGCTGCGGGGCCGGACTCCTCTGGAGGAGTGACGATCAGGGGGGTAACCTCGGATCCATGACCATCGCCAACGACTTCGACCTCAGCATCTGCATCCTCATCCCCACCGTCATCCTCGTTTGACTCTTCGTCGAAGCCCTCGACGTGGTCAGGAAGAGGCGCCACTCGGAGCAGTTGACCTCAGGGAAGCGCCCGGTCACTTGCTCGATGGCGCGAGCATAGGCCTTGGCCATGTTGGCCGCGAGGAACCCTTGGGCCTTCTCCATGGTTGCAGCTTCAGCCTCTTTCGCCGCCGCAATCTTGGCAGCTTCGACGGCATCTGCCTGCTGCTTCGCCACCGCCTCCATTTGCCGGAGCAGATCATCCTTGAGGTTCTTCATAAGACCGTCGAGGTATTCCAACCTCGTCGTCTTCTCGTCTGCCTCGACCTTCAGCCTATCAAGCTCGTTCGCAATCTGAGCTTTCTCGGCCCGAGCCCCGTCGTCCTCCTTTTTCAGGTCCTTCTCAAGTTCGGTGATCTTCTCTATGAGATGACCGAAGTGACAGGTTATCTGTAGTAAGAAGATAAGTTTGCAAGAAAACCAGACAGAAATACTCAAGTAATTCATCCAACAAGCGAAACCAAGCTACTCGCTGACACCGCTGCTCGGGCGATCTCGAGGGCATCGTCTCCCACGTCGCCGGCGTCCATGGCGGCACGATCCTTCAGCATCGCCAAATGTTTGACGGCCTGCATACTCGATGCCGAGTCGCTAAGGAATCCGTCCAACTTCCGGACCTGCCAGTCCGAAATGAAAATTTTCTTGTATTCCTCGGTCAGGAACACTTCGGCCTCAACCGTCAGCGGTGCCGCCTCTATCCCTAGAGTGGCCGCCATCGGGAACTCACTTGCCTCGGCCGATACCGAGGTTGCCGCAGTCGCCACCATCACCGTCGCCGAAGTCGATGCCTCTTGGATAGCGCTGGCGACTGTCTTCGGCTTCGGGGAAGTCACCTTCGTGGCGACCTTCTTCCGTTTTTGCGGAGCCTTGCTGCCGAGCACTGCCCTCTGAGCCAACACCGCTTCGTAATCCATAGTTTCTGTGACAAAAGAAAGTATGGTTAAAACGCGAGTTAAAACCGAGTAAGGAAAGAAAAACTAAAAAGGAAAACCGCATACTAGGGTTTATGCGGCTGAGCCCCCCTGAAGAGTGCCTCCTCTGTCAGGTCCCTCCAATCGAACTTCGGTCGGTCGAGGAGAACCTGGACCATTTCTTCTTCATTGGGGTAGAGCACTGGAAGCTCTCTCACCCTCTTCGTCACTTCCTCAACCTAATCCGAGGGGATACACCACAGCTCGCGACTCCGGATGATGAAGTACTTATCTCGCCAATTTTTTATTGAGTCAAGGTAGCTGACGAACCGAGCACCGGGCCTTGGGGACAAATAGTACCTGAACTCTAACTTGTGCTACTGATGGAGCCGGTACAGCGTCCGAAGTACCCTCAAGTCCGGCTCGATCTCGGCCACCTGGCAATGGCATGCGAATCCATTGATAACCCTCCACCCATTCGGCATGAGCTGGATGGGGCTAACCCCGAACCACCGTAAGACTTGGACGGCGAAGGGGTGGAGTGGCAGGCGTGCTCCGGTAATGAAGGCGTCGACCGGCCAGAAGCACATATTCACCGGCATCGGCGAATTGGCCCTCACCCCGGGACCTAGCAGCATCAGCTCGAATTCTTCAGGGATCTGAAAACATTCCCGGATCGCCACCAAGTCCGCTTCGTTGAGGATTGAGATGGTGTCGTTGACTTCCGAAGTCTCCCTCGCGGCGCTCTCCTTAAAACTCTGCCCCCTCCCGTATACGATCCGTTCGGCATGTTCCTTCGGAAGTTCCCGAACCCTGTGGAGCCCTGTCAGAACGCCTGGCAGTCTCCCAAACTCCCCCATCCTGCTCGGGTTCTCCACTATGGTCTCCCCTACCACCGAAGCAGGATCTTCGACTCTTTTGCCCCTGTTGACGAGAGGAACCTGGCTCGGAGACGGTTCGTCGGCAGCGGAAGGGGAGGGATCTGAACGTGGGGGGAGGGAAGACATTTGACTAAAAAATAAACTAAGTGTTATGTTACCTTGAAGTGACAGCTGCGGTCAAAAAGATCACCGAAAAACGGTCAGTGGTCGCCGGAAGCTCTCGTTAGTAAAAACTGTCACCTAAGTAAAAATTTGAGAAGTAAACAAATAGGGGGGGGGGGGGATGAAGTCTTATAGAGTTGGCACACAAAACGAGAATAGTGGGCTCCAAAAACCCAACAGTCAGGCCCATTTACCACAAAACGACAAAGGAGTTTTACCGCCTCATTAATGGCCAACGATCAAATGGTCAGAAGTCCAACGGTCAAACGGCCAACTGTCATCCACGAACTGTCGACAGGTCGTCTTGGACTTCGACACACTTCGCCAAGCGTTCTTGGAACCGACGCTCAAACATGAGAAAAAAAATCTCACTTGGACTTCGGCATGCTTCGCCGAGCGTTCTTGGCACGGACACTCAAACGTGAGAAAAAATTTCACTTGGACTTCGGCACACTCGCTAAGCGTTCTTGGCACCGACGCTCAAACATGAGAAAAAATCTCACTTGGACTTCGGCGCGCTTCGCCGAGCGTTCTTGGCACCGATGCTCAAATGTGAGAAAAAATTTCACTTGGACTTCGGCACACTTCACCGAGCGTTCTTGGCATCGACGCTCAAATGTGAGAAAAAATCTCACTTGGACTTTGGTACGATTCGTCGAGCGTTCTTGCCACCGACGCTCAAACGTGAGAAAAAATCTCACTTGGACTTTGGCACACTTCGCCGAGCGCTCTTGCCACCGATGCTTGAATATGGGGAAAATGGCTCGTTCGGACTTCGGCAAGCCTCGCCGAACCTCTTTTGACACGTGTCGCCACCTCGAAGCACCGTTGGACCTCGGCAAGGGACTCCAAACCTCCCTCGACTTTGACCTCCTTCCTGACATGCGTCAGCTCCCTGAGGTGATTGGCGGGGGTCGGCAACATTGCCGAGGATCCTTGCCACCGACCCCGAATAGGGGAAAATCAGCTTTCATGCAACCATAGCCATTGGATCTCCGCGAAATTCACCCCCGAAGCTGATGAGTAGCTCAGATTGTGCCACATCATAATTGGGTAATTAAAAATCGAATTTTATTTATTAATTCGAATTATTTATTCAAAAAATTGTGAAAAATGATTAAAAACACGGAAAAAATAGTTAAAAATTCTAGAAAATATTTAGAAATTCAGTGGAACATTTTTGGACCCCTGGATAAATAAATATGGGCTACGATGTTTGATTATTGCTCCTGAAAAGCAAATCATCGCTTGGCAAAATTGAATAAATGGTCCGAAAAAATAACATAGAATTGAGAAAAATCACCAAAAAATCCAGAAGAGCCCGAAAGCAAACTTGGGCACACTGCCAGCTCAGAAAAGCAACATCACCCCTCAGACAAGATTCGAACACCCGTTGAGAACTCCGATAAAGCCCTATACGCCATTAAAACAACAAAACTACTCCCGCAAGGCTGTAACACACAGTCTTTGGAAGTGGAGGGCTCGTGATATGGCTAAAAATGGGGTTAATTCGAACCGTTCAAAGTGGGCACGAATCTTGAAGTCACAGGGGTAGGATGGTAATTTCATCTGCAGACGGGTCTGAATCGGGTACCGGGCCTCTTTCCTTAGACCCGTTAGCCTGCGAACGGATCTGGTAGACAAAGAACGGGTCTCAACCAGTTAGGGACTAGTCAAATAGGATAGGAGCAAATCCTACTCTGTCCCTATCTTAAGGGGATAGTTGTAACCAACCCCAACCAGCCACACCGGGAAGTAGGGATTTACCCTTATCCTGAAAAGGATCTCCATGGCGACTATAAAAACCCTCTACTTCCTACTATAAAAGGTGATCACTCTCTGCACACTCGAGCTCTTTTCCCCTTCACTTTTTCTGTGTATTGACTTGAGCGTCGGAGGGTTCGTCGCCAGGATCCATCCCGATGTCTCGAACGTTTGTGCAGGTTTCAAGGGAGCACCAAGGAGTCAAAAAATCAGCAAGGCAGGAGAAGGGGTCAATCGTTTGAGTTCCTCACGAACCTACAAATCTCATCTATTGCCCCCATACCAGATTCAGCGGCAACACAAAGCTTCTTGCTTCTCCTGTCTCTACTAATCTTCATGCCGAGAATTTGCTTTGCTTCACCCAAGTCCTTCATTGAAAACTCCGAAGCTAGCGCCTTTTTCATTTCCTTGATCTTCTCCATACATGAACCTGCTAACAACATGTCATCCACATACAATGCCAAGGTAACTATATCATTGTCCTCATATCTACGAACATACACACAATGATCCGTTTTGCACCTATCGAAACCTTTTCCTCCCAGGAAGCAATCAAACTTCAAGTATCATTGCCGCGGTGCTTGTTTGAGCCCATAAAGACTCTTTTTCAATCGACACACCATGTCTTCCTTTCCTTTAAATTCAAAACCTGTGGGTTGTCTCATTTACAGCTCTTCTTCGACATCACCATGGAGAAATATTGTCTTCACATCCAACTGCTCTAAGTGCAAGTCTTTAACTGCCACAATACAGAGCAGAACCTTAATAGAAGCCATCTTCACAACCGGTGCAAAGATCTCACTATAATCAATACCTTCTCTTTGAGAGAATCCTTTCACAACAAACCTTGCCTTGTACCTCTTACTGCCATTTACCTCATCTTTGACTTTGAAAACCCATTTATTCATAAGAGCACGCTTCCCTGCATGTAACTTGGTAAATTCTCAAGTTTGGTTCTGTTCCAAGGAGCTCATCTCGTCTTTCATGGCTAACTCCTACTGAATTGGAGCCTCATCCCTCAAAGCCTCCTCATGAGTCTGTGGCTTTCCTGAGTCCGTGTATAGAATATGCTCGTGAACAATACTCGCTGATGGATCAAATATCTTGGTTGGCCTTCTCTCTCGTGTCGATCTCCTTAATGTGGGTATCGGTTCACCGATCAGTTCAGGTTCCCCGAACTGTTCTGGCTGTACCTATTCGTTTTGGATAACTTGCTCATTCCCAATAGGCTCACCATGAGCCTCCTGTGCTGCCTTTGGTATTTGTACCTACTGCTGCACTGTAGGACCCCCACCATTAGGACCACCTTCAAAATCTGAATCTGAATCTGAATCTGAGTCTGAACCACAATCTGACTCTGAACTGGTTGTACTGTCTTGACCTGTGTGCCTGTCTTTGTATAGGGCCTCTTTATTAAACACTACATTTCTGCTGCGAATGACCTTGTTATCCACAAAATTCCAAAGTTTGTAACCATACTGATCGCAGCCGTAGCCAGTGAATACATACCTCCTAGACTTAGATACCAGTTTCTTCCTTTCTTCCCTGTCAATTAGTGAATATGCAATACAACTATAAACTTTCAAATGTGAATAATTGACAGTTTTACCTGACCATAGTTCTTGCGGAATGGCTCCATCAAGGGCACTAGACTGGCAATGGTTAATCAAGTACATTGTTGTATCCATTGTAACAGCCCAAAGATGGACCGGAAGACCCGCATAAATTCTCATGCATCTATTCCTTTTGAGTATCGTGTGGTTCATTCTTTCTGCTACACCATTGTCCTGTGGAGTCTTAGGAACTGTCCTGATTCATTTGATACCTTCCTTTGCAGATAGTCAACAAACTCTTTGATTGTGTACTCACCTCCATTGTCGGACTTCAATGCTTTCACTTTGCAACACGTCTCATTCTCAACTCTGGCCTTCCAAGCTTTGAATGCATCAAACACCTTTGATTTCTCAGAAATTGCATGAACCCAAACTTTTCTTGTAGCATCATCAGTGAATGTAACGAAGTATCTCTTACCACCATAAGAGTATTCCTGAGCTGGACCCCACACATATGTATGTACCAACTCTAGGTTTCTAAGTTTCTTCTCACGCCCACTCAACTGAAAGCTAACTGTCTTTTGTTTGCCCATCACCCAGTTCTCACAGAAATCTATCTCAACCTTCTTATGTTCCGACAAAAGATCCCTAGAACAAAACTGCTTGACACCCTTTTCAACAGGGTGCCCTAACCTGACATGCCATATAATTGAAGAGGTTCTTCCTGCTGATGCCATAGCAATGATATCACCTAAATTACCTCCTCTGAGTAAGTACAACGTGTCACTACGCTTTTCTTTTGCCACCAACCTGGCACCTGTAGTCACCTTCCATTCTCCATACCCAAAATTTGTTGTGAATCCTTCTTTGTCTAGTTTACTAGTTGAGATTAAGTTCTTCTTCAAACTTGGAATATGTCTTGTGTCATTCAAGACCAATTGCCCACCATTGTGTGCCTTCACTCTCACTGTAACTTCACCTACAACTGGACATATTTGCACATTGCCAACTGAAACTGCACCAAAATCACCTACCCTGCAATCCTAAAAAACATCCCTCATGGGGGTACAATGATAAGAAGCACCTGAGTCTATATACCAATCATCTTGCATAAAATTAAATCCAACAGATAAACACAATTCATCTAAATGAGGTTCAATACTTACCACATTGGCTACCTATGATCCTACTTGTGCTTTTATATACTCCTCGCATTGTTCTCTCCTGTGTCCTAGCTTCTTGAAGTACAAACACTCACCATTGCAATGTCCAGTTCTTGACACTTTGCGACCTTCTTCTATTGTTACTTCTACCATGATTATCAACTAACAGCGCGACATTGTTAGGATATGACACCGAAGTCTCTCCATGTCTCTTCCTCCTTACATCATCATTCATAATGCTGCTTATAACATCCTTTAGAGTTTTTGTATCAGTCATGGTGCTTGTAACTGTCTGCTCTACTGTGCCGTAACTATCGAGAAGACTGGATAGAAATAACAACGATTGTGCCATTTCTTCTGTGCCATAACTATCGGGAAGACTGGCTAGAAATAACAACGATTGTGCCATTTCCTCAAACTTTAAACCCGGCGATTCCATATAATTGTAAATCATACAAAAATTGTTGATGTGCTCTGGAACCGAACCCCTTTCTGACAACTTCAAGTTGACCAATTTCTTTAGTTGTAGGTTCTGGTTCGCTGCATTCAGTTTCTCAAACATATCTGTCAAGATCTTTATTGCCTCCTTCGCGATTTTTGCATCCTCAATGTGAAATAGCGACTTCCTACTCAGCGACAACTGAATCTGTCCAAGTGCTTTCTGATCTAATCTATTCTAAGCCACCAATGCAACCAGATCGACCTCTGCCCCTTCTGGCTTCCCACCAAACAATGGATCATCTAGATCAGTCTGTCGGGGATAAGCAATCATTTGGATCTTCCATATTGTGAAATCTGTTTCATCGAACTCCTTGACTCTACTCTTGCCCCCCATCTCAATTAACGCTACCAACCTGGTGCTCTGATACCACTTTGTTGAGTTTAAACTGCAGAACAACTCACTAACGAGATGCAAGAACAATAAAATCAAGTGCAAAAGAACAAAGAACAACAAAAGAACAACACACAAGAACACATGAGATTTTTTCAAGGTTCCCCCAATGCAATGGCTACTTCCCCGTGCAGAGGCACTCCTGCGAATTCCACTAGAAATATGAAGAACAAGTTTACAAATCTCTCAAGAACTCACCACCAAAGTGTAGGGTTTCTCTCTATCTCCCTCTCTCTCAATGACGATTGCTAGATCTTTCTTTTCTTTTCTTATAACTCTAAAATCGTACATAATACAATATATATAGGTTTACACAACTTTTAATCTCAACCGCTCATCAATCAGCATTGCAAAGGTCGATCACAACACAGTGACGGTCGACCAGTTCATGCCTACGACTGTATAGGGACTAACATAGAGTGGGTCGGTCGACTTTCCGGTCAACTGGTCATTCCTTCAAGTCTGCAGGGTCCAACAGAGAGAGACGGTCGACTGCACTGTCGACCGTACATTTTCCTGTACGTGTGCGGTCGACTGTCCGAGTGAGGTCGACTGCAACTTGCCTGCAGCTGCTGGCTACTCTGAACTTCTTGCTCCATCTTCGATACTTCTTCTCGTATGTCTTCTTCAACAACATTATCGTGTATTTGGATCCACAAACCCTAACACTTTACTGTGATAACAATGTGGCCATTGCACAAGCTAAGGAGCCTAGATCTCATGAGTGATCCAAACATATACTTAGACGCTTCTATCTCATTCGAGTGATCATCGATAGAGGAGATGTGAAGATATGCAGTGTACCGACAGATGATAACATCGCCTGACCCACTGATAAAATTTCTTGCACAATGAAAGCATGAGGGTCACACTAGATCTATAGGCATTAGATGTATGTCTGATTGACTCTAGTGCAAGTGGGAGATTGTTGGTGTATGTTGTAACCCCTGTGAGTCATTTTTGTATTTTTATTTGTATTTAATAAAATTCTGATTATTTTATTTTATTATGGTTTTATTGATTTTCGTCCTTTAAATTGTATGCTTTTGTTCTCCTTGATTCATTCTTGTTTGATTCAACCTTTATATTCTCATTTTGTTGATCTACAAATTTGTTCTTGATCTTATTTACCGTTTAAACCTATTTCATGACGTATTTGTCTCTTATTGGACTCTTTTCTTCCTATTGGATACTACCCAGTTAACCCAAACCCATGTTGACTCTATATAAACCCACTAATGCTCCCTAACCCTAATTACAAAACCCTAATATTATCTCCCTCTCTCTTATCAGCCGTCCTATTCCCGACCCCCCTAACCCGATCTCCTGATCTCCTTGCTATCGTCGTCTCCGATTCTGATGCCGGCAGACCCCATTACCGTAGCATCCCCTCTCCTCTTCCCCGTCTTTCTGCAGTGCTCCCTCTCCCCGTTCTAGCCACAGTAACCCCAGCCCAATCCCTAGCCTTTGTCGTTGTCTTCCCTGTGCTGTACCGAGCCCTGCTCGAGCGCCGCGATTCCCTAGCCGCAGCGCCATGCCCAAGCACCGCTGTGCCTCCCCTCTGTCGTCGCCATCCTGTGTTGCTGTGCCACCATCGAAGCCCAACAGCCCCCGCCTGTGCTGTTGCCATGCCGTGCTGTCACCCCCCCTTGCTGTTGTGTTGTTGCTTTGTGTGCGTGTGTGTGCGAACACGTACATCGTCGTATTATTACTGGTTGGATCTTGCTCCTCATTCGCACGTTCTCTTATTCATTATGTTCGTTGTTCAGGACCCATTCTCATTATTCTGTTCTTCATCTTCATCGTGGTTTTCAGGCAAGTAGCTTGTATGTGTTTTTTTTGTGTCATACAAGTTAAATACCGTAAGTAGTCTAGCATGAAATTGTTTTGTACTCTCATGATAATCATATCTTATTCATTGAACCATTGTCATTCATCTCTTGTTCATGAGTAGTACACAGTATTTGACACCGTTGCATGAAAACAATTTAGATTTGATTGGACATCTTGATTGTATGTTGTTTGTGGCATATCATGTGTTGTAGTAACTATATGTGGATATTTTGTTAGATGTAATCTCTCATTATAAACCATTTGTTCACATACCATGCTGATTTGAGTAGCTTATATGCCATGGTTTGTATGCCATCTTAGTTTGGATCGTTTTCAATTAAACTATTTAATAAAATGCATAAAAGAACTTTTGTTTCACTGCTGCCCTATTTTTGTACAGTAATTTAGACCCTGTTAATATCAGTAAAATAAATAAATTTGTTTAGTTGATTTGTAGCATTTTTTTTCTTGTTTCTAGAACTTTCAACGGATCTGGATTCCGATTTTCGATGTATGAGTTATTGTTATTTTACTGCAGTCATATCGTATATTCAGATTCTGAACTATATGTATTCTATATGAAATATTATTTTAAAATTGATACTAAAAGTAGAATTTGAACTCTATATTTTGCTGAGTATGTTTAGACCTAACTGGGATCAATCTCTAATTTCTGTGGAATTAATTAATGAATTTTGTATCTCATTTCATGCTTATGAAACCAATCGTTATATTTCCAAACTGCATGTTGTCCAGTAAAGAATTATATTTTCAACCTGATTCTATTCGTTTTTGATGAAAACTTTGTGAATATGAACTGTAGCATGATTTACCTATTTTATCGCCCTATTGATGGATCTTGATTTTGAATTATTTTTGTACGAATTATCTCTGTTTTGGTACTGCTGTGTCTGAACTTTCAGAATTGAAATTTTGTTGCATTACTCTGTTTTCCCAATTTTATTGACTATACATCTGTAATATAAATTCATGATATTTTATATTTTGAGACTAGATATGTTAGGGAATCTTCCATATTTTTCTCAGATTAATTATGATGTTTAACTCTTTTCATACTTATAAACAAGATTTTATATTTTCTGGCTGAACATAAGTTCTGTATTAAACACTATTTTCAACCCTGCTTCTGTGGCTGATGTACGACTTGTATATATGTGCTGGATTTGGCAGAGAGTCTAATTTCCATATTTTCTGACGGATCTAGATTTGCATTTCTGTAGCAACGGAAATCTCAGATTTGGTACAATAGTGTCTTGCTATCCAGAACTGGAAGTTTCGTTGTTTTGACTGTTATGAGTTGTTTTTGTTGCTGTTTGTGTTTCTTATTTGTCTTAGACTTGTCCTTTACTCCTACCATGTCTTTAGCCCTATTTGTGTTGTTCACACCTATTTAATAATAATAAAAAATGATCAAGTTGGGGTTTTTAAGGGAAAGATCTAGTGGTGGACAATATAGAAATGCATATTCAGAAGGGAACTCGTTTTTCCCACTGTTTACTGTGGTACCTAATGTTTATCTCTGGATGAATGAGGCATGATCCATAATACTGTTTGTTGTTGATGTTACTGTTACTGTTTGTCTGAATATACTATCCTATAGGTTCCACTACGAAATCTTAAAATGAAACTGTTTGATGTAGCAACCATGTGGTAAAGTTTGGGACACATGAAGTGCTATATAGTAATGAACATTAGATGTAAGAACAACTGTTTCACTGTCACACCCTGTTATTGTTACCGTTGACTTTACTGTTACCGTTGATTTCACTGTTACCATTGACTTCACTGTTACTGTTGACTTCACTGTTACTGTTATCATTACACTCTTTACTGTTATCCTGTTATCTCCGTTATCCGTAGAAGGTTATCCTTTGTTGCTTATCTCCATGTTAGTACCTTTTGTTTTGTTTTAGTGTTTCCCTTTCCTTTTTCTTGCTTGTACTGCTTGCGGCCCGGAATTTGCATCTAACGGGCATTATGTTTTCATGTCTTCCTATTTTCCTTGTAATTGCTATATGAGCAGGATTTGGTGATCGCTTGCCTACTGGAGTTGGTGAGCAAAAGTTTTGAGTTGTGCATTGGACAATTTTGCTTAATGTTTTGTTTTGAACTATTTTATTCATATTTCTATATAAAGACTTGTATTTGGGCTTGTTGTCCCAGAATATTGTTTTGTTTCAGATCCCGTATTGTTTGGGATATTTATCATTGTTGCAAATGAATACTGTTGATTTATAATCGTTTATGCATGCCTAGTTGAGTATATTGTAATATTTACTGTTGTACTGAGTCAAGTAGATCCTTACAGCTTATGGATGGTGAAAATCATTCACTAGGCTTAGTCATGTTCTGTATTCCGTATTCCTTTTGGGAAGCGGGGCGTGACATATGCCTTAAAGACCAGTTGTGTATTGACATTATTAATTTACATTGTATCATGACATTTATTTTATATTTAGGATTTTCATTTATTGTGTTATTTATTGTGAATTAAATGAACATAATGAAGTTCTTAGAATAGTAACTTCAATGTCATGGGATATCAAGTGCATGACTTGATTGTGAGATCCAATTGGCTGAAATCAGAACAATTTTGTTAAATGTCCCTAGTCGAGTATTATTGTAAATTAGGACAACGATAATACATAGAGACTAGTATGTGCATAGACTGATGACCATTCTCACGGGTCATGGATATGAGATATCAAGTCTTCACATGGGTACATATTAGAGTAATAATGTATTGGACTGACCCACCATAAAAATGCTTCATGGATCGTTACGTGAGTGTCATAAGCAATTCTCACAGTGACCATGGTGTACGTAGTCCTTTGACTTGAAGTCACTATGGTTCCCTACATGAGAAATTATATGTTTTAATGTCGTCAAACGTTGCCTCTAATAAGGTGATTATAAAGTCGACTATTGGATATACTACAAATTTTGCAGAGGGATGTGAGTGACTTAGATAGAATTTGTCCCTGTTACATAACAGAACCGATATCTACGGATCTCTTGATTGAGTGAGACTGTAAAATGCATGACCATGCTCAAATGAATCAATATGAGATATTGATCTCATTTCTTTTAGTAAGTCTACTCGGACATCAAGAAGCCAAATATTGAAATATACAACGGTGACACGCTCTATGCCTCGTGGTCAATTAAGATATTTGGACAAAGTGACTAGATGACATGGTAACATTGGTCACGGATAGGTTATGTCAAATCACTGACATTTCCGTTACTTGAGTAGCAGTGATGTATTGCTAAATACTGCTCACTGTTTGTAATACTCAAATATAATTTTAGTATTACTGTCAACGTAATGGGAACCTACATGGTCACACACTTTGAATGAATCGAAATTGAGATTTAAATCATAAGATGAATCTAATTAGGGATCCAAGTAAGACTTGGACTCCTGACGTTGGTTGGAAATTTAATTAGATTAAATGGGCCGACTGAAGTTCAAAGGCCCACACACGAATCTGACCCAGGTCAGATTGTGAGCCCAACAACCTCATTATGCTTTTAGGGTTGGTTTTCTGCACCTATATATATGATATGTATCTGTGGAAAAGATACGTGAAAAAAAAAACCCTAGCCATCACAGAAAGTGAGAGAGAGAGGTCGTGAAGAGGAACATCCCCTTCTCACAGCTAGCCACGCAGTCTGAGGGAGAGCCATTTTTTGTTCCGTTCGTGTGGATACCGTAGAGGTACCGCAATAATGCAGTGCTGTGATCGGCATACTGTGGAGGCAGCAGATCTATCTTTAAGTTATAACTCCTTACATGATTTATAGTTTTCGCATGGATCCATGGCTAGGTTTCGATATTTTATAATTTTTCCGCTGTGAATTTAATCTGTAATTGCCTTCGAAACCTAACAAGAAGACTCTCATAAATTTAGCGACTTTCGTCCCATCAGCCTCCTCAATTGCTCAGTCAAGATAATTACCAATATCCTTGCTAACAGATTAAGCAAGTTGGTGGACCAACTAATAAGTAACAGACAAATTGATTTTATTAAGGGACACTGTATTCTGGACTACATTGATACTGCAGAAAAGACTATTCACCAATTTCATATCTCGAACAACAGGAGTTACTTGTTAAAATTGGACTTCGAGATAGCCTACGATTCAATTGATTTGGGGACAGATGGATCAAATGGATCAAATGGATTAGGCACTGCCTTTCTACTAGTAGGCCGGCTACTCTGGTCAATGTAAAGGCTAGTAGGTCATTCTCTTGTCGCAGAGGTCTTAGATAGGGGGACCATCTTTCTCCGCTGCTTTTTATGATTGTTGCATATGTTCTTAATGCCATGATGGATACATGTAGACAAGCGGGTGTGATAACACTGGTGGCTAGGGGTAGAAGCAGTCCTAGGTGCTCAATCGAACAATATGCCGAAGATACCCTTCTATTTGGGAATGGGGATTTGGGGGAGACTATTACCTTCAAAGGAATCTTGTATTGCTTTGAAGCTTAGTCGGTGCTTAGGGTGAACTTCCATAAGAGCGCTCATTCCTATTGCCTTTGCAGAAGAGGAAGCACGAGATTGACATGGCTAAAAATGGGGTTAAATTGGCACCATTCGAAGTGGGCACAAATCTTAAAGTCACAGGGGCAAGATGGTAATTTCACTTACAGACAGGTCCGAATTGGGAACCGGGTCTTTCCTCTTGGACCCACTAACCCATGAACAGATCTGTTCAGCTGAGAACGGGTCTCAACCTGTTTGGGACCAGTTCAACAGGATAGGAAGAAATTCTGGCTTGTCCTTATCCTCAGGGGGTGGTTATAACCACTCATATCTAGCCACACTGGGAAGTAGGGATTCATCCTGATCCTGAAAGAGATCCCCACGACGACTATAAATACCCCCTACCTCCTACTTTCATAGGTGATCACTCTTTGTGCACTTGAGCTCTTTTCCCTTACTTTTTCTGGTATTGATAAGAGTGTCGGAGGGTTCGTCGCCGGGATTCATCCTGCTGTTTCGAACGTTTGTGCAGGTCCGCGGGAGCACCAAGGAGTCAACTTGTCAACAAGGAAGAAGTGAGATCCAGCCTGCTCGAGTTCCTATGAACCTACAAATTCTGTCTATTGCCCCCACACCAGATCCAGCAACAACAAATTGGTGCCGTATGTGGGAAGTACTCGACAAGCAACCCCACCTTCCTCCTTCAGCTAAAGCTACTCCTAGCCATGCCTCCCAAGAGGAAGCCCGCAAATTCCAATCGAAGAACAACCTCTTCTCTGATGGAACTGAGATGATTCCCAGGACTACGGATTGGTGTGCGTATCGATTGTTAAAAATTTAACAGATTAAATACGTGATCTAACCCTATATAGCGGAATCTAGGGTTCATGAATTATACCTGCGATGAGAAGAAGACGACAACGACCCCAAGATCTTCTGCACGTATTCCTTCCTCGGGTTGGACGTCGTGTGGGCGACGATCTCCCAACCTTTCTTCTCCTTGGCTGACCTCTCTTTCTCTCCTTACGTGAATCACGAATTTTGAGAAAAAATCTTATATTTCAGATTATCAATGACGGCCAGAGAATAGAGGATATATATAAGGCTACGGCAGGGACCATGAGGAGAAATTAGGGTTAGGTCTCCTAACGAATCTGGGTATCCCGTGTTCAGCCCGAACACACAACCCAGGCCCATTAACAAAAGCTCAGTCCACTAAGGAGCTATTGTTGCACTACCTTCCTAATCCCAAATTATATTTATGGGCTCCTTTTATTATATGCTCGTTCAACTCCCCATGTTAAGATATCGAATGTCCGTCGATCAAATTAAGTTACTGACAACTATATTGATCAACATCTTTTATCCTTAAGTAGTACCACTCAACTTTATTTGTCATGTCGGATGTAATCCACCTGCAGGGTTTACATGACAATCCTTATGAGCTCCTTAAGGGGACATCATCAACCCGACGTATCGGGACATGGATTCCTTTTACAATCAACATCTCATCATACATACAATGCTATTACCCAATTCATAGAGGTTGTTGATCCATAATGAATCACTCTTTTATGAGTCAAAGTAATGCACACTGCATATACATGTCTGTTATTATATCTGGATTAAGAGCATAAGCATCCATAATAACAGAGGTGTTTGTTCTCTTTTGTAGTCAGTACAAAGAGAGCAACCTCAAGTGGTCCTGTTCAATACACACAAAGTGTACTAGTGTAAACCTATAGTCAAGACAGACTAATACCAGATTACACTACAACCTTTCCAATGGATTGTCCAAGTCCGTCTAGGTTGTGAACTATTTATATATTCCATAGGGAACTGATAATATGATCTTCTGTGTGTCACCTCACACCATATTATCAACCTTATAGAATATCAGACACTTGCATTAATATTATAATAAACACAATATGCAAACATATGCCCATATGATTCTCATTCAAAAAAATAAGGAAATGAAGTTAATACAAAAGTGATGCTTTCAGTATATAACCCTAACAATCTCCCACTTATACTCAAAGCATTGCTTTTCAGTATACTGTTACAAATCTCCCACTTATACTTAAAGCCATGCTGCTACGCATCTGACTCCCATTCCCTCAACATGACTATCAAAAGCCTTAGCTGGTAAGCTCTTAGTGAAGGGATCAGCTAGGTTGTCTGCTGATGCTATCTTGATCACAGCAACTTTTCCTTTCTTTACGAAATCTCGTATCAGGTGGTACTTGCGCTCAATGTGTTTACTTGCCTTATGGGCTCGTGGTTCCTTCGAATTTGCAACTGCACCACTATTATCACAATAAAGTGTAATAGTCTTAGGCAAATTAGGTACCACATCCAAGTCCAATAGGAAGTTTCTGAGCCAAACCGCTTCTTTGGCTGCCTCAGAGGCTGCCACAGACTCGGCTTCCACGGTAGAATCAGCAATACATTTTTGCTTGATACTCCTCCATATAGTGGCTCCACCTCCCAAAGTAAATACATAACCTGAGGTTGATTTCCTGGAATCCCTATCTGACTGAAAATCTGAGTCTGTATACCCCAAGGCAACTAAACTATCTGCCTGGTAAACTAGCATGTAATCTTTAGTCCTTTTCAGGTACTTCAAAATATGCTTTACGGCAGTCCAGTGCTCTTGTCCCGGGTTAGACTGATATCTGCTAACCATGCCAACGGCAAAGCAGATATCTGGTCTCGTACATAGCATTGCATACATTAAGCTTCCTACTGCTGAAGCATAAGGAACTGCTTTCATGTTCTCTATCTCTTTAGGTGTCCTTGGACACTGCTCCTTTGATAGGGCAATTCCATGCCTAAAAGGTAAGAAACCTTTCTTAGAATTTTGCATGCTAAAACGAGTTAGTATAGTATCGATATAGGAAGCTTGAGACAAGCCCAACATCCTTTTCTTGCGATCTCGTAGAACTTTGATCCCAAGGATGTGACCTAATTCTCCCAAGTCCTTCATATCAAACTGTTTGGATAACCATACCCTTACGTTAGATAATACCTTCACATTGTTTCCAATGAGCAAGATGTCATCCACGTAAAGTACTAGGAATACCACTACGTTTCCGTCACACTTTTTGTATACACACGATTCATCTTGACATTGATCAAATCCATAGGATTTTATTACCTGATCAAAACATATGTTCCAAGATCTGGAAGCTTGCTTAAGTCCATAAATGGACTTCTTGAGCTTACAAATAAGATGCTCTTGGCCCTTTTCAATGAACCCGTCTGGTTGCTTCATATAGATGTCTTCCTCAAGACTTCCATTAAGGAAAGCTGTCTTGACATCCATTTGCCAAATCTCATAATCAAGATGAGCTGTAATAGATAAAAGAATCCGGACAGACTTAAGCATGGCTACTGGCGAAAAGGTTTCCTCATAATCGATACCCTCTCTTTGAGTAAAACCTTTTGCAACATGCCGAGCTTTAAAGGTTTCAACCTTACCGTCTGATCCTCTTTTTCTCTTATAGACCCACTTGCATCCAATGGCTTTTACACCAATAGGTGGTTCTACAAGCTCCCAGACTTGATTAGAATTCATAGATTCTATTTCAGATATCATTGCTTTTTGCCAAGACTCTGCATCTTTATCTTGGAGTGCTTCCTTGTAGGTACAGGGATCATAATCTTGTTCCTTAGGGACAAAGTCTGAAGACTCTCCTAAGAACATATATCTATCAGGTTGTATCACAACCCTCCCACTACGACGAGGCACTATCGGTTGTGGTGCAGCATTTGTGACACGTTGTGCAGTTACTGGTGGTACATCCTGTTGTACTGTTGGTACTGAAGTATTTGGCGTCTCACCTCTCAATTCTTCTAGAACAGCTCTACTTATGGGTTTATGGTTCATCACATAGTCTTCCTCTAAGAATCGAACATTGGTGCTAACAATGACCTTCTGATCCTTAGGACTATAAAATAAACCTCCTTTCGTTCCTCTTGGATAGCCTACAAACAAGCGTACTTCTGTATGAGATTCCAACTTATCGGCTTTCCCATTCAGCACATGTGCTGGACTACCCCAAATCCGAACATGTTTCAGACTAGGCTTACGCCCAGTCCACAGTTCTGTGGGAGTGATTGGTACTGACTTAGAAGGAACCAAGTTCAAAATATAAGCTGCAGTTTCTAAGGCATATCCCCAAAACGAATCTGGTAAATCTGAATAACTCATCATTGATCTAACCATCTCCATAAGAGTCCTATTCCTTCTTTCTGCTACACCATTCTGTTGGGGTGTTCCAGGTGCTGATAATTGGGATGTAATCCCAGCCTCTGACAAATAGTCCCTAAACTCTCCAAAGAGATACTCACCACCACGATCTGAACGTAATGACTTGATACATTTTCCATGACATTTCTCCGTTTCTGCCTTGTACTCTTTGAATTTCTCAAAGCACTCAGACTTACGGCGCATCAAATAAATATATCCATACCTTGAATAATCGTCAGTAAATGTGACAAAATATTCAAAGCCACCTCTAGCCTGGACAGTCATGGGCCCACACAAATCAGATTGAACCAATTCCAACACATCTTTGGCCCTATACCCCTTTGCCTTGAAAGGCCTTTTGCTCATTTTACCTACCAAGCAGGATTCACAGACTGGTGGTGCCTCCACTTCCAATGAACTCAAAGGTCCATCTTTAACCAGTCTTTGAATCCTTCTTAGGTTAACATGCCCCAATCGCAAGTGCCAAAGATATGTTTGGTTCATACAAGAAGGTTCTTTTCTCTTATTTATGTTAGAAGACATATTATTCATTTCCATAAGTTGCATCGTGGGCGAAATAGGATTAATGACATATAGATTATCAACCAATGCACCAGAACAGATAAAATGTTTATTTTTTTTAATAACAATATTGTCATTAAAATAAACTGAATATCCATCCTTAACTAGCATGGAAACAGAAATTAATTTCCTTCTAAGTGAAGGTGCATAAAGACAATCTCTCAATGTCAAAGACTTATTTCTACCAAAAGATAAAATAACACCTCCTATTGCAACGGTCGCTACTCTTGTAGCGTCACCCATAAACAAGCATATCTCTCCATCACTGAGCCGTCTGGTTTCCTAGAACCCCTGCAATGTATTGCAGACATGATTAGTGGCTCCTCTATCTACACACCAGGTGCCGGTAGATAACACCGCTAAACATTTTTCAACAACTAGTAAATGAGATATACCTTCTTTGTTCTTTTGTTTGAGAAGTGGACAGTCAGTCTTCCAATGTCTTGACCCTTTGCACTTGAAACACTTGCCTTTTGGCTTTTTCACAGCGCCTTGAGGTCCCATGCCCTTCTTTGCTGAGTTTACCTGTTTCTGAACTTTCTTCTTCTTACCACCTTTCGGCTTAGAAGTATAGTCCTTTTCAGTCACATAAACATGGACATTCTGCTTGAAGAGAGCTTCAGCATCCTGTAGTTCTTTTGCAAGTTCTGCCAAAGTATACAACCTTTTGTTCATGTTGTAATTAAGGCAAAACGAGTCAAAACTTTTAGGCAGAGTCCCGAGAATGATATCGACCTGGGTTTCCCCATCGATTTCAGCACCAAGGATCTCCATCTCATTTAGATGACCCATCATCTTGAGAACATGATCCCTTACTGGTGTCCCCTCAGCCATGTCTGCTCTCATCAAACTCTTCATAGCAAGTTGCCTAGCTGCTCTACTCTGATGTCCGAAGAGTTCCTTAAGGTTGTACATCATATCATAAGCTGTGGGCATGGCCTGATACTGATGCTGCAGTACATTTGACATAGATGCCAGAATGTAACACCGCGCCATCTCATCTGCCTTATTCCACTTCTTATAAGCCTCTTTGACCTCTTCATCAGAGTTAGCATCAGGCTTAGGTGGGCATACTTCATTGAGTACAAATTTGTACTCTTCAGCAGTTAAGACAATATCCAAGTTATGTTTCCAGTCAATATAATTAGGGCCAGCAAGTTTGTTTTCTTTAAGAATCACCATAAGTGGACTGAAAGAATCCATTTTTGAAATCCTGAGAATCACATAAAAAAAATTATGTAGGGCAAAACTTTTTGAATTAATTAAATATTGATTCCCTCAAAACAATAATAAAAAAATTCACCAACACCTTAAACACCATGAATTTAGCATGCCACGATAGTGTGGACGTATACAAATTCAATATTTGTTCAAGTAGGTTTTTCCTATTAATTTTACTATCATGTCAACACAACTTTTGACAAATAAAATTAATCTGTTGGTCTTGCTCTGGTCCTACAAATAATAGCAGTGACTCCGATGGGGAGGATACCATTATTTGTATCTAAGTGTATACCATTGCTTAATACTAAGTCCATTATCTTGTATTGAGTTCCTTCAGATGGAGAAGTGAACACATACTAGGTAACTTTCTACAATTATCCCTAAGGAAGTCTGTACTGGTGATCCATAATTATACTCATCCGATATGGAGGAAAGCACTAAAGCCAACACGCAAGTATAATTATATCACCTACAAACCAGCAATGGAGACCGTGGGATTCATGTTAAATGAATTCCCTCTCCCACTTAGTTATTTAACAATGAGGGTTTTTCTACTAGTTAATTTATGTCCATGTTGTCCATTATTAATGTGATCCTAGTTTTTCAAAAAAAAATCACAAAATAATAAATATGCATAATCAGAATAAGCAATAATGGCAATAAATTTGAAAATAAATATCCAACTATTATGGCCATCTTTCCTGATTCTTCCCCGACTGTGCGAATCCCAAATCTGACCCTGCGCGGAGCTATCCGGGGTCAGGCCGCGGGGTTTCGGGGCAGCGCCCCGATTTTTTTTTTTTTTTTTTTTTTTTTTTTTTTAAAGGTTTGGCTGCCGATTTCTTCATCGAAAACCATCTGTCGATCTCCGGACTGCCTAAAAACAGCATCTCCTCCGACGTCAGAAACAGCCACCACCGCCATCACGATCGATCAAAAAAAAATTAAAATTACATCAATCCTATGCCTCCCGAAGGAGTTCATACATAATCTAGATTGAAAAATTAAAATTACATCAATCCTATGCCTCCCGAAGGAGTTCACACATAATCTAGATTGAAAAATTAAAATTATAAGCACGATCAACCCTCGTGATATTAATTACATCCACAAAACAACAACAACACAATAATTACATCCACAAAACAACAACAACACAAACAAAACATGCATTGGACCATAATAGTTGGATCTAAGATGCCTGCAAAACCGAGTTAGAACAAATCTACATCTACCGACTATCATACAACACAAGTTTTATTGGACAACATGGATGTAACAATCAATACGCAGATCCAATACCGGCTCTGATACCAATTGATGGAACTGAGATGATTCCCAGGACTACGGATTGGTGTGCGTATCGATTGTTAAAAATTTAACAGATTAAATACGTGATCTAACCCTATATAGCGGAATCTAGGGTTCACGAATTATACCTGCGATGAGAAGAAGACGACAGCGACCCCAAGATCTTCTGTACGTATTCCTTCCTCGGGTTGGACGTCGTGTGGGCGACGATCTCCCAACCTTTCTTCTCCTTGGCTGACCTCTCTTTCTCTCCTTACGTGAATCACGAATTTTGAGAAAAAATCTTATATTTCAGATTATCAATGACGGCCAGAGAATAGAGGATATATATAAGGCTACGGCAGGGACCATGAGGAGAAATTAGGGTTAGGTCTCCTAACGAATCTGGGTATCCCGTGTTCAGCCCGAACACACAACCCTGGCCCATTAATAATAGCTCGGTCCACTAAGGAGCTATTGTTGCACTACCTTCCTAATCCCAAATTATATTTATGGGCTCCTTTTATTATATGCTCGTTCAACTCCCCATGTTAAGATATCGAATGTCCGTCGATCAAATTAAGTTACTGACAACTATATTGATCAACATCTTTTATCCTTAAGTAGTACCACTCAACTTTATTTGTCATGTCGGATGTAATCCACCTGCAGGGTTTACATGACAATCCTTATGAGCTCCTTAAGGGGACATCATCAACCCGACGTATCGGGACATGGATTCCTTTTACAATCAACAGCCCATCATACATACAATGCTATTACCCAATTCATAGAGGTTGTTGATCCATAATGAATCTCACTCTTTTATGAGTCAAAGTAATGCACACTGCATATACATATCTGTTATTATATCTGGATTAAGAGCATAAGCATCCATAATAACAGAGGTGTTTGTTCTCTTTTGTAGTCAGTACAAAGAGAACAACCTCAAGTGGTCCTGTTCAATACACACAAAGTGTACTAGTGTAAACATATAGTCAAGACAGACTAATACCAGATTACACTACAACCTTTCCAATGGATTGTCCAAGTCCGTCTAGGTTGTGAACTATTTATATATTCCATAGGGAACTGATAATATGATCTTCTGTGTGTCACCTCACACCATATTATCAACCTTATAGAATATCAGACACTTGCATTAATATTATAATAAACACAATATGCAAACATATGCCCATATGATTCTCATTCAAAAAAATAAGGAAATGAAGTTAATACAAAAGTGATGCTTTCAGTATATAACCCTAACAATCTCATCCTCTTCCTCCTCCTCCGGAGGATCTCACTCTACCCGTCCAGCAGGCCCTGCAGCTCGAACAGCAGGCTCCTCAGTTCATTCTGCAGCCTATAGGGCCGCAAACAATAGTAGGGGAGCCCTCTCGGCGGAGCCGCCACAGGCAACCTATACATCAGGTTCGGCTGTCCATCCACAATGCCTCTACAGATTCTATGGCCTCCTATAGTCCTCCTACGTCGAAGGATCTGCGAGATGTTCTCAACAATCGGTAGACCGAGCCAGGACTCGATCTTCGGACCCATCTAGACGAGCGGACAGACCCGCGAGGTGAACCCTCGTCGGGAGCACCTGAGGCGAACCCTCGGTGACCATGCCGATCAGACCGCAGGGGGTCCAACTCTCCCCCGAGGCGGAGAGAGTCACCCCGCATCGCCCAAGATGAAGCCACTCCCCGGCTGGCCATCCCGTAGCTCGAGTCAATCGTGAGCAGGAGGTTCCCGTCACAAAGGTGGAATTTGATGTGTCTAATTTTTATACAAATATTTGTATTCAATAACCCATTAAAAGTGCTTGTTTTCAATTATATTGTCTATAAGTCGTCTTGTTTCTCTAAGATTTCAATTGATTATTTATTTATGAAGAAATAAGAGTTTTAATGCAAAAAGTGATTATTTCTGATAAAATCGACTAAACAAAGAAAGAAACTATTGATTTATTATTTTTAAGGATTTGTTAAATTTTATATATTACAAATTAATAAAATAGGAGCAAAATACAATTTTAATTGTTATAAGGGTGTAAAAGGAAAAAAATAAATTTACATGGATTTGGATAAGGCAAAAAGATAAAAATATGTTATTTTAAGTTTATCTAATTAAAATTAAATTTAAATACTAAATTCTGATTTGTATCTTTGCAGATATATCCTAATCTACTGACACATCCAAATCCTATTACCGTACTAGACCTACTCCTATAAATAAAGAAGCAAGAAGAGCAAATACAAAAGAACACAGCAAATACAAAAAGCAGCGAACAAAAAAAAAAAAGAAGAGAGAATACAAAGGAACAGAGAGAGAGAAACAGAGAGAAAGAGACTTTTCTATCTCTGTCTCTTCTTTTCGGATTAAAGGAACAAGAAACAACGGCGCAGGCATCGAGACCGCTGACTGGGCTTCGAAG
Organism: Hemerocallis citrina; assembly: GCA_017893485.1. Lineage (NCBI taxonomy): Eukaryota > Viridiplantae > Streptophyta > Magnoliopsida > Asparagales > Asphodelaceae > Hemerocallis > Hemerocallis citrina. Next base: position 105,378,923 of record CM030365.1, read on the forward strand.
TGACGGGCGACAGGGGCTGCTTCGATTTCCGCGTGCGACTGCTTCGATCTGACTGGCTTTCGAACTGACAGGACTCGACGTGACTGTGCTTCGATTTCTGGTTTGGCGCAGTTTTCAAGGAAGGATCCAGTATTTGAGACAGAGGGGTTTGCAATAATTTTTTTATCCTTTTTCTCCTCTCTCTAATTTTTGTAATGCAATCCTTGAACGAATTTATTAATATTTTTATTATGAATATGTGCAACTAATTTCATTGTTGGGCTGATTGAAACCGTAGTCATGTAATGTTTATAATCTTCTAAAACATTACTCTATTCACTTATTGATTAAGCCTGGTTGTATTGACACAAATTTTATAATATGGATCAAACTTGGTTAGAGTTTCTTCGGAGCAGTCGACTGAGAGTGACAGCAAGTCGACTGACATGAAGAACTTGATGTTATCAAGTTTTCTTATTATAAAACTGACTCTGTTATATGAGTATAGAGATGACCCATATCCTATGCTCATAACTTGTAACACAGGAATCTTTAGGGGTTCTTGGTTTAATCAACTTGAAGGATCTAGATCTGATACCAATTTCTAGAACTTTGAGTGGTTGTTCGTTTCCATTGTTCCTATGCTTTCTTCAAGTGCAACTTAGTAGATACCATGCTAAATACTTAAGGAAAGAAACGAATTAGAGTAGATACCATGCCTAATTCTTGGCCTAAGGAAATATTAACTTTAAGGAGTAGATACCATGCCCTTAAAGGAACAAACATGAGTGACGAGAGTAGTGTAGAAGGTGACTTAGCATTCTTGACTATAAGTGGAAATCAAGCCCAACTACTTTAATAGATATTTGTGACTCAATTTGTGATTCTACTTGATCTAGTTTTTTAATCTCTTCATTTTCTTTCAAATAAACTTTTAGAACAAACTTTATGATTTGTATTTTTTTTCTTTGTTTTATTGATTAGTGAGTTAAGTACTACAACCTCTGTGGGATCGACCATTGCTTTTCACTACGCTTCTATAAACGATTCGTACACTTGCGAGGTTTTAATTTGTGTCTAGTTTATCTATTTATTTAGATAGCTGAGATATACAACAAGTTTTTGGTGCCGCTGTCGGGAATTGTTTAGTATTTTAACTTGCAAATTAATTTTTATCTTTTCTTTTTTATTTTCTTTTATAACATTTTCTTTTAGGTTACACTCTGCACAGACAGATTCAGACCAGTCGACTGTATAGTGAATTATTCCAAAAAGCAACGATGGGTGAGAAAGTACCAAATCGAGTACCAATGCAAGACAAATTCACTCCGAAGAACATTGAGCAACCTTCTTGCATAGCTTATCAACCTAATTTCATAGGGAATATGCATCTATCACCTCAATTACTCAGCATGGTTCCCCACTTCAGTGGCAGACTAGATGAGGATCCGCATCTCCATTTGCAAGATTTCTTTGATCTTTGCAGAACACAAAGCGTTCAAGGGCTTACCCCTGAACAAATTAGGTTAATTTTGTTTCCATTTTCATTAAAACTTAATGCTAAATTGTGGTATAATTCTTTGGAACCAGGATCAATTCAATCATGGGAGCAATTAGCAACAAAGTTCTTGAAGAAATTCTTTCCAGCTCAGAAAACCAAATAACTAAAAAGAGAAATTCAACTCTTCCAACAAAAAGATGGCAATTTGTTCTTCGAGGCATGGAAGACTTTAAGAACAAGCTTCTCAAGTGTCCTACGCACAACATGCCTAAGGATGATCAGGTACAAGCATTTTATAAGGGTTTAAATGACACTAACAAAGCAATTGTAGATTCAGCTTGCAATGGAATCTTGATGAGGAAGAGTGGTGAGGAGGCCATCGAGCTATTTGAAGAACTCAGCGAGAACTCACAGCAATTCTCAACAAGGGGAAGGGGCCTTTCGAAAAAACAGGGAGTTTACGAAATTTCTAGTGATAATAGCATGCAATTAGAAATGGAAATTATGAACAAAAAGATTGATATGCTTGTTAATGCAATTTCAACGTTGGGTGGTGTAAAAAACCAAACAAAAGAAATTTGTGCAATTTGTTCTCATTCTGATCATACAACTAATACATGTCCCATGTCTTCTTTCACAGATCAGGAGCTCGCAAACTACATAGGACAGGGAGTGTACCCGCCCAAGAACAACCCTTTTTCAAACACATACAACCCAGAGTGGCGAAACCATCCAAATTTCTCATGGAGCAATAATCAGAACCATCAAGGCACTCAAATGGCACAAGGGCATGCGCAGCAATTCCAGATTGGGAATGGGTTTGATCGGACAATACAAGAAAAGCAGAAGTTGGATTTCGAATCCACCGTTCTTCAATTACTCCAACAGCAACAACAAACAAGCAACCAACAAGGACAGGCTATTCAAAAATTGGAGACACAAATTGGTCAAATTGCTAAGGAGTTAAATGAAAGAAAGGCAGGAGAACTCCCATCACAAACCATACCAAACCCTAGAGGACAAGAACAGCTCCAATCGGTGACAACCCTAGAGGACAAGATTGAGTTTAAAATATTTGATGCACCAAAATTACCACACGATGATCATGAATGTTATAATGTTGATGTGGTTCAGGAAATTTGTGACCAAATATTTCAGGAACATAGTGTCGATCCATTACAAGCCACAGTTACACACTCGCTATCACTATCTCAAGTTGAACAGGAATATGATAATTGGAGGATTGCAGAGACAATACATACCCTTGGAAATCCAAAATCATATTCAGGTAAGTTTGCACCTGTGTTTGAAAATCTTGTGTCTAATAATACTTTTGTTTCTTCTGTTACCAGGACAGCAGACGTGGAGCTGAAGCCACTACCTGAACACTTGAAGAATAAATATTTGGGGGAAAACCAGACGTTACCTGTTATAGTCGCTGCAAAACTAAGCAAGCAGGAAGAAGAGAAGCTGCAGGGAGCCTTGTAAGAGCACAAGGGTGCATTAAGGTGGACCATTGCAGATAGGCTTATGTCAAGATGGTACGGTCAGTACGTTGTTACGAAGATTTTCCCACATGGAGCGTTGGAGGTTCATAGCAAAAAGAAAAATCAAACGTTCAAGGAGAATGGGCATAGTGGGAAACCTTATAATAAGATGAGTTTTGAGCCGCGAGCCATTCAATATATTGCATGAACTCATCAAGTCTAGCTGAAGACAAGAAACACAGCGCTTATTGGGAGGCAACCCAATTTTCAGGGGAGTACTTACACTCTTTATTTATTCATTTCTTTAATCATTTCTTTATTTCTTTATTTTATTTTCTTTCCTTCAAACTGGATGGTAATACATGCCTATTTTAAGTTTTTGTGCGAACATTGAGGACAATGTTCCATCTAAGTTTGGGGGTAGTTATTGCATTTATATTTGATTTATCTTTTAGTTTATTTTATTTTAATTTTTGGATTTTATCTTGAAGGATTGCAGAAAATTTGAAGTCGCCGGGGCGGAGCTGTTTTGAACACATGCATTGATGGCTGTTTTCGAGCAATTTGGAGTCAAAATCTGGAAAAGTGATTCAAAGAGAAGTTGTAGCCTATCTTCTTAGCTTTCCAGCCAAAAAAATTCAGCCCATTTGGACATCTACAGCTCTAGATATCGCCAAAATAGTGACCGCTGCTCGTGCAGAATTTTCAAGACGAATTAGGGAAGAATTTCTGAACTTTTGCATTCTTTTTATTTTTATTTTTCCTTTCCCATTGAGGACAATGTGATATTCAAGTTTGGGGGGGGGGAAGGTTTACAAATTTATTATTATTTTTTTTTTTGGAAAAACAAAAATTTAAAAGGATTTCAATTAATCTCACCATTACACTCTTGAGTTCTTCATTTAGATAAGCATTGAAATATTTTTTTTGGGATAAACAATTTCTTATAAAGTAAGAGTAAGTATACTTATTTACTTTAGGATTGTTGAGTTTCATAATTCCTTACAAAATTGTATGAGTCATGCGATTATACATTAAAAAAAATGTGATGCTTTTTCTGGTGATTATTCCCTTTGATCTAGTCCTAAACCGAGTTTAAGTAAATAGAGTGATAACGAAAAAATATATATGAATAAAGTCAATCTACTCCAATGTTTTGAGTTGCTTAGTAACTAGGGGTATTCATCACCAATGATTACTTTTACGTCAAACGGCAACTTGAAATATGAGTATGCAAAACACTTTAAAGTTTGTGACTTGTTGAGTAACCGGGTGAATTCATCACAAATGTTTTGCATTCGCGTAAAAAGGCAAGTGACAACTTAGAGAAAAGACTAAAAAAAAAAAGGGCAACTTGAAATATGAGTATGCAAAACACTTTAAAGTTTGTGACTTGTTGAGTAACCGGGTGAATTCATCACAAATGTTTTGCATTCGCGTAAAAAGGCAAGTGACAACTTAGAGAAAAGACTATAAAAAAAATTAAAAAAAATAAAATAAAAAAATAAAAAAAACCTCTAGTTTGCTACTCGGTTTGTAGTAGTGAGAAGGGATAATCGCAGATTGAGTTGTTACATACTATAATTTTATTAATTGCATGAAAAATACGATTGGGTTGGGAATTATGAATAAATAATTATACTGGAGAAAGTGGGTATGCTTAGTTTTACTTTATTTACAATTGGTTATATTTTTAATTGCAATTTTGATGCTTACATGATGAGATCTCTTAGTATGATGAGTGGAGTTATTCTTGAGTATTTTTTCCTTGTTCATGATTCTACGTTTTGCTTGAGGACAAGCAAAATCTTACGTTTGGGGGTATTTGATGTGTCTAATTTTTATACAAATATTTTTAATTAATAACCCATTAAAAGTGCTTGTTTTCAATTATATTGTCTATAAGTCGTCTTGTTTCTCTAAGATTTCAATTGATTATTTATTTATGAAGAAATAAGAGTTTTAATGCAAAAAGTGATTATTTCTGATAAAATCGACTAAACAAAGAAAGAAACTATTGATTTATTATTTTTAAGGATTTGTTAAATTTTATATATTACAAATTAATAAAATAGGAGCAAAATACAATTTTAATTGTTATAAGGGTGTAAAAGGAAAGAAATAAATTTACATGGATTTGGACAAGGCAAAAAGATAAAAATCTGTTATTTTAAGTTTATCTAATTAAAATCAAATTTAAATACTAAATTCTAATTTGTATCTTTGCAGATATATCCTAATCTACTGACACATCCAAATCCTATTACCGTACTAGACATACTCTTATAAATAAAGAAGCAAGAAGAGCAAATACAAAAGAACACAGCAAATACAAAAAGCAGCGAACAAAAAAAGAAGAAGAGAGAATACATAGGAACAGAGAGAGAGAAACAGAGGGAAAGAGACTTTTCTCTCTCTGTCTCTTCTTTTCGGATTAAAGGAACAAGAAACAGCGGCGCAGGCATCAAGACCGCTGACTGGGCTTCGAAGTGACGGGCGACAGGGGCTGCTTCGATTTTCGCGTGCGACTGCTTCGATCTGACTGGCTTCGAACTGACAGGACCCAACGTGACTGTGCTTCGATTTCTGGTTCGGCGCAGTTTTCAAGGAAGGATCCAGTATTTGAGACAGAGGGGTTTGCAATAATTTTTTTATTCTTTTTCTCCTCTCTCTAATTTTTGTAATGCAATCCTTGAACAAATTTATTAATATTTTTATTATGAATATGTGCAACTAATTTCATTGTTGGGATGATTGAAACCATAGTCATGTAATGTTTATAATCTTCTAAAACATTACTCTCTTCACTTATTGATTAAGCCTGGTTGTATTGACACAAATTTTATAATATGAATCAAACTTGGTTAGAGTTTCTTCGGAGCAGTCGACTGAGAGTGACAGCAAGTCGACTGACATGAAGAACCTGATGTTATCAAGTTTGCTTATTATAAAACTGACTCTGTTATATGAGTATAGAGATGACCCATATCCTATGCTCATAACTTGTAACACAGGAATCTTTAGGGGTTCTTGGTTTAATCAACTTGAAGGATCTAGATCTGATACCAATTTCTAGAACTTTGAGTGGTTGTTCGTTTCCATTGTTCCTATGCTTTCTTCAAGTGCAACTTAGTAGATACCATGCTAAATACTTAAGGAAAGAAACGAATTAGAGTAGATACCATGCCTAATTCTTGACCTAGGGAAATATTAACTTTAAGGAGTAGATACCATGCCCTTAAAGGAACAAACATGAGTGACGAGAGTAGTGTAGAAGGTGACTTAGCATTCTTGACTATAGGTGGAAATCAAGCCCAACTACTTTAATAGATATTTGTGACTCAATTTGTGATTCTACTTGATCTAGTTTTTTAATCTCTTTATTTTCTTTCAAATAAACTTTTAGAACAAACTTTATGATTTGCATTTTTTTTCTTTGTTTTATTGATTAGTGAGTTAAGTACTACAATTTCTGTGGGATCGACCCTTGCTTTTCACTACGCTTCTATAAACGATTCGTACACTTGCGATGTTTTAATTTGTGTCTAGTTTATCTATTTATTTAGATAGCTGAGACATACAACAGAATTTCAGCAATTCCAGGAGGCAGTTCTTTGGGTGCTCAACACCGCCCCCAACAACGACCATCGGGATCCCAACCCTCAGCCAGCTCCTTGCCATCATCGCTGCTCTCGAAGTCCCAGGCTGGCTCCAAGCCATCACTGCCGTTCCCTAAGTCCTAGGCCGGCTCCGAGCCACCGTCGCCCGTCTCCCGATCACCACCGCCGCTCCCAAAGTTCGTGGCCTACTCTGAGTCACCCCCGTTGTTCTATCACTCCACCACCTACTTAGAGCCATCGCCATCGTAGCCCCAGCCCTCCTCGACATGAAGACGAATCTCAGGGCTTAGCCAGGAAAGACCGAAGGGAGGACTCGGTCTACCGCCGTCTCCACGAGATGGAGAGGCGCCTCGGCCAGCTGGATAGAGATGAGGAGCAACGGGTGAGGAACCTCCGCCCTAAGTAGGCCCCCATTCTCCCGCACCATCATGAGTCCCCTGTCCCGGACAACTTCAAGCCTCCACACTTCGAGACTTACACCAGGGAGTCGGATCCCGCAGATCACATCGAGAGTTTCAAAACTCTCACGATGATCCATCATGCATTCGATGCCCTCCTCTGCAAGACCTTCCCGGCCACACTCAAGGGGCCAGGGGAGTGGTATTCTCGTCTTGCACCGGTGTCTATCTTCTCCTTCGACTAGTTCGAAGGCCTCTTCCTCACGCATTTCGTAAGCAGTTGCCGCTCTGAGAAGACGAGCCCCTCGCTACTCTTCCTCAGCCAAAAGAAGGGCAAACAGCTGAGGGATTATGTCAAGAGGTTCACTGTCGAGGCCAGGTCCATTGCCTCATTGGATCAGTAGGTAGCTTCGGCTGCCTTCCAATCCAATGTCACTAACCCCGACCTTAGGGCTTCCTTGGCCAAGAAGCCTCCTCAGGACTTCTCCGAGCTCCTCCTTAGGAGCGAGAAGTACATCTGAGCTGAAGAGACTCTCAACCACCCCACTCTGGAGGGGTCGTCTTCCGGGAACAAACGGAAGACTGCAGAGGAAGAAGGAGCTAAAAAGCTCCAAAAGGATAACGGGGGTCAGGCGGCGCCCTCTCCCCCACTTCGAGAAGTTTACCCCACTCAACGCGAGTGTCTCTGCCATCCTGATAAAGATTGGGAATGAAGGTCTCCTGCCGCCACCTCCGAAGATGAACACCCCCGGGAAGAAGAGAAACCGGGACAAGTGGTGCCGTTTCCACTGGGACCACGGGCACGACACCGATGATTGTCGGACCCTGAAGGATGAGATCGAGGCCCTTATCCAGAGGGGGCAGCTCACTCAGTTTGTGAGGAGGGACAGAGCCGATCTGCCTCTGCCACCTAGGGGGGCTAACGGGCGAACTGAGCAGCGCACGGAGACTCCGGAGGCCGAAAGTAGAGGCTATCTTGCACCTGATACATGGAGGCCCAATGGGGGGAGATTCTAACTCCTCCCAAAAAGCCTTCATTAGGGAAGTTAACTCTGTGTAGAGCCATCCTCCCCAAAGGGCCTATGAGTCCCTGTGACGTTCTCTAATAGGGACTTGGAAGGTGTCCGCACGCCCCACTGCGATGCACTCGTCATCAACCTCAAAATGGCCAACTTTGACATTCACCGGGTGTTGGTGGACAATGGAAGTTCGGTCAACATCCTCTTCTTGGAGGTATTCAAAGGCCTCCAGCTATCAAGAGACCGGATCAAGTCGGCTGGCTACACTCTTCATGGGTTCACTGGGGTTCCGATAACGATCGAGAGAGTTATAAATGTAATACCCTGATTTTCGAATATATGAAAGATTATTTATTTTTATATATGGTGTGCACGTGTAATATTTTGGCTATTATTTTCAACATGATGAATAAGAATGTTGTATTCTATAAAGCATTTTCCTAAAGCCCAAATGTCAGTTTACTTATCTTTCTTTTAAAATAATTATTTTGGCCCAATTAATTTAAGCCCATGGATTTAATCCCTTTTTTTTACAACATAGAATGTGTAGCATCGTTTTTTTTTAGACTTGTCATTTGTGTACAAGTTTTAGTAGGGTGATTGGTGCACACACGTGCATGTTGCATACACGTGTAGAGCACACCCTTGTTTGGCCGGTTGGAGTAAGTAGTGGGTTGGAGTCATGGGCGGTTATGCAAGGTGTGGGTAGTTTTACAACCCCCTAGTCAATCCTAGCCTTTGATCCTATAACCATCTACTGAATCCTAGCCTTCCATCTCACTCCTTTTGGTGTATAAATACCCCCCTCTCATCCATTGTTCTTTACACTAAGATTATTTTATGAGATTATTATTGTGAGAGAGTGTGTGTGGAGACCGGGCATCATCATCTGGAGATCTTCGGCAAGGAGCAAGGAGCAAGGAACAAGGAAGGTGCGTTGCATTAAGGAGTTTTTCTGGACTTTGATTACTTCGTCAATAAGGTGGGTGTTTCTCAGGACTTCTAAAGTAGAAAATATGCCATATTTGTGATGATTGTTATTATGCTTATGAGAAGTAAATTCAAACGTACTAGAATTGCTTGAGTATGTTTATGATGATAATTGTGGAAGACTAATAGTGAAATAATAACACTGCAATCAATGACGAATTGGGTCGGTACAGTCGACTGTCGTTGGATAAGTCGACTGGTACGAGACATCTGTTTTATGTTTTGTTAGAAGTTTCATGACCTATATGTGTATAATTAAAATGAAATAGTAAGGCTAAACTCATATTCTTCATGGTATACATGACTGAGGAGCCATGAGCATGTGGAAAAAGAACTAGTGATGATTAATGAAACTAAGAATGGCCTGTGCAGTCGACTGGTGTTATGAACAGTCGACCGATGCTTTGTTTAAACTATGAATAATCCAGTAGTTTCATGAAATGAGGTATCTTTCTATTGTGTTATTCTAGTGTAATGGATTGAGATTTATATTTTCATCTCTGCAAGAAAGTTATGAACAAGTATAAATGCATGTTTAAACACTTCCTTGAAGAAAAGACAATGTTAGTTACTTGAAATTCCATACTGCGATATTACTGAACAATTAAGAAATTTCATGCCTATGAAACATGAAAGTATGTATATTGTGATTTGACACCATGATGCATGAACCTGTAAGAAAGATAATCCTTTAATTTGAAATGTGAATCTGTCCAGTCGACTTAATGTGAGTAGCAAGTCGACTGAGCTGAACATAGAAATGTATTGTTAAAAACCCCCAGGACAGACAACTGATGGAATAACAGTCGACTGTCACATGAATGATTTTTGAAAATAGAAAGCTGCGGAACAGCCGACTGGCCATGTGCAGCAGTCGACTCTCCCGAGTGATTATGAAGAACTGGAATTGACTGTACAAGTCGACTGGTCTTTTCCAAGTCGACTGTACAGAACGTATTTTGATATGTCAGAGATTTCCGTTGATTGTTGTTAAAAGTTGTGAACTTTATGATCGATGTTGATAAACTCCATTTATTGCTGCATGAATGTACATGAAAGGAATCATAGTTTTGAATTGATAATTGCATGAATATGAAAGTTAAGAACATGATATGCTCAGGAAATGAAAATGAATTCCTGAGTTGGAATTCCTCAAACTGGAAGTTGTGAATTGGAAATTGAACAAAGGAGTTTCTAAGTCTCCCCCAGCAATGGAAATGAAATGAAAATGAGAATTTAAAGACCAAGGTTGGTCACATATTGAAATGAATGAATAAGTCCGGTTTAGTGGAGAGGCTAATTCCAGAACTTTGATTTTTATTCATGATTCTATTAAAATAAGGACTAGTACATAGTGGAGATGTGATGAAAGTAAGAGAAAAATATTGAGTATGAGGGCTATTGGGTAGTGGCGAGAGTGTATCCCAGAAATTCCCATGATGAGTCTGGGTGAGGATACTACTCCAGAGTACCGTCCCAGTGGCGATGCTCGTGGGATGTTTGAAGACTACGGGTGGTGTCATGTCTATGGTGAGAGCTGAATTACCACAGGATGTCTGCATGATGAGTCATGTCAGCGATGGGATTCCCTCCAGAGTGCCTAGACATGAGTTCGTAAGTCGGAAAATATCTAGGATACTTACCGTAATTACAGTAGTAGATTAAGTCATGGCGAGGGATTGAACCCTACAAAAATGAAGAACGATTAAGAGGCTTGCCCTCAGACCTATGTAGTATGGGATGCATAGAATCCGAACAAGTGTACATTAGTGTCATGTAAATTAAATAATTGCATTAAGGATTAAGTGCACAATCACAACACGACATCAATAAGATTTCCCTCTTTTCTTTTATTTTGAATGTGAACAAGTTTGTGATCTGTTAAGAAATGAGAATCGTTATACTGTTTCTGGCATAGAGAGGATGGCCATGTATCACTATCATCGGTTGAATAAACTGACGTACCCACAGTTTTGTATGCAGGACAAATTACATGTTAAAGAGGAATGGATGCATAAAGATTTTACCATGTTGTTGTACATTTATGTAAATGTTGTAAATTTTTACTTCCGCTGTGCAAATGAAAAGTGTAATATATGATGTAAACTCTGATGTAAAGTGAAAAGTTTAAATTCCTTGTAAAGTTGTACTGAAGAAAGTGAAAAGATCCTGTAGAACATCTCGAATTCAGTGTATTTGGGATTCGGGGCGTTACAGAGTGGTATCAGAGCCACGCTTTCTATGCTTTCTACACTTGTACAAATTTATAAGGAACGACACCTTAGAAGTGGACATTAGAGTGTGTGTTTGAGTTTAGAGATTTAAATGTAAGTGACTTACGTTTGTGTTGCTCTATGACTTATGCTCCTTCCTCCCTACTTTCTAAGATGGCTGATCACTTCGACCCTGCTGGAGACGACGACTGGCATATCATTGAGGAAGAGTACCATCCTGGACAGGCTGATTCTGAGGACGAGTATCACCCTGGACAAGCAGATTCTGATGAGGAGGAGTGGCCTGAATCTCGAGAGATTACCCCACCTCCAGACTCGTCTGACGATTCTTCTTCTGATGAAGAAGAGGGACCAGTTCTGAGTAGCACTGTGGCTTCTCTTCAGAGGCAGGTGGAAACACTGCGAGATAGAGTTGGAGTATTAGAAGCTCAGCTGGCGAAGTGGAAGGACGACTTTTCTGTTCTCAGTCACCGGGTATGGGAACTTGAGAAGAGAAAGAACCTGACAGATGTGCTGAAGGACGAAGTTGATGAACTACGGGGAGAACTTCGAGAAGCGAAGATGACCCGTAGGAGTTAGATTGTTGTAGCTTCTATTTCTTTCAATCTGATGTCAAAAATGTTTTAATTCGAATGTATAAACTTTTGAATTCAATGAAATGCAAGTTGATTTAAGTTCTTGTCTTATACTTCGAATTTAATGGATCTTTTGCATCAGAATATGTCGAGAAGAGGAGCTAGGAATGGGGAAGGTTTGGATCTGGAGACCGAACTTGCAAGGGTCTACCAGACGCTTAATGCAGTGGCTATGAACCAAGAAAGGGGGCCGGTGAATCCAGTGCCCGAGGCGATTAAGCTAGTGGAATCATTCAAGAGAATGAAACCACCTGTATTCTAGGGAAAGTCAGACCCAAATGCGGCTGAAAACTGGGTTCGGCAAGTGGAGACAATCTTCGAGGTGTTGGAGACCCCGGAAGGCAGCAAGGTCAAATTGGCAACTTAGCAACTGGAGAAGGATGCGGCTGTTTGGTGGCAGTCGATGAAGAGGACCATGGGAGGTATAGCGCTCGGCTGGGAGGAAATTCTGGAAGAATTCCGCAGTCATTATTTCCCCTCCGATGTTCAAGAGAAGAAGGCTATGGAGTTTCTGTCATTTCAGCAAGGCAGCATGTCAGTGAGGGAGTATGAGACTAAGTTTACTCAGCTCTCTAGGTATGCTCCAGAACTGGTGATGGATGAGGCTAAAAAGGCTCGTAAGTTCGAGCATGGGCTGAGACCAAGCTTGAGATCCCGGATGATACCTCTTGGTATCAGAAGATTCGACAAGTTGGTCAAGAGGGCAGCAGCGACGGAGGCAGATATGGAGCAGTTCCATGTTGTTCAGAACCGGAGGAACAACTGGCAGTCTGGAAAGAGGCCCGCCAATTCTGGGAGTTTCAAGGGACAACCATCTGCACAAGGTTCAAACCGACAGGGGCGAACGCTGTTAGTGTAGCTGGAGGACCCAGAAACAATGTGGTGAGACCTTCTGCAGTCACTTGCTACAACTGTGGTGAGACGGGACATTACAAATCTCAATGTCTCAAACCACGAGCTGGCAATCACAATGTGCCAATACAGCAGACTGGGAAGAGGCCGTACCAACCAGGGCGAGTATTTGCCTTGACGGAAGCTGATGCTGATGAGGCAGATCAGGTCATCTCTGGCGAACTTTATCTAAATGGAATGAAAGCTGTTGTATTGTTCGATACTGGATCCTCTCATACATTTGTGTCTCCTAGATTTGCTAAAGTGTTGGGAGTTGAACCGAAGATTTTTCCAGGCAAGATCTTAGCAGTAGCTACTCCATCAGGGGAAACTTTGACCACTGATCGGTATTATGCTGATTGCGAGATTGTGATTGGAGATCGAGTCTTTGGCATTGATCTGATCGAGCTGACTATCTTGGGAGTCGATGTTATCATTGGCATTGATTGGATGTCGGTGTACAGTGCAAGCATCGAGTGCAAGACCAAGACAGTGACAGTGAAGGCTCCAAGTGGACATGAAGTCAATTTCCAAGGAAAGCAGAAATGTTCTAAGCTGGTGGCAACTATCCATAAGAAAGAGACTCCTGTGGAAGTGCAAGGGATTCCTGTGGTTCGGGACTATCCGACTGTGTTCTTGGAAGATTTTCCTGGGTTACCTCCACATCGTGATGTAGAGTTCAGCATCACTGTTCAACCGGGAAGTGCACCCATTTCTAAGGCACCGTGTAGGATGGCTCCAGTGGAACAGGATGAGGTGAAACGGCAAATTGAGGAACTGTTGGAGATAGGCTTTATTCAACCTATTGCGTCACCTTGGGGAGCACCAGTGCTTTTGGTAAAGAAGAAGGATGGATCGATGAGAATGTGTATCGATTACCGAGAGCTGAATAAGGTCACTGTTCAGAATAAGTATCCTATTCCTCAAATTGATGACTTGTTCGATCGTCTACAAGGAGCAGCTGTATTCTCCAAAATAGATCTTCGATCAGGATATCACCAAGTTCGAGTGAAAGCCGAAGATGTGCACAAAACTGCATTTAGAACTCGGCATGGGCATTACGAATTCTTAGTTATGCCATTCGGAGTGACGAATGCACCCGCCATCTTCATGGATTTAATGAACAGAATTCTGAGGCCGTTCATTGATTTTTTCGTCGTGGTATTTATCAACGATATTCTCGTGTACTCCAAGTCAGAGAAGGAGCACACCGAGCATCTGGCAGCAGTTTTGCAGAAGTTGGAAGAGCAGAAGTTGTATGCCAAGTTATCCAAGTGTGATTTCTGGAAATCTGAAGTGGCATTTCTAGGTCACATCCTTTCTAAGGAGGGAGTGGCGACTGACCCTCAGAAGATAGAGGCAGTGAGAGATTGGGCTAGGCCTACTACAGTGAAGGAAGTCAGAAGTTTTCTTGGGATGACTGGATACAACAGGAGATTCATTCAAGGTTATGCTCAGATAGCTGTGCCGCTTACTGGACTGACCAAGAAGAATGTGAGCTTCAAGTGGACCGAGCAATGTGAGGCGAGCTTTCAGGAGTTGAAAGAGAAGCTGACTACTGCACCTATTTTGGCTCTGCCTAGAGCAGGTGTTGAATATGATGTTTATAGCGATTCTTCACATCGTGGGCTTGGTTGTGTCTTAATGCAAGAAGGTAGAGTAATCGCTTATGGGTCTAGGCAACTACGACCACATGAGAAAAATTACCCGACTCATGATCTGAAATTGGCTGCGATTATCTTTGCTTTGAAGCAATGGAGACACTATGTGTACGGTGAGAAGTTGAACATGTACACGGACCACAAGAGCTTGAAGTATATATATCAGCAGAGGGATCTGAATCTGAGGCAGCGAAGATGGTTGGAAGTGCTCGAGGATATGCGACCTGAGATCAAGTATCATCCTGGGAAGGCTAACGTTGTTGCTGATGCACTTAGTCGCAAAGAGCAGTTTGGCCAGTTTGATTACAACTCAGAAGCATCTGATTGAGGAGCTGGACCGAGCAGGTATTGAGGTTGTCTTGCAAGGATTGGGAGCATCTTTGGCTCAGTTGAGGCTTCAGCCTACTTTGAATGCAAGGATCATTGCAAGTCAGGAAGTTGATGCTGATATTTTGAGATAAAGGAGCAGGTTGGGGCTGGCAGGTTGCCCGGATTTCAAATCAGGGATGGAATGCTGTGGTTCGGAGATAGACTGTGTGTTCCAAATCAGGCAGGACCTGAAAGAGAGTATTCTTCAGGAGGCGCATGCTACTCTTCTGTCTGTACATCCTGGGAGTACTAAGATGTACAAAGACATCAAACAGCATTTCTGGTGGTCAGGTTTGAAGCGGAATGTGGCTGAATTTGTGGCGAAGTGTGAGGTTTGTCAGCAAGTCAAAGCCGAAAATTAGAGACCCGGAGGTCTATTACAGCCGTTACCTATTCCGGAATGGAAGTGGGATAACATCAGTATGGATTTCATTACGGAATTGCCTAAGAGTCCTAAAGGCAATGATGCGATTTGGGTTATAGTCGATCGACTGACCAAGTCCGCTCACTTTTTGGCGATAAAACTCACTGCTTCGATGGACAAGTTGGCTGAGTTGTATGTTGGCGAGATCGTCCGGCTTCATGGTGTTCCCTCAACTATTGTGTCTGATCGAGATGCGCGGTTTACTTCGCATTTCTGGAGGAGTCTTCAGATAGCTTTGGGTACCAAGACAGATTTCAGCACTGCTTTTCATCCGCAAACCGATGGGTAGACCGAGAGAGTCAATCGTATTCTTGAGGATATGCTTAGGTGTTGTATACTAGACTTTGGAGGCAGTTGGGAAAAGCATTTACCCTTGGTAGAGTTTGCCTACAACAACAGTTTTCAGGCTAGTATTGGGATGGCGCCGTACGAAGCTTTGTATGGCAGGAAGTGCAGGACTCCTGTTTGTTGGTATGAAGTTGGGGAGCGTCAGTTGTTTGGTCCTGAGCTTGTGCAGCAAACTTCTGAGAAGATTGTTCTGATCAGGAAAAGGTTGGTGGAAGCTCAGAACAGGCAGAAAAGCTATGCAGACAACCGGAGAAGGGACCTTGAGTTTGAGGTTGGTGACTTCGTCTTTCTGAAAGAATCACCCAGTAAAGGTGTGGTTCGATTTGGCAAAGGCGGGAAGTTAGCTCCGAGGTTTATAGGCCCGTATAAGATATTGAAAAGGATAGGGAAAACTGCTTATCGGCTTGAATTACCGGAAGAGTTGTCTCAGGTGCACAATGTCTTCCATGTGTCTATGCTGAGAGGTTATATCCCAGATCCGAGTCATCATTTGCCTGAAGTGCCGGAAGGTTTGCAGTTGGATCTGAACTACATCGAGTCTCCTGTCGAGATTGTTGACCGTAGGGAGAAAGTCTTGAGGAATAAGACGATACCAATGGTCAAGGTGGTCTGGGAAACCATTTGGTGGAAGTGGCTACTTGGGAATCTGAGGAGAGGATGTTGAAGGACTATCCTGAGCTTTTTGCTTGATTGTATCTTTGTATTCTTTTGTTCTTGTGTTGTGTTGTATCTTTGTTTTTCTCGCTCTTGACTGTAGTTCCGGGGACGGAACTATTCTAAGGAGGGAGTGTTGTAATACCCTGATTTTCGAATATGTGAAAGATTATTTATTTTTATATATGGTGTGCACGTGTAATATTGGCTATTATTTTCAACATGATGAATAAGAATGTTGTTTTCTATAAAGCATTTTCCTAAAGCCCAAATGTCAATTTACTTATCTTTCTTTTAAAATAATTATTTTGGCCCAATTAATTTAAGCTCATGAATTTAATCCATTTTTTTTTTACAACATGGAATGTGTAGCATCTTTTTTTTTAGACTTGTCATTTGTGTACAAGTTCTAGTAGGGTGATTGGTGCACACACGTGCATGTTGCATACACGTGTAGAGCACACCCTTGTTTGGCCGGTTGGAGTAAGTAGTGGGTTGGAGTCATGGGCGGTTATGCAAGGTGTGGGTAGTTTTACAACCCCCTAGTCAATCCTAGCCTTTGATCCTATAACCATCTACTGAATCCTAGCCTTCCATCTCACTCCTTTTGGTGTATAAATACCCCCCTCTCATCCATTGTTCTTTACACTAAGATTATTTTATGAGATTATTATTGTGAGAGAGTGTGTGTGGAGACCGGGCATCATCATCTGGAGATCTTCGGCAAGGAGCAAGGAGCAAGGAACAAGGAAGGTGCGTTGCATTAAGGAGTTTTTCTGGACTTCGATTACTTCGTCAATAAGGTGGGTGTTTCTCAGGACTTCTAAAGTAGAAAATATGCCATATTTGTGATGATTGTTATTATGCTTATGAGAAGTAAATTCAAACGTACTAGAATTGCTTGAGTATGTTTATGATGATAATTGTGGAAGACTAATAGTGAAATAATAGCACTGCAATCAATGACAAATTGGGTCGGTACAGTCGACTGTCGTTGGATAAGTCGACTGGTACGAGACATCTGTTTTATGTTTTGTTAGAAGTTTCATGACCTTATATGTGTATAATTAAAATGAAATAGTAAGGCTAAACTCATATTCTTCATGGTATACATGACTAAGGAGCCATGAGCATGTGGAAAAAGAACAAGTGATGATTAATGAAACTAAGAATGGCCTGTGCAGTCTACTGGTGTTATGAACAGTCGACCGATGCTTTGTTTAAACTATGAATAATCCAGTAGTTTCATGAAATGAGGTATCTTTCTATTGTGTTATTCTAGTGTAATGGATTGAGATTTATATTTTCATCTCTGCAAGAAAGTTATGAACAAGTATAAATGCATGTTTAAACACTTCCTTGAAGAAAAGACAATGTTAGTTACTTGAAATTCCATACTGCGATATTACTGAACAATTAAGAAATTTCGTGCCTATGAAACATGAAAGTATGTATATTGTGATTTGACACCATGATGCATGAACCTGTAAGAAAGATAATCCTTTAATTTGAAATGTGAATCTGTCCAGTCGACTTAATGCGAGTAGCAAGTCGACTGAGCTGAACATAGAAATGTATTGTTAAAAACCTCCAGGACAGACAACTGATGGAATAACAGTCGACTGTCACATGAATGATTTTTGAAAATAGAAAGCTGCGGAATAGCCGATTGGCCATGTGCAGCAGTCGACTCTCCCGAGTGATTATGAAGAACTGGAATTGACTGTACAAGTCGACTGGTCTTTTCCAAGTCGACTGTACAGAATGTATTTTGATATGTCAGAGATTTCCGTTGATTGTTGTTAAAAGTTGTGAACTTTATGATCGATGTTGATAAACTCCATTTATTGCTGCATGAATGTACATGAAAGGAATCATAGTTTTGAATTGATAATTGCATGAATATGAAAGTTAAGAACATGATATGCTGAGGCAATTCATGAGTTGGAATTGCTCAAATTGGAAGTTGTGAATTGGAAATTGAACAAAGGAGTAGCTAAGTCTCCCCCGGCAATGGAAATGAAATAAAAAATGAGAATTTAAAGACCAAGGTTGGTCACGTATTGAAATGAATGAATAAGTCCGGTTTAGTGGAGAGGCTAACTCCAGAACTTTGATTTTTATTCATGATTCTATTAAAATAAGGACTAGTACATAGTGGAGATGTGATGAAAGTAAGAGAAAAACATTGAGTATGAGGGCTATTGGGTAGCGGCGAGAGTGTATCCCAGGAATTTCCATGATGAGTCTGGGTGAGGATACTACTCCAGAGTACCGTCCCAGTGGCGATGCTCGTGGGATGTTTGAAGACTACGGGTGGTGTCATGTCTATGGTGAGAGCTGAATTACCACAGGATGTCTGCATGATGAGTCATGTCAGCGATGGGATTCCCTCCAGAGTGCCTAGACATGAGTTCGTAAGTCGGAAAAATATCTAGGATACTTACCGTAATTACAGTAGTAGATTAAGTCATGGCGAGGGATTGAACCCTACAAAAATGAAGAACGATTAAGAGGCTTGCCCTCAGACCTATGTAGTATGGGATGCATAGAATCCGAACAAGTGTGCATTAGTGTCATGTAAATTAAATAATTGCATTAAGGATTAAGTGCACAATCACAACACGACATCAATAAGATTTCCCTCTTTTCTTTTATTTTGAATGTGAACAAGTTTGTGATCTGTTAAGAAATGAGAATCGTTATACTGTTTCTGGCATAGAGAGGATGGCCATGTATCACTATCATCGGTTGAATAAACTGACGTACCCACAGTTTTGTATGCAGGACAAATTACATGTTAAAGAGGAATGGATGCATAAAGATTTTACCATGTTGTTGTACATTTATGTAAATGTTGTAAATTTTTACTTCCACTGTGCAAATGAAAAGTGTAATATATGATGTAAACTCTGATGTAAAGTGAAAAGTTTAAATTCTTGTAAAGTTGTACTGAAGAAAGTGAAAAGATCCTGTAGAACATCTCGAATTCAGGTGTATTTGGGATTCGGGGCGTTACATTGTGGAGAGCACCATCCCCGACCCTTGCGAGTCATCTGCCGACCCTTCGGTCTAGACCGTTTATGTGGATGGGTCTTCTTGCGCCGACGGAAGTGGGGCTGGCGTTATCTTGATCGGCCCAGACACTTTCTTCCTTCCAATACTCCCTCCTCTTGAACTTCCCGGCATCAAGCAACAAAGCAGAGTATAAGGCCCTCATAGCGGGGCTCTGCATGGCTCGCAAAGCCAGGGCCAAGCGAGTCAGAGTCTTTAGTGATTCACAATTGGTCGTTAACCAAGTGTCAGGGGAATACGAGGCAAGGGATGAGCGTATGGCCAAGTAATTAACAAAGGTTAGAGAGCTTCTAGCCTTATTCGAAGATGTACAACTCCAGCAGGTTCCTCGGAAGGAAAACGCGCAGGCGGATGCTCTCTCTAAGCTCGCCTCCTTGTCCTTCCAAGGTCTAGAACGGACCGTCTTGATAGAGGTCCTTCTCAGACCAAGTATTGATGAAGACGACCCGGATCCAATGGAAGCCTACCCCTTAACATTGGGGGAAAACTGGATGAAGCCCCTCCTCGAGTACCTTAGAGACGGAGTCCTTTCCAAAGACCCGAAAGAGGCAAGGAGGATTAGGACACGAGCTGAGCGGTACACACTCCTTGACGGAGTCATGTACAAACGCTCTTATACCCAGACCGACGGTCGACCCTATCTGCGGTGCCTTTCCCCAGAGGAAGCGCTCTATGCCCTAAAGGAGGCCAATGACGGTCTGTGTGGCACGCACTTGGGAGCGAGATCCCTGGCTCGGAAACTCTTAAACTATGGCTACTTCTGGCCCACGCTACTGAGTGACTCCGAGGAGTACGTCCGCAAGTGCGACTTCTGCCAGAAATTTACCCCGATCCGTCGCCTGCCCCAAGCACAACTCACCTCCTTGGCGAGTCCAATCTCCTTCGCAATGTGGGGGATGGATTTGCTCGGACCATTCCGTCCAGCGCCGGGCCAGCTAAAGTTCTTCGTAGTAGCAATAGACTACTTCTCAAAATGGATAGAGGCTGAACTTCTTTCGACAATCACCGAGCACAAGGTCCAGAAGTTCTTTTGGAAGAACATCATTTGCCAGTTCGGGGTACCTCGCATCCTCGTAACCGACAACGGGACTCAATTCGCGGGAATGACCTTCTGCAACTTTGGCGCCGACCTCGGCATTCAGCAGCGATTCTCCTCGATAGCTTACCCTCAGTCCAATGGCCAAGCGGAGAATGCCAATCGTCAAATCCTCTCCGACCTGAAGAAGAGGATTTACAAATCCACTAAGGGGCTATAGGTCGAACAACTCCCCAATGTGCTTTGGAACTATTGCACCACCAAAAGAGCTCCGACGGGGGAATCCCCCTTCAACCTCACATATGGATTCGAAGCTTTCACCCCCTTAGAGGTGGGCCTGCCTTCACCCCGACTAATAGCCTACAGTGAAGCGCAGAACGCGAACCAGCTTCGCAACTGCCTAGACCTCATAGATGAGGTCTACGAGAGAGCCGCAATTCGACAAGAGACCTACCGCCGTAGGATCACTCAGTCTTACAACAAGAGGGTATGGCCAGCCAACCTTAAAGAGGGAGACCTAGTGCTCTGAAAGTTGTCAATTTTCAATCCAACCAAAAAAAAGGCAAGTTGGCACCCAATTGGGAAGGACCATATAGGGTCTCCAGAGTTATTCGCCCAGGCGCGTATAAACTCGAAGACCCAGGGGACATGAGAATACAGAGGACATGGAACGCGGAGCACTTGATGAAGTACCAAGAGGGTGTTTAAACACCACTCCAAGCAACTTCTCCAAGAGCGCTCCATAAGACATGTCTACAGTCCTTACTTGTATTTTCTTTTTATCAAAATGTAAAGGCGACTCGCAACTTAGAAGCGGCCGCCCAATTGTTCTCACTAAAAAGAAATCTTTTCTCGCAAGTTCTGTATTTTTGAGTAGTCTAACTCTACTTCTCAAGTTCTCTATTTTTTGGTAGTCTAACTCTACTTATAAAAAAAATTTCATTAAAATGACACGCTTGGAGTCCAAC
This sequence comes from Hemerocallis citrina, assembly GCA_017893485.1. NCBI lineage: Eukaryota > Viridiplantae > Streptophyta > Magnoliopsida > Asparagales > Asphodelaceae > Hemerocallis > Hemerocallis citrina. The sequence continues at coordinate 105,400,212 of CM030365.1, forward strand.
ACTTGGTTCGACTCTGCTTCAACTACTTGCTTCTAAGCGAGTACGAAGCGGATCACCATTTGGAATTGCTCCTACGGCTATTGATATTTTCTAAACGTCACACTTGGGTTCCAACACTTGGTTTGAAGCTGCTTCGACTACTTGCTTCTAAGCGAGTACGAAGCGGATCACCCTTCAGAATTGCCCCTACAGCTGCTGAAATTTTCTAAACGACGCGCTTGGAGTCCAACACTTGGTTCAACTCTGCTTCAAGTACTTGCTTCTAAGTGAGTACGAAATGAATTACCATTCGGAATTGCTCCTACAGCCATTGGTATTCTCTAAAAAACAAGTTCAGAGTCCAACACTTGGTTCGACGCAACTTTTGCTACTCGCAAATGTAAGTATAAAGCGTCCCACCATTCGGAATTGCTCCTACAACTGTTGGCAACTACAAATGCTAGCAAAGCACACAAGTTCACATAGCAAGTGTTATTTTATTAAAGTTTGAGAGACAAGTCTAATTACAAACAACCGACTCAACTTTACATCGAGATACAAAACATGTGAAACCAAAATTACAAGATTACGGATAGCTACTTCAGTGCCTCTGAGGGGCGGGGATACTTCGGTTGAGAGACACACGGGGGCGATGAATGTTGTACTGCCGATGCCCTACCTCGGCGGACGTCCCTAGGCCGGCGAGCCAAGAAGCATCATCCGCACCCAATCTAATAGTGGCCCCAATAGATGCTCCGCTCGACGAGGCGGCCACACCACTTTGCGCATCTCCAGGGTTATGATGTATGAGCGACGAGCGAAGTGCGAGCTCGTGGAATGATATCCCCCTGTTATACTCCTCTCGGGTGCAAGAGGTAGTTCTGACAGTGCTTCCCTCAGATCGTGGTCGAAGACGAGCGAACTCTGCCTCGAGCTCGACAATCCACTTTTTAAGCGAGCCATCCTTTACGATTATTTTTAAATGAGGCAGCCGCATCAAGCCTGCCCCTCGAGAGCCATCGGTGATCGTCCGCCGAAGGTGAGCAACCTCCATGCTCTTATCGAAGGTCACCTTCTTCAGCTCGTCCCTCTCTGCTGTCACCTGAGACAGAGAGTGGAGAAGGCGCTTAAGCTTCAAGCAGAGGTTGGCAGCCGCCGACGAGCCCACGTCATCGCCTTCAGGGGTTTTCTCGTTAATCCTACCTTCTAATCGTCTCCTCTCTATGTCTCGACAAACTAGGTTTGATCTCAGGTGATTCAGATCATACTTCGCTTTACGGAGATTCGACTCCACTTCGCGAAGCCGCTCTTGGTTCCTCGTGAGCCCCAATCTCGTCGCCCCTAGACCAGCATTGAGACAAGCCACTTCGGCTATCCGAGGCACTTTGGCAATCTGTAGCGCTTCGAGGATCTGAAAAGAGCTAGAGCACGGAGCTACTAAGTTCACACGACTCGTACACTTAGACAAAGTTCGAAATTTCTCCAACACTTAGACAAAAAGAAATAGAAAATTTCTCCAACACTTAGACAAAAAGAGATATAAAACTTCTCCAACACTTAGACGAAAAAAGAGATAGAAATTTTTTCATTCAAAGTAAAGGCGGTGGCCAGTCCGCAACGAGGCAATACATACAAAAAAAAGAAGAGAAGCAACTAAGTCAAGGAGCCACCTCGAGGTGCTGCTCCGAGGCGCCCTCGCTCGGCAAAAGCACGAGCGCCCCTTCGGGATTCGCCACCTCCTCGTCATTGCCTTCGGCTTCGTCACCTTCCCCTTCGGGCTCGACCTCGACTAGGGGAATGATCTCCTCACCTTCTACCGGGTCGTAGAGGTGGTACCCCGAGCTGTCGAAGTCGGGGAAACGAGCTGCCACATGCTTCAGGGCCTGAGCGTAGGCCTCCTCCATATTGGTCATCATGTGGGCCTCCACCTCGTCTTGGATGGCCTTCCTCGCCTTGTCCACTTTCGCCTCCTGCTCCTTCAGCGCCTCCTCCGATGCCTTCAGGGACTTCGCCAGCTCCTCCTCGACGCGAGCCTTCTCCTTCTCCAACACCTCGACCTTTGCCGCTTTAGTTGCTGAGCGCTCGAGCACCTGGGCAAGAGCAGCCTCGAGGACGCCGACCTCGACAGCTCGCGATGCCGAGAGCCGTTGCTCGACCTCGAACAACTTCACTGCCTTGGCACGCTCCACCCGCTCTCGGTGGATCGACGCCTTCAGCTCCTTCTGCTTGGTGAACTGCTCGAGCATGTGGCTGAAGTGGCAGATGGTCTGAAAACAGAAGAAGAAGAACGTGAGAACCAAAAATCATGAACTCTGATATTTAAGAGAGCAGAGTGAGAACACTTACCAACATCGTCGATCGGGAGATCTCCAATGCGTCGTCACAGACCATGCCAGCCTTTAGAGCCTCGCGATCCTTCGGGGTCGGCAAGTGGCGCACGGCCTGCATGCACATTGCTGCGTCGTCGAGTAAGCCATCGAGCTTCATCATTCTCTAGTCCGGGCCGAAGAGCTTCTTGTGTTCCTTGGTGAGGATGGCCTCAGCCTCGGCCGTAAGCGGTGGCACCTCAAGGGCCAGTGCAGCACCGGCCGAGAACGCCCTGCTCGAAGACTCGGGGGCATCAGCTGAGGGGAGCGTGGCCTATGGAGCCGAGGGGGAGTCGCTGACCAAGTCAACAATGGCCGTAGGAGCCGAGGGCATCTGAGCTGCTCGGCTGGAAGGGGGCCCTGTCGTTGTCCTCTTCCTCTTTTTGCTGTCCGTCGCCTTCGCCACTGCCGGGGGCTTCTGAAGAAGAAAAATCAGAGAAAGAGTTAGTGACATAAAAGGAAACATATATAAGCTAAGAAAAAAGAAGTAAAAATAGACGGAGCGTACTAGGGTCGATCAGACTGAGATCCCCACCGAAAAGGACCTCCTCGGTGATATCTTTCCAACCGAGGGTAGGAAGACCGAGGATCTTCCACACGACCTCCTCTTCTTCCTTAGTCAGCACCGACTTGGCCTTCGCCCACTTCGAAACATCCTCCTTCCACACCGTTGGAAAGCTTCACGGCTCGGGGCCTCAGATCAAAAAATACTTCTCCTTCCAATGCTTGATGGAGTTCGGGTTCTCGATCAGTTTGACCCCCCTCCTCGGCAACAAGTAGTACCGGTACTCCATCTTGCTCATTCGACAGATCCGGTAGAGGCTACGAAGAATGATGAGCTAAGGCTGGACGCCGACCGCCTGGCTCTGGAGGATGAAGGCGATAATGTGCCGCCACATGTTCGGTATGAACTGCACCGAACTCAAGCCATACCACTACAGCACCTCGACTATGAATGGCGGCAGGGGTAGCCGAAGGCCGGCATTGAGTGCGCCATATGGGAAGACGCAGTTTTTGGCGACGTCCCCATACATGCTCGAAAGCCTGGACTGGGGAGGAGCAGGGTGTACTCCTTCGAAATCCGGAACCCCTTTCGAATTTGATGATGATCCGCCTTGGTCATAACCGAGGGGATCTCATCTACCTCGGAAGGGTCCCTCGGACTGTTCTCTTCGTAGGCATCCGATCTCCTTTGCACCGCCTCGACAAAATATCTCTAGAGTAGCTCCTGACCATTCCGAGGGTTGATAGTTTCGACGGTAGCCGACCCAGTGCACCAGCCCCCCTCACATTCTCCACAACAGTCTCGACGATGGCCGACTTCACCACTTCTTTCCCCTTGCTCGGGGGGACCACTAAAGCTCGTTCGGTCTCTTGGTCTGAGGTGGAGGTCTCATTCCCCGACGACACTCTAAACATTTTGAGTTAAGGTTAAGATAATTTACCTTGAAGTGACGTCTACGGTTGGAAAGATTGCCGGAAAGTATAATCGCTTGGCCACAAACGCAAGCAGCGCCGCTCGAGAGCAAAAATGACTTGAGTGAAAAGTGAAGTGAAAGTGAGAAGTAAGAAATGAGGAGAAGGGGAGGCGGTGAAAATTTATAGCGTCAAGGCAGATTCGGGTGGGCTTTCGAATGCTTTGGCCCCTCACAGCGGCCCACTAGAAGCCTAAACGCCAAAATTCTCGTGATCCATGCCTCTTGCCTCAGGATTCGCGCCTGATCTTCATCAGACGGCCCAGATCGTGCCACGTCACTCAGATCCCAAATCCGAGCAACTTGCATTCCGAACTGTGTATTAGAGAAAAACAACTTTCTCCTCGTGATTCATGCCTGATCTTAATCAGACAGCTTAGATCTTGCCGCATCAACAGAAATCACGTTTTCTCGTGATCCATGCCTTCTCCTCATAATTCACACCTGATCTTAATCAGACGGCTCAGATCTCGCTGCATCGATAGAAATCACATTTTCTCGTGATCCACGCCTTCTTGCCTTGTGATTCGTGTCTGATCTTCATGAGACAGGCCCAGAGTGTGCCACGTCGCTCGAAATCGATATCCGAGCAACTTGCATTCCGAGCTGCGTATTGGAGAAAAATGACTTTCTCCTCGCGATTCGCACCTGATATTAATCAGACGGCTCAGATCTCGCCACGTCGATAGAAATCACATTTTCTCGTGATCCACGCCTTCTTGCCTCGTGATTCGTGCCTGATCTTCATTAGACGGCCTAGATCGTTCTACGTCGCTCGGAACCCAAATCCGAGCAACTTGCATTCCTAGCTGCGTATTGGAGAAAAATGACTTTCACCTCGTGATTCATGCCTGATCTTAATCATACGGGTCAGATCTCGCCGCGTCAACAGAAATCACGTTTTCTCGTGATCCACACCTCTTGCCTCGTGATTCGTGCCTGATCTTCATCAGATGCACCAGATTGCGCCACGTCGCTCGGAATCCCAATCTGAGCGACTGGCATACCGAGCTGCCCATACGTAGAAAATTCTGCCGAGCCATGAGAACCGTCTGATCATCTCAAAATTCGTGCCACAACTTGATGAGCGTCGCTGATTCAGCCACATGGTTGAATATAGATCCACCGTCGGATCGTCAAGATATTCACGCCGATGCCAGATGGATGCCCCAGATTGTGCCACGTCGCTCGGAATCCCAATCGAGTGACTAGCATTCTGAGCTGCCCATACAGAGAAAATTCTGCCAAGCAGCATGAGCTGTTAGATTACCTCAAAACTCGCATCACAACTCGATCAAGGCCGTAGATTCGTCCACGTTGCTCAATGTCGCCTCACCGTCTGATCTTTCAAAACTTCGCACTGACGCACGATGGACGGTTCAGATTTCGCCACGTCATAAATTCGGTGATAAATCCTTTTATTTTAATTAAAATTCAAATTAGTTATTTAAAAATTGCGAGAAAATAATTAAAAATTCAGAAAAATTAATTAAAAATTCTAAAAAATAATTATAAATCTGGAAAAAATATTTTGAAGCTCCTGGATAAATAATTATTTGTTAGAATAATTAGTTGATGCTTCTTGAAATTAGATCGTTGCTTCCCAAAATTAAATAACTAATTCGAAAAAATAATTAAAAAATGGGGAAAAATCACCAAAAATCCAGAAGAGCCTAGGAGCAAGCTTGGGCACATTACTCGCCCAGAAAAGCACCGTCACCCCTCCAACGAGATTCGAACACTCTTCGAGGGCTCCGATAAAGCCCTATACGCCATTAGAACAACAAAATTACTCTACTTTGTAAATAATTTCTATTTTCGTGCTTCATGTAATAGTATTTCTGGTAACCTTACTCATATCATGTATCTTATCTCTTTTTGGGCTACAGCTGCTGCCACAGGAGCGAGAGGGAGGATTGCCAGAGTCTTCCAGGTGGAGGAATTTGATGATGAGGAGGTAGAGTTTGGGCCGACACTGGACTGAGGGGTAGGTGCCCTCCATACTCATCGGAGTTTCATTAGCTGCAGTCTCCGCTACTTTTTATTTTGTATCAATTTACTGCACTTTTGGTTGTATGATGTATGGATGATTAAACCCACCCTCTAGGGTTTTGTTGGGGGATTATGTTTTATTTCTGCACTGTATTTTTGTATTTCTCCCGGTACATCGGGGTTGTTTTATTAATTTTTTATTAATGAAACAGGGTGGCATTATTCTACCTTTAACCTCAAAAAAAAAAAAAAAAAAAAAAAAAAAAAACAACAACAACAACAACAAAACTACTCCCCAAAGGCTGTAACACACAGTCTTTGGAAGTGGGGGGCTCGTGATAGGGCTAAAAATGGGGTTAAATCGGCACCATTCAAAGTGGGCACAAATCTTAAAATCACAAGGACAAGATGGTAATTTCACCTACAGACGGGTCTGAATTGGGAATCGAGTCTCTCCTCTTGGACCCGCTAACCCATGAACAAATCTGTTCAGCTGAGAACAGGTCTCAACCCGTTAGGGACCAGTTCAACAGGATAGGAGGAAATCCTGACTTGTCCTTATCCTGAGGGGGTGGTTATAACCACCCATATCCAGCCACACTGGGAAGTAGAGATTCATCCTGATCCTGAAAGAGATCCCCACGGCGACTACAAATACCGCCCTACCTCCTACTGTCACAGGTGATCACTCTTTGTGCACTTGAGCTCTTTCCCCTTACTTTTTCTGGTATTGACAAGAGCGTTGGAGGCTTCGTCGCCGGGATCCATTCCGGTGTTTTGAACGTTTGTGCAGGTCTGCGGGAGCACTAAGGAGTCAACTTGTCAACATGGAAGAAGTGAGATCCAGTCTGCTCGAGTTCCTACAAACCTACAAATTCTGTTTATTGCCCCACACCAGATCCAGCGGCAACAAAGATCATGCAACCAGTCTGAATTGTAAGCTTGATAACTTTCATATTAAGTACTTGGGCCTCCCACTCTGACCAGACAAACTTATGAAAGTGCACTGGTTACCGATCATTGACCAAGTTGAAGCCAGGCTGGCTGGTTGAAATGGTAAGACCCTGTCGTTAGGAGGAAAAGTGATCATGATTAACTCAGTATTGTCCAATCTCCTGACATATTACTTGTTTATTTTTGATTTCCTGAAGTGGGTCATTCAAATGATCGACTGGGTACGAACGAGATTCCCCTGGAAAGGGATAGAAGTATACAAAGGGGGCTACCATATTATCAATGGGAGAAATCATGCATGAAGAAGAGTTAGGGTGAGCTTGGCATCATTGACCTGAGAGACATGAATATAGCCCTCCTTGGAAAATGATGGTGGAAAGTGTTTCACCCAAATGGTAAAAGTTGGTAGGATTATATTCATTATTACCTTCTAGGAAAGGGGACACGAAGATTTAGGTTCCGAATGGGCCTTATCTTGATTTTGGAGAGGGATAGGCAAAGCTTATAACCCATTTCATAGTTGTGTCACGTTCTTCATTGGCAACAACCTGATGACCAGGTACTGGTGGGACAAGTGGTGCGAAGATCACTTTCTTAGAGTTATTCCCATATCTTTTTGAACAAGCTTCTCAACCTAACATTACAGTGGCCAAAACTTGGAAGCGTGGATCTTGGAGACCCTTCTTTAGATTGCAACGCGTGGATCTTGGAGACCCTCCTTTAGATTGCAACTAGATGTGGAATCCCAATTGAGACTAGGGACTTTACAATCTACATTGGTCAATCGAGGATTAGATGTTCTCAAGGACCAGACCAGAAGGCATGGGGGTTGGAGAAGAATGGCTCTTTCACGATTCGATCATTGTGTAACCATATCCATTTTAGAGGGTGTAGTCTCTACGATTCTTTGGAAAGCCAAAGCTCCGCTGAAAGTTAGAGTTTTCCTCTGAGTCCTCAACATTGCAATTCTGACAAGCGAGAACCTGGCTAAAAGACCGCCGCACATCGCTACTAACTACCGCTTCTGCAATGCACACATGGAATCCAAAAATCATATTTTCTTAGATTGCGCTACAAGTAAGGTCGTGCGAGATCCTGATGGCTCTTAACACATCGGTGCACCACAGATCTATGAAAATCTATGAATAGGGCCCACCTTCGCTAGCGAGAGACATGTGATAAGGGAAGTGTGGTATATCGCAATCTCCGCATTGATCGGGTTTTATGGCTTGACAGAAATAACATTTATTTTCGTGAGACTTGTAATAGTATTTCTGGTAATCTTACTCATATCATGCATCTTATTTTCTTTTGGGTTACAACTATGATGGTGGGTCCAAGAGGAATAATTGCTAAAGCATTTGAGGTGGAGGAGTATGACGATGAGGAGGTGGTGATTGGTCCCACTCTGGATTGATTGGCGCGTCACGACTTGCTTGCTCACCCTCCAAGGCATTCTTGGAGGAACTTCTTTTATCTTGTTATTCTTATTTTGATGCTCTTGTAGGTTTGGATTTTGTTTTATCCGTCCCACCCTCCTATGTACTTTAAAGGTACTATGTTATATTTCCTACATTGTAGTTTCTGTAATTTGGCCCAGTACCTTGAGTTTGTTTGATTAACTCCTTATTAATGAAACAGGGTGGCTATGTAACCCCTGTTACTCGTTTTTGTATTTTTTATTTGTATTTAATTAAATTTCTGGTAATTTTGTTTTATTTCTGATTGTATCTCTTTTTGTCCCTTTTAAACTGTATGTTGTTGTTCTCCTTGTGATCCATTTTTGCTTTGATTCAGATTTGTTTGATCTACAAATTTTTTCTTGATCTTTTTTATTGTTTAAACCTATTTCATGGTCTATTTGTCTCTTATTGGACTCTTTTCTTCCTATTGGATACTACCCAGTTCATCCAAACCCAGATTGACTCTATATAACCCTCCTAATTGCACCCTAACCCTAATTACAAAACCCTAACTATCTCTCTCCCCTTCCTAGCTGTCATTTACCTTACTATCACAACCCGCTTTCCAAAAATACAGAATACGAGCGCATGACAAAGCCCAATGAATGATTTTCATCATTCATAAGCTGTTGGATCGACTCAGCATCATAACAAGAAATATAACAAGATATACACAACCACGCAAGCATGAATAATTCATTAATCAACAGAAATAATTGAAACAAAATAATAATATCCCAAATAGTTTTCAAATCTGGATCAAAAGATAAAACTTGGTACTACAAGCCGGTACAAGATTCAAGTAGCAAAACAAATAAATAACTCAAAAACAAAATATTTAAAGCAAGTCTTTTCTCCAAGCGAAGCCTAGAATGCCTGCTCACCAATTCCAGCAGGTAACTCGTCTCCAAAGTTTGTATATATAAATATAAAAATGAAAAAAATAGAGAAAACAAGACAAACGCCCTTAGTGCAAGTTAGGGCCGCAAGTAGTACAAGTAAGGGTATGAAAACAAGTGCAAGAAATATTGAACAAGATTTGGAATCAAGAATGTATAACATAATATAATAGGGAGGCAACAAGTAGTGGGATTCAAGAAACTAGCTAGCAAGAAAGACAACTCAAGTGACAAGATTGGGTAACAAGTACTAGTAGTAGAACAAGTGGCAAGTGAATATGTAATGGTATCAAGCATCAAGTAACAAGTATCACGTACAAGTGTCAAGTAACAAGACTCAAGTAACAAGTCTCAAGTAATGAGCATCAAGTAGGGTATCAAGTGTGTACAAGTGACAAGTTAATCTTAAGTCTAATGTTTAATTCTATCTAGGTAGCACTTCATGTATCCATACTTTTAGTACATGGTTGCTACATACAATCAGTTACGTTTAGGCCTAGTAGTGGATTTTATAGGACAGTGTACTCAAGTATCAAGTATCAAGAAAGGCATGTTCATGAATCGAGTAATCATATAACTAGTTCATGTGTCAAGTCATAACAAGACAAGTCATGAATCAAATATATACTAGTTCATAAATCAAATAATATACTAGTTCATGAATCGAATAATAATATACTAGTTCATGAATAAAATAATATACTAGTTCACGAATCGAATAATAATATAACTAGTTCATGAAGCATGTATCAAGTGGGAAACACAGGCCCTCTTCTGAGTACACTTACCTATATTGTCCACTACTATGGTCTTTTCCTTAAACCCCGGCTTATTATTTATTATTATCATCAAATAAGCATAAAAGTATGCAAAACAGGTCAAGTAAACATGATCAAGAATATGGAACAAGTTTAAGATAATTATAAAGCATATTCGAGGGTCAACACAAATTAAGATTATCAAGAACTACGAGAATTCCAATTCTGGATAGCATGACGTTGCTGCACCAAAACTGCGATTCCCGTTGCTGCAAGATAGAAAATGTGGATCCATAAGAAGGAATAGAAACTAGACTCCTGCCTGGTTCCAACGCATATAATTAAGACACATAGAAGTTGTAGCAATTGATGTCAAAACAGCAAACTATACAGCATTTGTGTTCAGCAAGAATTTGTAAAACTGAGTTTATACATATGAAACAGGTTTGAAACTTCATTAATTAATTCTGTAAAAATTAGGGAATGTTCTCTAGGTATCCAGTATCAGCATGAAAAATTTCAAGTCATTTAGTTACTGGTAGCATAGTTAAAATAATTGTAAACCAAAGTGGTGTAGCAGTTTTTATGAATCTGCGATTACAGACACAACAGCAGTAAAACTACGATATCTCCTAAACCGTAACTCGGAATTCAATTCTGTCAAATGGGTGATAAACTAGACGTCTAGGCCTAAGTTTCATATTCAGGACTCAAGTTTAGATTCTGATTTAATCGGGGTTGAAACAGCAAGCCAAGGCAGGATAGAAACCAAATAAGACACTTTTTGCATGAAATGTATCATAATTATACTAGTTGTGAACAAGTGTATCAAAGAAGGGTTGTGACTCTTAGATCATGTAATAGATAAGGCGAAACATGAGATCATCAATGATAAACAAAGAGGAATCACATTTACAATCTACTTGCAGTATTTTCAAGGAAAAAACTTGTACTAGAAAACAAAATGTACAAGAAGATACTTGCTTGTTAGACGGTAAATCCGAACATGAACAAATGGTGGGATGAGAATCCCGAGAGGCGAGGCACGAACATGGACACGCGCGCGCATGTGCAAGCTACGTGAGAATACCCACCCAGCAAATCAAGCCATACAAAACAGCAACTTCACTCCTCCACCAAACAGCAGCACAGCAACCGGATCCCCTACTCCTCACAAAACAGACAAAGCCAAAAGGTGATCCCATTTGCGAAGAGATCAGATGGCCCAGATTTGATCTGATGGTGATGATCAAGATGTTGGCTCGGATCTTGATGGAATCGGGTGGCTCAAATTCAAACAGCCAACCTTTCTTCTCCACAGCGACAGAGAGAGAGAACGGCGGGAGCTCAACTTCGACGGCAGCGCGAGCGGTGGACTGTGGGCGACTGCGACGGCGATAGACTCGACTGGGGAGCAGTGTCGAGGGGAGCTCGATGCAGGAAGGTGGGATTGATCGGAGGGCGACGACGGTAATGGGGTGGCGAGCGCTCTGCTTTCGGGGAGAAAATAGAGGAAGAGAGGAGAAGCAGAGCACAGGGACGAAAAGGAATGAGGGAGGCGACGTGGTAATGGAGAGCGGAGCAGGGGAAGTCGACAAGGCTCAACAGCGATGATGGCTGCGGTATGCAGTGGCGAACGCAGGGAGGCACGACTCGGCTTGACTGTCGATGGGTTCGATGGGAACCTAGAAGGAAAAGACATGGGGGAGGCGATGCAGGCGAGGCTCGACCATGGTGGTGTTGGTCGACGGAGATGGTGTTGGGGGCGATGATCTCGGCAGAGAGGATGACTGTGGAAGCACTGCGAGGACGACGATTTTGGTAATGGTGAGGCGACGGAGATGATGCAATAGGCGAGCGACGGGTGGCACGATGGTCGCGAAGGGGTGCGAGCGGGACGGCGAGGTTGTAGGGGATGAAGGCGAGGAGGAGAGGTACGGGGCGAGGCTAGAGGTGGGGGTGAACGGCGTGAGGGAGAGATGAGCGGGAGGAAGATGAAGGGGTGAACAGGGTTGGCGGCTGAGTAGGGGGTAGAACAGTATAGGTAGGGTTAGGGTTAATTAGGTTAGGTTTTATATAGTAGGGTTTTGGGTTTTGGGTTATTGGATAGCGGGTTTGAGTAGGATCCAAAGGGGGATTGAGTCAAAATGAATATAATTAGGGAAAAAGAATTATATGAGGTGAAACAGTCAACTCTCCTAGAAGAACAGCAATTCAGAGCTGATAAGAACGATGCAATTGAAATAAATATTGGCACAAAAATGAGTCGAAACAAAATAAATGACTTTATTAGAATTGGAAACAAAATACAGATTCTCAAATTGATAAATAGAGTACAAGAATGAAATACAGCAGAAAATACGAATACAGGGAATATGGGTTACACTTACCCCCTGACTCCCGACCCTCTCTCCCTTCTCTCCTCCTCGCTGTCGTCGTCTTTGATCTCGGATGCCGGTAGACCACCCACCGCAACCCCCTATCCTCTTCTCCTCTCCGCTGCACGCCCCCTGTGCCACCCTCGTCGCTTTCGTCGAGCAGCAACACAACGTCGCCGTCTTCTCCTCTGTTGCCGTCTTTTGCTGAGAACGACAGCCGAGCGTCGTCGTCCACTTCGTTGTGCTCGACAACTGCTGCCATTCACCGAACATCTTCCCCCACTGTGCCTTCGTCTTCCCGTGTTGCTACCGTCCACCCTTGCTGTTGTGTGCTGTCGTGGGTTGTGTGAGAGCACGTACGCTGCACATGTTTGTATTTGTGTGGATTCTTGCTCCTTGTTCGTGTAACGCCCCGATTTCCATACACTGGGAAACCGTGACATCAACCAGAATCTTTACCTTCAATTAGCCACAATGGACGAAAAACAGGAAAATTTAAAACTTTTTACTCAACACAAATGTATTACAAGTACGAATGTTATAAAACTGCAATATATTACATCAGTGTTACAATAATGCCATACAAGCCCAAGTGTTACAAACTTTCAATAAAAATTACATCAGAGTACAATGAATAATATATAACACTTGGTACTTTACTTGGATGCTTCCCAACATAAAATAAATTACAACAGATGTTACAATTTAAAATAAGAATCAACACTTTGCTTCTCTTGCCTTGAGTCCTCATGAATCCTGTACCATTAGTTTTACAATCTGGTACCTATTGAAGTGGGGACGTCAGTACATATACTGACACTTTAAGGTTGATGACTAGCAGCGGATATTAACTTTAAATAATCAGATTGGTGAAAAGAGAAATGTGTATATATAATTGATGTGTCAGTGTATGCTATGACTTAGACACTAATGCACGATTAACTAATGCAATGATGCACTTATTCTAATGCAAGGGAGACTCTGGAATAGTATGCAGCCCATATTACATATGTCCATATCAAGCCGTTTCTCCATATTTGGGGATTTGAACTCGCGTCATGAATTCTAGTTTTGTACCCATCATGTTCCTGACACAATACTATATGACGGTGAGGTTGCAGATACGGTCCAGTTCCGCTACTGCGGTACAATAGTGGTGTCTATGTTTTTCACTATTTACCCGGTGAATCGGACCCCACTCAAAAGTCAACACGAACCACAAGATACTTGCCAACCTTGAGCGGTGCTCTCAACTCGACATGAGAAGGCATAGAACCTGACAGAATCGTAGGGTCTATTTCCCTAGGAAAACCTCCCGTTCTTATCTTGATACTTCAGGAATTAACAGCCGAGATGCGGATCCCGTGCTCCCAACTAATCATGAAAAAGCACCGCCCGTATCCCTTTGACAGGGGGATACATCCCAATAAAACCACCTAGTGTCGGCCTATAGGAGAAGTCGGATTATAAGGTATCACCCCTAACACCAACTTTCACCCTTCGGCAATTCATAGATAAAAATGGTTAAGTAACAGTTAGTACCCTAATGATGTCACTAACCCTTACCAATCAAATGGGGCCGTACGAGCTACAAGGTACTCTTAACCTAGAGTCGTACTCTCAACTTGCCATGAGACGGCACCAAAAGATTCAAACAAGCGAGACATGCCACTGTGCTTCCAACTTGTCATGAAATAGCACCGCACGTGTCCCTCTTCAGGAGAGTGTAACAATTGTAGACACAATCTACCAAGTCTCAACCTAGACTTCACAAGATCTCCTCGGATCCATTCAGCGCCTATCTATTCAAGATAATTACTACATACGAGCCCAATGAGCTACGCATGAACAAACAACTACATACGAGCAAGGTGACCTACGTATGAGACGGACCAATACTTATTACATGACTTATGAGCACAAGGAATACTTATTACTCATAATCAAGTGCATGATTCAAACTACAAACAATTCACGACAACTCTAGTTAACATGAACTAGAATTTCATGTATAAACTTACTAATAAAAACTTGATCTTTTATACACAAAAGCAACATAAAAAGCCTTCTAACAACCTAGAAGCAATTAAACATGCTATTGTTATTGGAATTCAACAAAATTAGACTTTTTGGAAAGATGAGAATATCTACTACAACTCTTACAAAGGCACTGCTGTGACTTTGTAAGAGTCATAACTCTTACTCCGCTTATCAGAATCTAACCAAATAGGATATTTTGGAAAGGTGAGAACCTCTACTACAACTCTTTAATTGACAAGCTTCTCAGATTCAGTCAATAAGAGATACAAAAACTTCGAAAAATCTAAACAGCGAAGCTTCAGCCAATAAAGGTCAGCTGCTGTGACTTGTAAAGGTCATAACTCCTATTCCGCTTATCGGAATCTAACTAAATAGGAAATTTTGGAAAGGTTAGAACCTCTAATACAACTCTCTAGTTGACAACTTTTTCAGATTCCTTATGGAACTCAAAATCCAGCTCCTTGAACACAATTAAAGAACAACAAAAGACAGCACAAGCTGAAACTTGTAAAACTCGTAACTTTTTCTATACTAGTCGGATTCTAACAAAATAGGACTTTTTGGAAAGTGAAGAACATCTAATACAACTTTCTAGTTAACAGCTTTCTCAGATTCCATATGAAATTTAAATTCCTGCTCTTTGAACAAAATTCAAAAACAACAAAAGACAGCACAAAGCTGAAACTTGTAAAGGTCATAACCAGTGCTATACTTGTCGGAATCTAACAAAATTAGAATTTTTGGAAAGCTAAGAACATCTAATACAACTTCCTAATTAACATCTTTCTCAGATTCCTTATGGAATTCAAATTCCTACTATTTGAACAAAATTCAAGAACAATAAAAGAACAGCACAAAGCTGAAACTTGTGAAGCTCACAACTTTTGCTATACTTATCAGATTCTAACAAAATTGGACATTTTGGAAAGGGGAGAACATATACTACAACTTTCTAGTTGACCAATTTTTAAGATTCCTTATGGAACTCAAAATCCAGCTCTTTAAATACAATACAAAGAGCAACAAGGACAACAAAAAGCTGAAACTTGTAAAGCTCACAACTTTTGTTGTACTTATCGGAATCTAACAAAATTAGACTTTTTGGAAAGCTAAGAACATCTACAACAAATTCCTAGTTAACAACTTTCTCAAATTCCATATGGAATTCAAATTCCTGCTATTTGAACAAAATTCAAGAGCAACAAAAGACAGTATAAAGCTGAAACTTGTAAAGCTCAAAACTTTTGCTATACTTATCGGAATCTAACAAAATTGGATATTTTGGAAAGGGGAGAACATCTACTACAAATTTTTAGTTGTCCACTTTTTTAGATTTATTATGGAACTCAAAATCCAGCTCTTTAAATACAATACACAGAGAAACAAGGACAGCAAAAAGCTGAAACTTGTAAAGCTCACAACTTCTGCTATACTTGTCGGAATCTAACAAAATTGGGCTTTTTGGAAAGGGAAGAAAATCTACTACAACTTTCTAGTTGACCACTTTTTCAGATTTCTTATAGAGCTCAAAATCTAGCTCTTTGAACACATTTTAAGAACAACAAAAAGGACAACAAAAGCTGAAACTTATAAAGCTCATAACTTTTGCTATACTTATCAGAATCTAAAAAAAATAGAATTTTTGGAAAAGGAGAACATCTATTACAACTTTCTAGTTGAACACTTTTTCAGATTCCTTATAGAGCTCAAAATCCAACTCTTTGAACACATTTGCAAAAATAACCAAAACAGCGATTTGCTTAAAAGCTCGCTGTTTTGGGGGAAACGTTTGTTTGACCTATCAAATTAACCTAAAAAAATCTACAAAAGTTAGAGCATGGTAGTAACACATACAAGAAGCTCTCAAATTAATTTGGAGTCAAAATTCTAACTTTAGCACAAGTAATTAATTCATAAGCATAAACTAACATACTAGTTACTAAGATTGGATCTTTAGAGTTTTACTTGTGTCTACTACTTCAATCTTCATATGCATTTTATTCTAGTCCAAGTTCTTCAATATACACATGAAAATAGTCCAATTTTCAACATAACAAGCAAATAAAACAACAAAAATAACAATTTGAGTTAAGAACCCCCACCCAAAATGGTTGGAAGGACTTGCTAGCCTTCTCTTCCTTGCTCCTTATTCTTGATCCTCTTCAAGAACAACCTCAAGAAAGAAACCCACTCTTTTCTTTTGATTTTGATATCTCTTTCTTTTCTTTTCTTCTTAATTTTTTCCTAAAATTAAACAAGTAAAAGAAGAGGAAGAAATATGAGATGAGAGTGAGATGAGAAGGAGATGGAGTAAACAAAAATGAAAGGGCTTTGCCCCTTGGAATGTGGCCTGCCAAATATAGGAGAGGGAGAGAGAGTGAGGGTGAGTTTGTGGAGGAGAAGAAACCAAGTGTCTCACTTTTTGTGGTTTAACAAATTTGAGATCAATTTGCAAATTAATATTGCAATCAACACCCTACTCATCTCTAACCCTTCATTTTGATCATGATTGATCAAAAGTAAGAGACATTTTTCCAAAATCACATACTTCATGATTTCGTACGAACGTACGAAATCAATACAATACATATACGTACATACATCTGTCTATACAGATAATTTTTATTAGTTAAAACAAATAATCTCTACTAAAAATATTTTAATTTAGAAATAATAATAAAATTAATTTTATTACCAGCTCGGAAGATTTCAGTACCAATTTGATACAATACAGATGTATACAGACTGGTATATATATGTAGATAATGTTTATTAACTAAACCGGGTAATATCCATCAAAACATTTCAATTCTGAAAATAAAGATAAAATAATAATTTTTAAAATAAGTCCGGGATATTACAGTCATTTTCTCAAAAAACGCATTTTACATGATTTTGTACAAGTGCACAAAACCGATACAATACACATATATACTTACTTGTATATATATATATATATAGGTATATATACTAGGTTTACCCGTTGACACGTGCCTACGGCACGTCTTCGGAACGGTGCACGTTGTTTGATCATAGAAAATAGTTTTGGAGGTTCCAGCAAATTAATTGAAGTAGCAAACATATTATATGAGAAACTTTTGGGGGTCCAGCAAAAAACATATTATATGATTTTTTTGATTTTTTTTTGAATTATTTTTAAAGTTTTTAAAATTTTAATTATTTTAGTTTTTTATTTTTAATTTTTTTTAAAATTTTTAAAATTTTTATTTTCTTAATTTTTTGAATAGAAGAGGGAGGGGGGAGAGCGAGCGAGAGAGAGAGAGAGAGAGAGAGAGAAATTAAATAAATATAGGAGTTGTTTTGGGTGGGGGATTTGAATTTGGGTTTTGGGGGGAACTTTTGGCGGGGAAAATATGTTTTTTGAGGTTAGACTTGAGCCTTTGATTTTTAGGAGATTGAAGGAGAGCCACTTGATAGCTTTCTTTGTGTTTTATTATATATATATATATATATATATATATATATATATATATATATATATGTATATATATATACAGATAAGTTTTTATTAGTAAAACCGAGTAATTTCTACAAGAAATATTTTAATTTTAAAAATAATAATAATACAAATATAATATCCGACCTGGATATTATATATTTGTATATAATATAATAATACAAATATATATATATATATATATATATATATATATATATATATATATATACAGATAAGTTTTTATTAGTAAAACCGAGTAATTTCTACAAGAAATATTTTAATTTTAAAAATAATAATAATACAAATATAATATCCGACCTGGATATTACAATACTCCCTCCTTAGAATAGTTCTGTCCTAAGAACTACGTTTAGTTATGAGAAATAAAAACAGCAGATACAAAATAACACAGACATAGGGAATGTGATGAACTATTATTGAACAAACCGTTGCATGGATTCCACACACACATATATATATATAAATCCATTCGGTTACATAATGTGTTATATCATACATTACTTAAAGTCGAAAATACAATTCAAAATGCAACTTCAAACATAGTTGTACCCCCTTCTTTGCACACCGGTGATGACATTCTCGCCTCCATTGGCATCATCTTCTGTAAGTGTGAACACTCATCCATGGCGAAGCGGCTCCTTTCCTTTGTGGTTCATCTCTGGGGCTGATCTGCTGCTATTCTTCTGAAACTGGGAACAATTTGGTCGGATATGACCAATCTTCCCACATTTGTAACAGACACGGGTATCCGTCTGAGGGTCCTTCCTTGGGCACTGGCTCATGAAATGACCTTGCTCTCTACACAGGAAATAGCTCCCTGGCTTGGTGCCTCCGAGTTTTCCGTCTGGTTTTTGAATCTTCTGCTTCTGACCTTGGTTCTCAAACCTTGATGCTGGTGCAGATCTCTTTCCCTTGTTCCCCCCTCCAGCGTTCGCTTGCAGTTCTGGTATTTGGTTCATATCAAGCTTCGTCGTTGCCGCACGGCGGACCAAATTCTCGAACCTCCAAATGCACAAAGGTACCATCCTGGTTCTGAGTGTAGGTCTGAGCCTTTTCTCGAATCTCTTGGCCTTCTTGACCTCATCTTCTACCATCTCTGGAGCATATCGGGATAGTTGCGTGAACTTGGTCTCGTACTCACAAACCATCAGGCTTCCTTGTTTCAAGTTGAAGAACTCCATAGCACTGTGTTCTTGCACATCCAAAGGAAAGTAGTGCTGCCTGAACTCCCCTGAGAAGTCTTCCCAGGTAATGGGTCCTTCGCCTATGCCCCTCTTCACCGACTGTCACCAGACCCCGACATCTTTTTCTAGTAGAATGCTTGCCAATCTGACCTTGCTGTCATCCAGTGTCAGCATCACCTCAACACTGTCTCGACTTGATGAATCCAGTCACCAGCTACTGTCGTGTCTTCCTTGTCCTAAAAAATAGGTGGCCTCATCCTTCGGAAAGATTCGACCATCTTGACAGGGTCGGTAGTTGCTACTCCACGGTTACCTGTGGGTGCTCCTTGTTGCTGCACATTGTTTCGGCTTGCCTCTGCCAGGTCTCCGAATGCCTGGTACATACTGGCAAATTCTGCCCCTATATCCAGACCTGCGCCATTGCCTCCACTACCCTCACCCTCATTCGGGTCGTTCCTACCACTCCTGGTTCCGCGAGACATTTGGTAGAAAGCAATAAACATGGGTATTAACCCAGATATAGAGAAATTATAAAACATAAGTTGAAAGAAACAACAATATGAATTATAATTGTCTACAACTAGCTAAAACCCAACTCCTATACGGCATCCAAGTTTAATTTTCCTACCGTGTTGGACTGTAAATTGAAGTCGGTTCTGATACCACTCTGTAACGCCCCAATTTTCATACACTGTGAAACCGTGACATCAGCCAAATTCTTTTCCTTCAATTAGCCACAATACACAGAAAAATAGGAAAATTTAAAACTTTTTATTCATCACAAATGTATTACAAGTCCGAATGTTATAAAACTAGAATACATTATATCAGTGTTACAATAATGGTATAAAGCCCGTGTTACAAGCTTTCAATAAAAATTACATCAGAGTACAATGAATAATATATAACACTTTGTACTTTACTTGGATGCTTCCCAACATAAAATAAATTACAACAAATGTTACAATTTAAAATAAGAATCAACAATTTGCTTGTCATGCCTTTAGTCCTCCTGAATCCTGTACCTGTAGTTTTGCAATCCAGTACCTATTGAAGTGGGGACGTCAGTACATACAATGATGCTTTAAGGCTGATGACTAGCAGCGAATCTCAACTTTAAACAACCAGATTGATGAAAAGAGAAATGTGTATATATAATTGATGTGTCAGTGTATGCTATGACTTAGACACTAATGCACGATTAACTAATGCAATGATGCACTTATTCTAATGCAAGGGAGACTCTGGAATAGTATGCGGCCCATATTACATACGTCCATATCAAGCCGTTTCTCCATATTTGGGGATTTGAACTCGCGTCATGAATTCTAGTTTTGTACCCATCATGTTCCTGACACAATACTATATGACTGGTGAGGTTGCAGATACGGTCCAGTTCCGCTACTGCGGTACAATAGTGGTGTCTATGTTTTTCACTATTTACCCGGCGAATCAGACCTCACTCAAAAGCCAACACGAACCACAAAATACTTGCCAACCTTGAGCGGTGCTCTCAACTCGACATGAGAAGGCATAGAACCTGACAGAATCGTAGGGTCTATTTCCCTAGGAAACCCTCCCGTTCTTATCATGGAACTTTAGGAATTAACAGCCGAGATACAGATCCCGTGCTCCCAACTAATCATGAAAAAGCACCGCTCGTATCCCTTTGACGGGGGAATACATCCCAATAATACCACATAGTGTCGGCCTATAGAAGAAGTCGGATTATAAGGTATCACCCCTAACACCAACTCTTACCCTTCGGCAATTCATAGATAAAAATGGTTAAGTAATAGTTACTACCTTAACGATGTCACTAACCCTAACCCATCAAATAGGGCCGTACGAGCAAGGAGATTTAGTCTTCTACTGAGGTCGCTATTCGGACTACCGACCTCAGTTTAAAAAAAATATTCAAAGAGAGCAAAGCTCTCTAGAAATCGGTAAGTGTCTCAAAAAATTCATTTGAGGTCGCCAATCTCATTAACGACCTCATATATACTAAGATTACTAGTGGGAATAGCGACAACAAAATTTTTTTTATAAATATTTTAAAACAGAGGCTGTTATTCTCATTATCGATTTTCAAAATGAAGAGATCGTTAATGAGAATAGCGGTCACTGCTGACATGACACCAAATAGCCCACGAGCGCTAATAGTTTTGAAAGTGGTCCACAATCGCAAATATTTTTTAAAAGTTGCCTATTATGGCAAAAAATTCAAATAACACACCATAATGCACAAATAGAGTAGCTAGTTTCTATTTGAATTAATATATATGCTCATCAATTGAACATAAATATAATTGTACATAAATATGCATGTTTAGTAACAAAGAAGATTAATTGACATTAAAGATTGTGTTGGAAAATGTTTTTTGCAGATTTTCCGGGCCAGATTCGAATGGGCTCCGGCCACCGGCGGTGCCGGAAATTGATTGGATCATGTTCCTCTCGTCGAGTACTATTTCGCGATGTACTCATGTGCTAAAAATGAATTCTGTATGAATGAGAAATGTTGGTCCAAAGTTGGGTACTCGATATGTACTAACTTGGATATGTGGAGAAAATGGATAGTCCCATATCTGAAATGGGAAATTTTTTTTCTAGTATATATACTAAAAAATGGACTAAAGGGCGTGGCCCGGGGGTTACCACTAACGTGCAGTGGAGAGAGGACTTAGCGAAAATGACAAACACATACGCGCGCGCCCGGCCCGGCCCTTGCCCCGGCCTCGGCTTTGGCTGGTTTGGTTTGGTCTGGTTTGGCTTGGCTTGGCTCTAGCCTATATTTTTTTCCCCAGTAAATTTTTTTCCCCCAGTATACTGTAGAGGCTTTTCAACTTCAGTAACTGGTACCATTACTCTGTAACAGTAGAGTAATGGCTCATCAGTTATGTCTTTGAACCATTACTGTGCTGCTACAGAGTAATGGACCCTTCAGTTGCTCTCAATCTCTTATGAAACCAGTCTATTTTGTCTGCTAGAATATACAGTTCTGAAAAAACCAGTCCGAATCTTCTTCTTCTTCTTCCTCTCTGAGTTAGTACTGAGAATACAACATAGCTCTGGTTCGATCAGATCTCTGAAGTTAGGGTGCTGCTCTTCAGGAAAAGGTAATACAGTTGTATTCTGGGAGACAATTCGTCAACCACCGTCACACTACGAGGCAAAAATTGCTTTAAGGATAGAGATATTCATATCTCGACTCTGTATTGTATTGTATGGTTTGTTATTTTATTTCCTGTAATTGTAACTCTTCACAATTATTGTTAGCATTTCTGTTTTATGAAATTCATGTTCTAACAATCTTAAAGCAATTTTTTCTTTTTATTCTAACAGTTTGTTGTGAAGATTCTTTACAGGTTCTATTAATATTTTGGAAAAACAACTAACAGTTATATTCTAACTATTTCAGAGCATGAGAAACACACAGATCGAAAGTGTCAATGGGCTTATCAGTGCCGAAACACCAGTGACCCAAAATGTTACTGCACAATCGGTTGCGACACATTCGGTCGTTCAGCCTACACATATTACTGTGGGAGAAAAATCAGAGAAGTTCAATGGAAATGGATTCAAGAAGTGGCAGGGGAAGATGTAGTTTTACTTGACCACCTTGAAACTGGACAGGTTTCTCACTGAATTTGCCCCTATGCTGGCACCAATGGATGCACACTCCGTTGCTGCGATTGATGCATGGACTCAGGATGACTATCTCTGCAAACTACATCCTGAATGGTTTGGTAGACCCGTTGTACAACATCTACTGTGTCTTCAAGATGTCCAAACTCCTGTGGGGGTCTTTGGAGAAGAAGTACAAAACAGAAGACACCGGGTCCAAGAAATTTGTAGTCGGTAAATTTCTGGACTAAAAGATGGTTGACTCCAAAATAGTTGTGAGTCAAATCCAGGAACTGCAGGTGATAATGCATGAAATTACTGCAAAGAACATGACGGTGTGCGAAACATTCCAGGTTGCAGCGTTCATCGAGAAGCTTCCACCTGGATGGAAAGACTTCAAGAACTACCTCAAGCACAAGCGAAAGGAGATGTCTCTTGAAGATCTCATTGTCAGGTTGCGTATCGAAGAGGAGAATTGCAAGGCTGACAGGTCCTATAGAAATCAGTCCATAGAAAAGGCAAACATGGTGGAGCATGAACAGAAAGGCAAAAAGAGAAAGTTCTTGCCACAGGCCTCGAACAAAAAACCGAAAGCAAAAAGGTTTGCTGAAAAATGCCACAAATGTGGTAAGCTGGGCCACAGAATTTCTAAATGCCGCAGCAAGGACAACAACCGTGCTGGAACCGGACAGGCAAAAGGATCCCATGATCACATAGCTGGGAACTTGTCCACCGGTCTCTCTGACCTGGACCTCTGTGCTGTTGTATCAGAGGTGAATCTGGTGGGGAGCAATCCTCGAGAGTGGTGGTACGACCCTGGGGCTACCAAGCACATCTGCTCAGATAAGGAGATGTTCACTTCATACCAGAAGTGCAACAAGGATGAACAGGTATTCATGGATAATTCTTCCACCTCCAAAATTGCAGGAACGGGGATGATAGTGCTAAAAATGACTTCAGGCAAGGAACTAACACTCACAAATGTGTTGCATGTTCCAGATATTAGAAAGAACTTGGTTTCAGGATCTTTGCTAAGTAAGAATGGTTTTAAGGTTGTTCTTGCTTCTGATAATTTTGTATTGTCTAAAAATAGGGTGTACTGGGGTAAATGATATGTAAAGAATGGACTGTTCATGTTTAATGTAATGACAGTCATCCCTAAAACTATTGTTCCAGTTGTTCCCAAAGTTAATAAAATAAATCCTATTGCCTATGTTGTTGAGTCTTCTTCTGTTTGGCATGAAAGAGTAGGCCATGTTAATTTCAATTCTATGCATAGATTAATTAATATGAATTTGCTACCAAAATTTAAGGTAAACAACTGCGAAAAATGTGAAGTTTGCACGGAGGCCAAACTCACTAAAACTCCATCACGTTCTGTAGAAAGAAACACAGAAAATCTAGGTCTAATTCATACGGATCTGTCTAATTTAAAATACATGCAGACCAGAGATGGAAAAAAATACTTTGTGACATTCATAGATGATTGCACAAAATTCTGTTATGTATACTTGTTACATAGAAAAAATGAGGCTTTACATATATTCAAAGAATATAAGCTTGAGGTTGAGAATCAACTTGGCAAAACGATTAAAATCGTTAGGAGTGATAGAGGAGGAGAATATGATGCACCATTTAATATGTTCTGCTCTGAACATTGAATACTTCATCAGACAACTGCTCCTTACTCACTTGAATCAAACGGTACTGCCGAGCGCAAGAACCGAACTCTAAAGGAGATGATGAATGCCTTGTTGTTGAATTATGGCTTATCCCAAAATATGTGGGGAGAAGCGTTGCTGACTGCCAACTACATTCTCAATAAAATACCCCAAAAAAAAGCTGGCAAGACACCATACGAACTGTGGAAAGGTAACGTACCTTCGTATAAATACCTCAAAGTGTGGGGGTGTCCAACAAAAGTGGCAGTACCTATTCCAAAACAGGTCACCATAGGACCTAAGATGATTGATTGCTTATTCATAGGCTATGCACACAACAATAGGGCATATCGGTTCTTGGTATATAAATCAGATATACCGGATATCCATGTGAATACAATAATGGAATCAAGGAATGCTTCCTTCTTTGAACACATGTTTCCGTGCAAGGATACTATGTATCCCAAATGTACACGTGAACAAGGGAATGTAAGCACTTCGGTTGATGAACCAGAACATGATAATGATGAGCCTAGACGTAGTAAACGGGTTAGAACATCAAAGTCATTTGGTCCTGACTTTGTAACAGCCTTTTTGTTAGAGAATGAGCCCAGAATATTCAAGGAAGCCATGTCTATGCCTGATGCTCCTATGTGGAAGGAAGCAATTAAAAGTGAAATTGACTCCATTATGCAAAATCATACATGGTAGTTGGTTGATTTGCCTTCTGCATGCAAAGCTCTAGGATGCAAATAGATTTTCAAACAAAAATTGAAACCAGATGGTTCAATAGAGAAACATAAGGCGAGACTTGTGGCATAAGAATTTAGGCAAAAGGAAGGCCTAGACTTCTTTAATACATATTCTCCGATTACAAGAATAACTCCCATAAGAATGTTGATAGCTATTGCAGCTCTACGTAACCTGGAAATACATCAAATGGATGTTAAAACTGCATTTCTAAATGGAAATTTAGAAGAAGAAATATGCATGAAACAACCTGAGGGTTACATAGTTTCTGGACAGGAAAACAAGGTGTGCAGGCTTGTAAAATCCCTGTACGGACTGAAACAAGCTCCAAAGCAGTGGCATGCAAAATTTGATAATGTTATGATGTCAAATGGTTTCAAAATAAATAAATATGATAAGTGTATCTACATCAAAGATACTCCAAATGGATACATTCTGGTGTGTCTGTATATGGATGACATGCTCATTATTGGGATAACATGCTCATTATTGGGAGCAATAACGAAATCATCAAACAAACTAAGAACATGCTTAGTGACAAGTTTGATATGAAAGATTTGGGAGTTGCAGACGTCATACTAGGAATTAAAGTTTCCAAGACGTCTGAGAGAATTACTTTGTCTCAAGCTCATTATGCTGAGAAAGTACTTGAAAGGTTCAAGAATTACTCGAATGGGACTGCCAAAAGTCCTGTGGATCCCAGTCTTCACTTGTTCAAAAATACGGGTGAAAGCATATTACAACTGGAATATGCGCGTTTAATCGGTAGTCTGATGTACTTAACAAATTGTACAAGACCAGACCTAGCACATTCAGTAAATGTACTGAGCCGCTACACAAGTAATCCAGGACGAAGTCACTGGAAAGGAATAACTAGAGTATTGAACTACTTGCGACATACTCAGAGTTATGCGCTGCATTACACCAGATATCCAGTAGTATTAGAAGGCTACAGTGATGCCAACTGGATATTGGACTCCAAGAACTCAAAATCCACAAGTGGGTATGTCTTCACACTTGGTGGTGCAACTGTGTTATGAAAATCCTCTAAACAAACGTTATTGGTTAGATCCACCATGAAATTTGAGTTTATTGCTTTAGACAAAGCGGTAGAGGAAGCAGAATGGCTTCGAAACTTTTTAGAGGATATTCTTATGTGGGAAAAACTACTGCCTGCTTTATGTGTACACTGTGATAGCCAATCGACTATTGCACGGGCACTGAGTTGTATGTATAATGGTAAGTCTCGTCATATTAGAAGGCGACACAAAACCATTAGACAACTGCTCTCAAATGGAGTAATCTTTATAGAGTATATAAAATCGGCCGACAACCTAGCGGATCCATTTACTACAGGTTTGTTGCGAGAGCAAGTTGTGAGATTATCATGAGGAATGAGTTTAAAGCCTATGAAGAAAGAAGATACTTGATGGAAACCCTACCTAGGAATTGGAAATCCCAAGATCTAGGTTTAACCCAAGATCTAGGTTTAAGGGGACAACTAAATCTTGTTAAATCAACGGGAGCACTGAGAGATTAAAATCTCATACCCACTCTTAGGATGATAAAACAGTGCTGCCTGCAAAGAATTAGGATAAGCTTGGCTTTTAATGATTCTCATAGATTTGAAATAAAAGTGGTGTGTGGCAGGATACTTTTTATGGACAATCACCTTGTGAGTGTGAAATGAGGCCGTTTCGAAGAGAATGAAGAGAGCCCACATTCTCCAAGTTTACTCACGATTAACCAGGGTTGTTCAAGGCCAAAATGAACACAACAAGAGAACCTAGTTCTGTGAGGAGATGAAACTGTATGATAGTTATTGTCTAGGTTCACATCAAAGTCCGAGTAGTTCAAGACATCATGTTCACTACCTGGTCAAGTGAATCTGATGGCTACTCACTAAGGGTGGTTCAAAGTTGAAAAATTACTACCATTCATGATGCAGTGATTTTCCAATTGTATTCTCAGAGTCTTTTTCTGTCATGCATCTTTCTGTCGTGTCTGGATTACATGGTCTGGTCATTTCCATTCATCTGGGGGATTGTTGGAAAATATTTTTGCAGATTTTTTGGGCCGAATTTCGGTGGGCTCTGGCCACTGATGGCACCAGAAATTGATTGGATCATGTTCCTCTCGTCAAGTACTATTCCGTGATGTACTCATGTGCCAAAAACGAATTCCGTATGAATGAGAAATGTTGGTCTAAAGTTGGGTACTCGATATGTACTAACTTGGATATGTGGAGAAAATGGATAGTCCCATATCGGAAATGGGGAAAGTTTTTTCTAGTATATATACAAAAATAATGGACTAAAGGGCGTGGCCCAGGGGTTACCACTAACGTGTAGTCAAGAGAGGACATAGCCAAAATGACAAACACACACACGCGCGCGCCCAGCCCCGGCTTCGGCTCGGCTCGGCTCAGCTCGGCTGGTTGGGTTTGGTCTGGTCTGGCATGGCTTGGCTCTGGCCTTTTTTTTTTTTTGCCCCAGTCAATATTTTTTACCCCAGTATACTATTGAGGCTTTTCAACTTCAGTAACTGGTACCATTACTCTGTAACAGCAGAGTAATGGCTCATCAGTTATGTCTTTAAACCATTACTCTGCTGCTACAGAATAATGGACCCTTCAGTTGCTCTCAATTTCCTATAAAACCAGTCCATTTTGTCTGCCAAAAAATACAGTTTGAAAAAACCACTCCGAATCTTCTTCTTCTTCTTCCTCTCTGAGTCAGTACTGAGAATACAACACAGCTTCGGTTCGATCAGATCTCTGAAGTTAGGGTGTTGCTCTTCAAGGAATGGTAATACAGTTGTATCCTGGGAGGCAATTCGTCAACCACCGTCACATTACGGGGTGAAAATTGCTTTAAGGACAAAGATATTCATATCTCGACTCTGTATTGTATTGTATAGTTTGTTATTTTATTTCCTGTAATTGTAACTCTTCACAATTATTGTTATCATTTCTGTTTTATGAAATTCATGTTCTAACAGATTGTACCTTTCTTTCACCTTACAAAATGGATTTGAACCAGTTTCCTGAGGAGGTGATTGAGGTATATAAAGAAGAGGTTCCAAGTGGAGAGGGAAGACTGAAATGTGGGGCCCTCATCAGGAGCTGAGATAAGAGTAGGGCTGGCTCTGAGTTTTCGAGGGCCCGAGGCGAACTCCCGAAATGTGCCCCCTATACATTTTAAAAAAAAACATGTATACAAATATTTGCACATTGTTGAAAGTAAAATATGCAAAGTATATAAATTTGTTTTAAATCACCCAAATTTAAAGTCTCAAATTCAATTCAGTCTTCAAGCCTAAACAAAAATAATTTTTAAACAAATTTTAAAGACTCAAATAATTTATTTTGGGGCCCCTAATAACAGTTTTTTTTTACGCGCAAAATACATGCCTATATTCACAAGCTGTAGAATTACAAATTTGGGGACCCCTAAAATCACAAAAATGCTGGGGGCCTGAGGTGGCCGCCTCACCCGCCTCAAGGGTGGGGCTGGCCCTGGATAAGAGTTCACCATAGTCACGAGATGTGTGAGATCTTCGAGAGAGAGAGACGGATAGCACCAGATAATTTTTTTATCAACATGAAGATATAGAGATGATGGGGGAGTTTGAGGTTGAGGTTGGAGAATTACGGATGTGAATGGGTCAGGAATTTTTTTTTCAAACCCAAACCCGTTGGGTTTTGTGTTTGTTCGGGTGGTATTGTTGGATAATCCAATCTGTTCTGGTGGGTTCGATTTTTCCGGCTGGATACTGGATGAGCTGACTGAATTACTGAAGCACTCTACTAATGAAAGTAGAAGAAAACAACTGCATATTGGAATGTGGAATATGCAACTATTGATGGTGGCATTTAGATTTCGAACGAATTAGATATTTGAGTTGGAGAAGGAAGTGAGTGATGGGCGAAGAAGAAGAAGGAATAAATCTTTTGAGGACGTAAAAAGTACATATGCGCAACGTGTTTGCATCTTTATCCTTGGAATGATGAACATAATTCATTGAGGTAAAAAGATAGAATATGATTATATAATTTTTTTTAATTTATGTCATTTTTCGAAACTATTTGCAAACAGAGGACAGTTGTTAAACTAATTGTGCTCGGGGAATCAACAACTAAACTTGTCGTTCCCAATGACCAGTTTAGTTATTTCGTACTCGTCGTTGGGACACGATGAGTGTAGTTCAAATTTTTTGAGAAACTCGTTTTTCCCAAATGCCGAGTCTAGTTCAAAATTTTCAAAAAAACCACGCCGTTTCCAACAGCGATGATCTTTACTAGACCCTGCTATTGGAAACAGCGACTGTACACATTTTAAAATTTCACAGAGAGTGAAACTCTTGGACTTGGCGAATTTTCAAAAAAGAAAAACTCAATAGAAGAGTTCTTTGTTCCCAACAGCGAGAGGAAATGCACTAAACTCGCTATTGTGAATGGCAGGTCCACTGATTTTGAAATTTCACAGAGAGTGAAACTCGCTGTTTGACTTGATGAGTTTTTGAAAGAAAAACTCTATACAATAGCTCGTTGTTCCCAAAAGCGAGAGGAAATGAACTACACTCGTTGTTGGGAATGGCAAGTTTAGTATAATATGTGGACTGCTCCTAATAGTGAACCTTGTTCAAATTCTAAAATTTCAAATCCAATTGTGTGTATTATTCATGTTTACAGTTGACTATAACAATTCCAGCTCCAGATTTTCAACATACGGAGCACAAATCTAGAAATAAATGATCATCATATATAAATAGCCATCTCCAGCCAATATATATACAAAAATCAACAAAAGCCAACAAAATTGAACTTGAAACATATAATGTGCTCCAACATGAGAGGAAAAAAACAATTAACCATCATCACAACATCACATACATACACTATGTTAACATAATTTATATCAATAACATCACAAGTTACATCAACAAAAACTCCAAAAACATAACCAAAAGCTACAATAATTTAACTCGGTGTGTATCTATCAGTGTTCTTATGCTTTCGGTGCGCGATTACTATACGCTTCTTTGGAGTTGGGATTTTTTGTAATACCTGGGATATGAGAAGCTCTTTGCCATTGGGTATTCTATGTTGTTCGTGCCCTTGCCCCTCATCATGCAGTTGCCTCTCTTCTTTGGGTTTCGGCGGCCCAGTGGTAGGAGGCGTAGCCACACGATGGCTTGTGTGTTGTGACATAAATGCATCGAATGTGACCCCCTCACCCACTGCATCAAGAGATTGTCTACATGGTATAAGAATCTAGAGTGTGAACTCTTTCATAGCATCAGTCACATCAGAGGCAGTACTTAACAACCATCGAGCGACACTTCTTACAATCTCTCATTCGTTCCCCACCTATAAATTAGAATGTGTCATATAAACATTTGTGTGTAATAGGAACTAATTATATGAGATAAACTAAGATAAATTGGATGAAAATTTTTGTGATACAAACCATGGTTTTTATACTATAAACAATTGCAAAAAATCTTATATGATACGAACAAATAAATAATGGAACTAACTATATAATACGAAATGATAAATGGAACTAACTATAAGATACGAACTATAAACAATGGAACAAAATTGTTGTGAGATACGAACTATATGATACGAACTATTATATGAAGATCACAAGTTACATCATACAATTATTATACTTTCTTACCATGGTTATTAACGTCTTCGCCTTTGATTGAAACATGGGTTGGAAAGAAGAGTGGCCGAGAGATGGTTCCCTATCATGCATTGGTATCGGAAGTATCACTCGGGCCGGCGCAGTGGTAGGAGGTGCGATAATCAACCACGTAATCCTGGTATACGATTCCATGTACGCCTCATGCATTTGTCAATCATGCAGAGGAATTCCGTCAATGAGCATTTCGTTTCGGCGCTTATTCCAAGAGTAGGCATGAGTTCAGTGATATATGGCCCATTCGATATCGGGCAATTGACTGTCATAAGATCGAGTGGCGGGTATATCTTGTTGAAGACCGAATTTTCAAAGTACTCGGTCTACATAAGGAAGCTCTATGATGGAGAAGTGGATGAGCAGTGCAATCGTCAACCATAGATTGCTATGTTCTCTGCAACAGAGCGGTAACTTCTCCAATCTCTCGGCCGTGTACGGTTTCCAAATGATGCATTCCGCCTGCAACTAATCGAGCGCATCTCGATAATATGTGAGCAATTCATGTAGGTTATCACGATGTGTGTGGTCCTCAGCCCAATAGACACTAATTGAAGCTAACCTACTGACTCCAAACACCGATGCGCTCCACACCAAGTGTTGGCTACGTACGCGTGGCCAACCAATGTGTAACCACTCCTAGCTCCATACATGTAGTATCATCATCGGCCCCGCTGCATGTACATTGTTTAAGGAACCATAATACAGATTCATGTATAGGACCTCCAAACCCGAACTACCCAACTGGCCGGCTTTTCTAATGTCGGCAATCAATTGCAAATACATCACTGGTATTTGGTTGCCCATTGAGTTTTGAAATATCACACCTCCAAAAAGAGTCATATGGTAGGTGATGTCGAATATTTGCAAGTTTACAAAATTGCACAAGTAATATAGTTAAATGAGTAGAGTGTCAAACCCACAGGGACTAGATATTTTATTGAGTACCGATATTACTAGATGAATTACTATTTGGAAGATCGAATTTTATAAATAGTACAACAACTAAATTAACTTAATCTAATTAAATCTAACTAAATTGGTGAAGAGGGAGAGGGCTGTGAAATTATGAAGCTCTTGTACTTTGTTTAATGGTAAAATTAGTTCCAGGGCTCTTGGTTCACCTCGTTTATCACACACACAAATTATAACTCCTTATGAATTAAAGATATTATCTTTCCAAATTGTAGACCAAAATCCTAAAGATATTAACCACTCTATCCACGTAGTCTAAAAATTATTCTCAACTAATTCTTCACCTATCCATCAAATTATTAATTGAAAATTTGGATTTCTTAACGGTCACGTCCTCTAATATACGGTGTTAATTTTTATTAATCACAAATTACCTGTTTGGTCTCTTTATGATTTGAAAGATCATACAAATGTCTATCCACCATTTTGTACGCATAAATAATAAAAATTAAAACACAACCAGAAAAAATAGAATAAAAATAAGGAATTAAAATTTGTGTTCTACAAAACTCGGCTACATCTTAACCTCTAGAACAATAAATTCAGTTCATATTTGTTTGGGATTACATCAAAAGAAATTTGGAGAAGAAAAGATACAAAAAGAATACAAAATATAAAGCAAACCAGACTAAGTTCCTTTATCTCTCTTCTGTCTCGAAAACCGAACCCCAACACTGTCGCACAGGGAAACGCGTCGTCAGCAGCAACAGACAGGACCTGTCACGTCCTGTCTGGGTGGGTCCCGCCTATCGTCCTAGTCAGCATTATCGCTGTCGAAGCTCTGGGCCGAATGCCACGTCAGCACCCGTTCTGCTCTTCCCTGTGTTTTCGTCTTGAACACCGCACGTGCAGCCTCCTGCTGGTTCGATCCGCACGCGAGAGGACCGCAACGTCTGCTGTCGATTTGCGTGCGTGCCACATCAGGAAAAGAGGAAGCGTCCCCACCTGTCACGTGGGCCCCCTTGGTTGCTGTCGTTGCACACGTCAAGAAGAAGAAGCAGCGTGTGGATCCTTGGTTGAAGCTCTGATGAATTCTCTCTCTCTCTCCGCTTGGTTATGCGTGAGAGACAGAGAAAAAGATCTTTTTTTTAATTTTTAATTGTATCAGCCGTCACCTCTTACCCTTCTCTCTCTTCTTTGCTTTGTATTTATAGAGAACGGGGAGAACAATTAGGGTTTGCACTTTTGCAGAAAACTCCAATCTTTTCCTTTATTTCCTTCCTTATTTGATCTGAATTTTATTTCTTTCTCTTTTCTCCTTTTATATCCTTTTCTTTCAACCACGTGCTGCTGCATACACAAAATAATACCAGAAATTAGTTATTTTAAATAAAATAACATTAATTAGTTTAAAATTAATTAAACTAACTACAAATCATATTAGCTTATAAAAATCCTTTTTTTTAAAAATTATTTGTCGCACTTTTAAGTCAACAAAACAATACAAATTGATAAATCTATTATTTTACTCTGTTTGTTGATTTTTTCCACAAACCATTACTTTTTGCATCAAAAATATTATTTCTTCAAAAATAATTAATAAATTGAAATCTTATAAAAATAAGATGAATTATAGACAATATCAACGAAAACTAGCAATTTTAATGGGTAAATGAGTACAAATATTTATATATAAATTAGACACATCAAATACCCCCAAACTTAAGATTTTGCTTGTCTTCGAGTAAAAAGTAGAAACATAAAC
Source organism: Hemerocallis citrina (assembly GCA_017893485.1). Lineage (NCBI taxonomy): Eukaryota > Viridiplantae > Streptophyta > Magnoliopsida > Asparagales > Asphodelaceae > Hemerocallis > Hemerocallis citrina. Next base: position 105,433,607 of record CM030365.1, read on the forward strand.
AAGGGAATAATAAACTCAACCCATCACACTAAGAGATCTTATCATGCAAGCATCAAAATTTCAATTAAAAATATAAACAATTGCAAATAAAGTAAACCTAAGCATACCCACTTTCTCTAGTGCAATTATTTATTCATAATTCCCAACCCAATCGCATTTGTCATGCAACTAATGTAATTGTAGTATGTAACAACTCAATCTGTGATTATCCCTTCTCTCTACTACAAACCGAGTAGCAAACTAGAGTTTTTTTTTATTTTTTTATTTATTTTTTTTTTAGTCTCTTCTCTAAGTTGTCACTTGCCTTTTGACGTGAATGCAAAACATTTGTGGTGAATTCACTCGGTTACTTAACAAGTTACAAACTTAAAGTGCTTTGCATACTCATATTTCAAGTTGCCGTTTTACGTAAAAGTAAATATTTGTGATGAATACCCTTAGTTACTAAGCAACTCAAAACATTGGAGTAGATTGACTTTATTCATAATTTTTTTTTTCATTATTACTCTATTTACTTAAACTCTGTTTAGGACTAGATCAAAGGGGATAATCATAAGAAAAAGCATCACATTTGTCTTTAATGTATAATAGCATGACCCACACAATTTTGTAAGGAATTATGAAATTCAATAATTCTAAAGTAAATAAGTATGCTGACTCTTGCTTTATAAGAAATTGTTTATTCCAAAAAAAATATTTTCAATGCTTATCACAATGAATAACTCAAAAGTGTAATGGTGAGCTTAATTGAAATCCTTTTAAAATTTTGTTTTTCTTTTCTAAAAATAAATCATAAATTTGTAAACCTTCCCCCCAAACTTGAATATCATATTGTCCTCAATGGGAAAGAAAAAGAAAAACAAAAAGAATGCAAAAAAGTTTAGAATATCTCCCCTGATTCGTCCTTAAATTTCTGCACGCGCAGCGTTCAGTATTTTGGCGATATCTGGAGCTGCAGATCTCCAAATGGGCTGTTTTTTTTTTGCTGGAAAGCTAAGACAATTGTCTACAATTTCTCTTTGAATCACTTTTCCAGATTCTGACTCCATACTGCTAAAAAACAGTGATGTGTCTAATTTATATACAAATATTTGTACTCATTTACCAATAAAAATTGCTTGTTTTCGCTGATATTGTTTATAATTCATCTAATTTCTGTATGATTTCATTTAATTAATTATTTTTGAAGAAATAATATTTTTGATGCAAAAAGTAAGATTTGTGGAAAAAATCAACAAACAAAATAAAATAATGGATTTATCACATTTTATTGTTTTGTTGACTTAAAAGTACGACAAATAGTTTTAAAAGGATTTTTATAAGCTAATATGATTTGTAGTTAGTTTAATTAATTTTAAACTAATTAATTTTATTTTATTTAAAAATCCTAATTTCTGGTATTATTTTGTGTATGCAGAAGCACGTGGTTGGCAGAAAAGGAAAGAAAAGAAGGAAAGAGAAAGAAATAAAATTCTGGATCAAATAAAGAAGGAAAATAAATGAAAGAAGAGGACTTTTCTACAAAAGTGAAAACCCTAACTCTCTTCCCGTACTCTATAAATACAAACCAAAGGGAGAAGGGAGATTCGAAGAGGTGACGACTAACACAAAATAAAAAATTAAAACAGAGAATTCTTTTTGCTTTGACTGGCTTCTTCCTCTTCGGGTTGCACTCCAAGACACGAGAGAACACTGCATTTATTGCGCTACAGGACGGAAAGAAAAAGCTTCAAACCAGGCTTCACGTGGGCGACGTGCTGACTGTGCTTCAATTTCTGGCGTGTGACAGGACGACTGTTCGACGGGCTTCGATTTGACAAAGGGACAGGTGGGCTTCGGCTGACATGGCGTGCGGCAGAACGAGACAACAGGCACGCATCACGTGGGCGACCAGCGCGTGCTTCGAGATGACTGGATGCATGCTTTGTTCTGGTTCGGCGCAGATATCAAGGAATCTTTTGGATACAATTTTTTAGAACAGAGGGGTTTGCAATTAATTTTTTATTCTTTTTCTCCTCTCTCTGTTTCTTGTAATGCAATCCTTGAACAAAATTATCAATTGCAATATTTTTATTATGAATATGTGCAACTAATTTCATTGTTGGATAGATTGAAACCGTAGTCATGTAATGTTATAATCTTCTAATAACGCTACTTTCATCACTTATTGATTAAGCCTGATTGTATTGATAAAAATTTATAATATGAATTAAACTTGTTCAGAAGTTTTTAGGGCAGTCGACTGAGAGTGACAGCAAGTCGACTGACATAAAGAACCTGATGTTATCAAGTTTGCTTATTATAAAATTGACTCTGTTATATGAGTATAGAGATGACCCATATCCTATGCTCATAACTTGTAACACAGGAATCTTTAGGAGTTCTTGGTTTAATCAACTTGAAGGATCTAGATCTGATACCAATTTCTAGAACTTTGAGTGTTTGTTCGTTTTCAATGTTCCTATGCTTTCTTCAAGTGCAACTTAGTAGATACCATGCTAAATACTTAAGGAAAGAAACGAATTAGAGTAGATACCATGCCTAATTCTTGGCCTAGGGAAACATTAACTTTAAGGAGTAGATACCATGCCCTTAAAGGAACAAACATGAGTGACGAGAGTAGTGTAGAAGGTGACCTAGCATTCTTGACTATAGGTGGAAATCAAGCCCAACTCATTTAATTGATATTCTTGAGATACTACTTGATTTAGATTTTAATCTTTTCATTTCCTTCCAAATAAACTTTTAGAACAAACTTTATGATTTGCATATTTTCTTTGTTTTATTGATTAGTGAGTTAAGTACTACAATCTCTGTGGGATCGACCCTTGCTTTTCACTACGCTTCTATAAACGATTCGTACACTTGCGAGGTTTTAATTTGTGTCTACTTTATCTATTTATTTAGATCATCTAGTGTAATACCCCATATTTCAGAAATAATATATATATAAGATTTGAAAAATATTTGAGATTTGTCCTATAGAATGTTCTATAGGGGATTTGCATAAAATTAAGTATTTGAAGAATGTATACCCACGGTTTGAAAATGAGTTGTATGCTGCTGTTGGAAGGATTTGAATTTGTTGAGATTTGTTCCTTCACGCTGATGTGGAAGGAATTTGGGCCCGGTTTGTATAAAAAGATGTGTACGTGAGGTAAACGGTGTAATATAGTCCCATATTGGATGTGTACAAAAATAATTTGAGTATAAATATAATTGCCTGTGATCAAGAGTCACCTAATTGGTTAACCACCTTTTGAAAGGCAGCCTGTGGTGGGCAGTTGTACTACATAGTATCTAATTTGTCTTCTAAAAATATTAAAAATGTCTGAGTATTGGGGCGGGGCGTTACAAATGGTATCAGAGCCGACTTTCGACACCGGGTGTAGAAGAGGGCCTCAGTATGATCTACGGTGTGAGATAGTCCCCGGAATTATCACAGTAGATTATTAGTAGTGTGGGATATGTCTCCGAAATTATCACAGTCTTATGGTGTGGGACAATCTCCGGAATTATCACGGTAATTACTTGTGGTGTGGGACTAGTCTTCAGAATTATCGGGATCGAGGACGACGCTACATCGGCTAGAAAGGCGGATCGTGCCCTGTACTCAGCGAGGACGCTGATTTCTAAAGATGGGGTGTATGTAATACCCCGTATTTCAGAAATAATATATATATAAGATTTGAAAAATATTTGAGATTTGTCCTATAGAATGTTCTATAGGGGATTTGCATAAAATTAAGTATTTGAAGAATGTATACCCACGGTTTGAAAATGAGTTGTATGCTGCTATTGGAAGGATTTGAATTTGTTGAGATTTGTTCCTTCACACTGATGTGGAAGGAATTTGGGCCCGGTTTGTATAAAAAGATGTGTACGTGAGGTAAACGGTGTAATATAGTCCCATATTGGATGTGTACAAAAATAATTTGAGTATAAATATAATTGCCTGTGATCAAGAGTCACCTAATTGGTTAACCACCTTTTGAAAGGCAGCCTGTGGTGGGCAGTTGTACTACATAGTATCTAATTTGTCTTCTAAAAATATTAAAAATGTCTGAGTATTGGGGCGGGGCGTTACATCTAGATTGCACAACAAACAGCCATCAATGAAGATGTTCAAAATAGCTCCGCCCGGCGACTTTCAAAATTATGCAATCCTACAAAATCAAAAATTAAATTAAAATAAACTAAAATATAAATCAAAACTAAATGCAATAAAATAAAACATGGGTTGCCTTCCAAGAAGCGCTAAGTTTTAAGTCTTCAGCTAGACATAGGGGTGAGATGGTTAAGTAACGCCAAGATCCAACAACATTAACACATCCTTTCTAATTTTTCTCTTCAGATGTGGATCAGGTTCAAGCTCCAGTTTGAGGCGTTTCCTTCGTGATGATGATGTCTTTGATTCCCCCACCTATTTGAATTTATGCTGTAAAAATGAATAAATAGAAGGTTCAGCATCCAAATACATGACATGTTCAAAAATATTTTCTTTCTTAGTTTCAAAAATTTCTGCATTTGTTGGACATACTTCAATTGGTGATTTTTCATTTTCAGCCCTATGTTTCTCGCCCACAATTAAATGAGTTTTACTTACTTGAATAGATGACTGTTCTTCAGGAGGAATCTTTATGGAATTAAAAAGATCATACATTACTTGCTCATGCTGAATTTGTTCCTCTACAATTTGTTCGATCTCACTTTGCTTTTCAACCACATTCTTTTTGCTATTTTCTTCCTGTGGTTGTTCAATTGTCCTCCCACTTCTTAGTGTTATAGCCTCGACATGCTCCTTGGGATGGACAACTGTATTGCGTGGCAATGTTCCTACAGTTTTTTCGTTAAGAATATTTGAAAATTGACTAATTTGTACCTCATAGTGAAAAAGGAAAGATGATGCAATTAGATTGTGAATGGAAGCCGAAGTTGAATTTGCAACATTTTGGATTGCCAAGTCTGTCTTTTGTATGTATTGTTCTACCCTTTGCATGTAGTGCATAAACATGTCTTCAAGTGTCGGCTTCTTTTCTTGCTGTGGAAAATTTTGAGGTGGTACAACTGCTCCTTGATTGTTGTTCCATGGATAATTGGGGGTGTTTCTCCATCCTGAATTGTATTTGTTTGCATAATGATTGTTTTGCATTTGAAAGTTTGATACAAAATTTTCATGTTCGGCATTTGATAGAGCAAAAGGGTTTCCCACTTGACAATCTGAACTTGAATGATTTCCTGCACAAAGATTACAAATCATATTAGAATGAATAGCATTAAAATTAATATTTTTTACTTGTTTAGATAAAATATCATTTTTTGCATTTAAAGTAGAAAAAAGATCAAGTTCAAAAACTTCAGCCACTTTTCTTGGCATCATTCTCTCTGAAGACCACTGGTAATGATTTGATGCCATCTCCTCTAAAAGATCATAGGCTGCTTGGTAAGTTTTGCTCATCAGTGCACCACCAGCTGCTGCGTCAACCATATATCTATGTGTAACTCCCAAACCATTATAGAATGTTTGTATTTGCAGCCATTTCGGTAGTTCATGATTAGGACACTTTTTTAATAACTCTTTGTACCTTTCCCATGCATCATACAAAGACTCCGTCTCAAATTGAATAAATGTGACAATATCATTCGTTAGTTTTGCTGTCTTTGCTGGAGGAAAATACTTGGCTAGAAATTTTTGTGCAAGTCCCTCCTAAGTAGTAATACTACCTGGTGGTAGATAATGTAGCCAAACCTTCGTCTTATCATAGTGAAAAAGGAAAGAGTCTCAATCTAATTGCATCATCTGATACTCCATTGTGTTTGAAAGTGTCACAAATTTGTAGAAAGTTTGAAATGTGAGCATAAGGATCTTCGTGCGGTAGGTCCCCAAAATTGAACAGTCTGATGAATCATTAGAATAGTCTCCGGTTCTATCTCAAAATTGTTAGCTTCAATAACCGGTTTCTTTATGCTTGATTCATAAATTGAGGGCATAGCATAGTCTCTCAAATGCCTATTTTCATCGTTCCCCATGATAATGTACGTGTATGTCCTGAAATATAGGTATCGAAAAAGAAAAAAAGATAGAAAAAAAAACAAAAAATAAAATAAAATAAGAAAAATAAATAAAAATAAAAGTTAGTCAAAAGAAAATAAAGATGTATAATAATAATAAAACAAAAATAATTACAAAAATCCAAACTAGCAATAATCTAGCAATTTTCAATATTAATAAAAGAATAACTAGTCCCTGGCAATGGTACCAAAAATTTGATGTCGAATATTTGCAAGTGTACAAAATCGCACAAGTAATATAGTTAAATGAGTAGAGTGTCGAACCCACAGGGACTAGATATTTTATTGAGTACCGATATTACTAGATGAATTACTATTTGGAAGATCGAATTTTATAAATAGTAAAACAACTAAATTAACTTAATCTAATTAAATCTAACTAAATTGGTGAAGAGGGAGAGGACTGTGAAACTATGAAGCTCTTGTACTTTGTTTAATGGTAAAATTAGTTCTAGGGCTCTTGGTTCACCTCGTTTATCACACACGCAAATTATAACTCCTTATGAATTAAAGATATTATCTTTCCAAATTGTAGACCAAAATCCTAAAGATATTAACCACGCTATCCACGTAGTCTAAAAATTATTCTCAACTAATTCTTCGCCTATCCATCAAATTATTAATTGAAAATTTGGATTTCTTAACGGTCATGTCCTCTAATATACGGTGTTAATTTTTATTAATTACAAATTACCTGTTTGGTCTCTTTATGATTTGAAAGATCATACAAATGTCTGTCCACCATTTTGTACGCATAAATAATAAAAATTAAAACACAACCAGGAAAAATAGAATAAAAATAAGGAATTAAAATTTGTGTTCTACGAAACTCGGCTACATCTTAGCCTCTAGAACAATAAATTCAGTTCATATTTGTTTGGGATTGCATCAAAAGAAATTTGGAGAAGAAAAGATACAAAAAGAAAATAAAATATAAAGCAAACCAGACTAAGTTCCTTTATCTCTCTTCTGTCTCGAAAATCGAACCCCAACACTGTCGCACAGGGAAACGCTTCGTCAGCAGCAACAGACAGGACCTGTCACGTCCTGTCTGGGTGGGTCCCGCCTATCATCCGAGTCAGCACTATCGCTGTCGAAGCTCTGGGCCGAATGCCACGTCAGCACCCGTTCTGCTCTTCCCTGTGTTTTCGTCTTGAACACCGCACGTGCAGCCTCCTGCTGCTTCGATCCGCACGCAAGAGGACCGCCACGTCTGCTGTCGATTTGCGTGCGTGCCACGTCAGGAAAAGAGGAAGCGTCCCCACCTGTCACGTGGGCCCCCTTGGTTGCTGTCGTTGCACACGTCAAGAAGAAGAAGCAGTGCGTGGATCCTTGGTTGAAGCTCTGATGAATTCTCTCTCTCTCCGCTTGGTTATGCGTGAGAGACAGAGAAAAAGATCTTTTTTTTTAATTGTATTAGCCGTCACCTTTTACCTTTCTCTCTCTTCTTTGCTTTGTATTTATAGAGAACGGGGAGAACAATTAGGGTTTGCACTTTTGCAGAAAACTCCAATCTTTTCCTTTATTTCCTTCCTTATTTGATCTGAATTTTATTTCTTTCTCTTTTCTCCTTTTATATCCTTTTCTTTCAACCGCGTGCTGCTGCATACACAAAATAATACCAGAAATTAGTTTTTTTAAATAAAATTAAATTAATTAGTTTAAAATTAATTAAACTAACTACAAATCATATTAGCTTATAAAAATCCTTTTTTTTAAAAATTATTTGTCGCACTTTTAAGTCAACAAAACAATAAAAATTGATAAATCTATTATTTTACTCTGTTTGTTGATTTTTTCCACAAATCATTAGTTTTTGCATCAAAAATATTATTTCTTCAAAAATAATTAATAAATTGAAATCTTATAGAAATAAGATGAATTATAGACAATATCAACCAAAACACGCAATTTTAATGGGTAAATGAGTACAAATATTTATATATAAATTAGACACATCAGTAGGCTCGGGCGTAGCGCGCTACATGATAATCAGTCGAATCCGGTTTCAAGTACTTGTTGAACGACTTCATCAACCATGAAAGTTTAAAAGATGTACTAATAAAAGCAGATTCGGTCGGAACCTGACCAATGTATTCTCGAACAAGATGAAACTTATTGAAGCCCAACTTCCAGTTATGGCGACACCATCTATTGGAAGTCTGGTAATTAAAGCAACATCCTGTAAGGCCACCATTATCTCACCATGAGGTAGGTGGAATATATGAGTCTCTGGCCGCCATCTCTCGACTAGAGCTGTTAGAAGACCCCGGTCCAACTTCACTAACCCCAAGATTGCAACTCCATAGAATCCCCCTTCCACCAACAATGGAATAATGTGATCGTGTAGGGGCAACGTCTTGTGCTTCGGAATGTCAAGTCCTTCGACTCTCCTTTGCATACAAAATTCGATCGGTGAGTCGCTTGCATCCTGAGAAGTGATGGGTCTATTGTACCGGGACCTCCAGGTGCATCTACAAGTAAGTACATGTGGTGGTTGAGAGACATTAATAGAGGCATTAGCAAAATCCTGCATCGGAAGAAATGATAATGTACATTAAACGATAATGGTTGGTTGGAATATATATATATATATATATATATATATATATATATATATATATATATATATATATATATATTTATCATGGAGTTCAAAACTTTTAAAGAATGATAATGTACATTAAACACGTCTTACCACTGTAGGAGCTTTCCCAGTAGGAGGACGACATCTAGAATTAACCACTAGGTCGTGTCACTATGAGGCTACAAAAATGCATTATTTAATTAACTCAAATTGTGATAGTATATCACCAAAATCTTTATATGAGCCTACGAAAATGCATTCTTCAAAAATGCATTATTTAACAGTCTTCATATTCAAAAGAAGTATATGATGTAACCACTAGGTCGTGTCACTATGAGGCTACAAAAATGCATTATTTAATTAACTCAAATTGTGATAGTATATCACCAAAATCTTTATATGAGCCTACGAAAATGCATTCATCAAAAATGCATTATTTAACAGTCTTCATATTCAAAAGAAGTATATGATGTGAAAGCGTTGCATTATCGGTTTGCTTTTTAACAATCTTCTCGTACATAACCAACATTTATCGGTTTGCTTTTTGACAACTATCTACAAAGGTAATTGATCAAAAGCATGTCTCCACTAACAAATGTAGGGTCACCTAAATTCAATTATCAGCTATAAGGCAATGCATCGAATACCCAATGTGCATAACCTACAAGGGTCACTTAAGCAATACATCAAAGATCTTATGTGCATATCAAAAACCCATCAATTACTTGAAACCAAACACAACCCCTCTTATACTCCTAACCCTAACCCTAACCCTAACCCTAACCCTAATCCTATATTCAATTTAAAACATAATTCTAACCCTAACCCTAACCCTATATTCAATTTAAACCCTAATCCGAACCCTAACCCTAACCCTAACCCTAACCATATCCATATCCAAATGCATTGTACAAGTCAAATTAAAACATACCTTTCTGTGGACGATAGAGATTTGTTGGAGAAAGTTAGAGGTTCGGATAACTAAATTTATCAACCAACGAATGAGATAGAAGATGAAGATGAGATCGAGCTCGAGTTTTGGTTCAATGAAGAAGGAGATAGATAAAGATAGAGAGAAGTGAATGAATTCAGGTGAATAAAGTGGTGGCCCAGTAAACTCACTGTTGGGAACAGCGAACTCTTCTGTGAAGTTTATTTTCCGAAAATTCACTAAGTCTAACAAAGATTTCACTCTCTGTGAAATTTCAAAATGTGTACAGTCGCTCCCAACAGCGAGTCTAGTATAAAGATTCTCGTTGTTGGTAACGATGTGTCTGTTTTGAAAATTACTAGACTCGCCATTAGGAATAGCGAGTTTCTCCAAAAAAAATTAAACTAACTAGCTGTGTCCCAACAACGAGCATGAAATAACTAAACTCACCGTTGGGAACGGTGAGTTTAGTTGTTGAGTCTCCGAACGCAATTAGTTTGACAACTGTTATTTCATTGCAAATAGTTTGGAAAAAATGCCCTATATTTTTAAAAAATTGGATTATACTTCAAAACACATAATAGAAATGTGCGCTCTCTGTAAATAACATAATAAAAACCAAGCACTATAGTGTACATTTTCTTTCAGTATCACATAATGATGAAAGGTACACACCTCGCACATTGGAATGCTTATTACATTTTAACTCAAACTAGTACAATCTACTTTTACATCATTATCCTGTAAATTCTTCATGCAGAGCAGTCACACTTCATGAGTTAGTATATGTAGTTGGGAAACTTTAACCTCTCAAACGCAGCACGTTTCGCATATCCAGCAGCAACAGAGTGCGGCAAGGCTGTAAGGGCCATAATTAGTTAAATCAAGTAAAATGTTATTTAAGGGTTCAACGAACATACACATCTTTTTCTGATTGAACAAACATACACTGAACATATGTACAAATAAACACACGAGACATATATATGAAAGAAAAATAGGTATGCGTGGAGGTAAACACCAACATATAAGTTTGTCATTTGTCTTAATTGAAGCTGAAAGGTAACCAAAGTAAATAATGAAAAACATGATTCTGTACCATCCTTCAATGAAGCCCTTGTCATTTTTCTTTCTGGTACGAGGACAACATGGCTGCTTCATCTTCTTCCCTGAAATAGTTGGGTAACCTACAAATATTTTTTTTTTAAAATATCAGTTTTCAGTATTTTTAAATCCTTGCATCAAAAGAAAATTATAAGTGAAATAAATATATATGAGTTGATTCTCTATCCTATCTTTCTAATTTTGTATAAGCAAATTAATTCGCTGCAAGTAAAGAGTGGACCACAATGGCAATCAATTCGTGACCAACAAAACACTCTTAACGATAACAATTACATTCACGAAATTAGTATAATATCACTACAATTCCCTGTAAATGTTTGAGAGAGAGAGAGAGAGAGAGAGAGAGAGAGAGAGACCTAGGGGAGGTTGCTGATTGTTCCCCAGCTTCTTTTCCTCTCCTCTGTTGTTATCCATCTCTGGACTTTGTGCTGACTGCAGAATAACACCACAAGAGCGAGTAGTAAAGAGAAGTATGTGTCTGTTCTTTAGTGCACAATTTCGAGGGAGATCACAACGGTCCATATATATACTCAATACGATGTCAGCATATTTAAACCTTTTCAAAGCCTCGAGTTAGCTACACCTAATATGAACAGCATCCCGTTTCTTTAACTTTAAAAAAAATATTCCCACTTGTTTGTCTGTGGGCTCAAGAATCTGATCCTCTTTGAATAAATAAAGGATAAAACTAAGATGTTTGAATCTTTATCTTTATCTTTTCTTTTCTTTTTATCAAGTTAATAAATTGAAATTAGTATTACATCAAATGTGTTGAATAAAGGTCTTGTAGAATTAATGCTGATATGAAATGTAATTATTTACATGTTGAGTAAATTTTAGAGTATACAACTCTAAACTTATTAATATTGGACTCAAACAAGTAAACAAATTACTTATATTATATCCACAATAAAAGACACTGCAACACTTTCCAAAGATCACTCACAATTTGAAGAAAAATACAAATACTCAAAAGAAAACTCACAACTCACACTCAAGACTCCACTCTCAAACAAAAAATATACTGTTAAGGTTTTGGCCTCAAATACATGTAGGCACTGAGCACTTGAAGTTGGAGAAGAAGAGGATGAGACAAAGACAGCAAGAGAAAACAACAACAAGTAACAGAAGTGTTGTCTGGAGAGTTGCGGTCGACGACCTAAGGGTGCGGTTGACCGACTCAAACTGCTGAGAGTTCTTCGAGTGTACATGGTCCAACAGAGGGGGTGACGGTCGACTGTGCAGTCGACCGGTCGTGTCTCGGATTTGGCTTTACACATTGCGGTCGACCGACCTTGGGGGTGCGGTCGACCCACTTCGACGCTGATTATTTTTGGGTTGACGAGTTTAAGGCCCAATAGCTGAATTTGTATTTATCTTTTAGGGTTTACTTGGGGGATATATATATGGCTGTAGACTCTAGGATTTGTGTGGATCTAATCCATCAATTTGTGTAATGAAGAGGTGAGTCGTTATCATTGTTCAACTTCAAGAGAGGATTGTGTCGAGTGTTTCAAAGGTGAGAGAGAAAGATTGAGAGTTGTAATCTCTTTTGTAATCTTTGTATTTCTTGGAGAATAAGAAGTATTGGTTATCTCTACATATTAATTGTGTTCTTGTGAGATCTTGCATATATTGTGGTTGCTTGTTCCTTGTTCATCTAAGTCTTGGTAGTTTCTATTGCTTGTGGTGCACTTCCACTATTAGAACTATGAGTTGTGGTAGATTCTTTAACAAGTGGTATCAGAGCAACTAAGTTCGAGATGGCCAATAGCAAGTCGAAAATCGAGAGATTCGATGGGAGTGACTTTGCAATGTGGAAGATTCAGATGATAGCATATCTTCATCAGAAAGATCTTGATGGTCCGTTTTTTGATGAGAAGCCGGTAGGTGCAGACAAGGATGTGAAGGTCTAAGTGGATTGGAATCGTTTGGATCAGAAGGCGCTGGGGCAGGTTCAGTTGGGGCTGAGTAGGAAGGCGTTATTTCATATCTCGAAGGAAAAGACCACAAATGATGCTATGGAGATTCTTACGGATATGTATGAGAAAACTTCGGCATCTAATCAAATTCTTCATCTAAAGAAATTAGTTAATATGAAGTTGAGGGAAAGGGGTTCAGTAGCAGAGCATGTGAACAATTACTGTATGGTTTATAACCAGATGGAAGCTGCAGGTTGAAATTTCAAAAAGGGAGCAGTCATTGTTACTTCTATCTACTTTACCCGATAGTTATGGTACGGTGGAATAGACTATTACAGGCACTATGACAGATTCACGACTCTACAAGATGTGGTGAGTAGCATTCTGAATAAGGAGGTGAGAAGGGTGAGAAACGGGGGATATCTATCATCATCTTCTAGAGATTCCGTAATGTATGTTAAGAAGAGACGTGAGAGATCTAAGAGCAGTTGAAGAAGAAAGGATCAGAGTAGTTCATCTGAGAATGGGTCTGATGACAGCGATGGGGGACATGGGCCTGAGTGTTGGAACAGTCACAAGAAGGGTCACATGATGCACAGTTGCAAGGCTTATTTGCAGAAGAAGGAGGAAAAACCGAAGAGAGATACTCCAAAGGAAGCTCAAGTGGGGCTTGTTGAGAATCTATGCTTATCAGCTCAGAAGGAGTCGGGTACTCAAGATTGGTATATTGATTCGGGAGTTTCTTTTCATTGCATTCCGAGGAGAGAGGTGTTTGATGACTACAATGAGGGTTCTTTGGAGATGTAATCGTGGGGAATGGTCACCAGTGTCCTGTACGTGGGGTTGGTCCTATTCGCGTGAAAGCCAATGATGATCAGTGTGTTGTCTTGCGGGAGACAAGGCATGTTTCAGACTTGAAGGATATCTTATTTCAATTGGAAGGCTAGACAAAGAGGGTATGTCTACTACAATTGGTAGTGGGGAGTGGTGCATAGCTGCAGGTTCAAGGGTGATTGCAAAAGGGAAGCATTAGGGAACGCTGCATTTGCTTAGAGACGTGAGGGGTGTTTCTCCTGTGGTTGAATCTCAGCTGGAATTGAGTAGTAGGTTGTGTGGGGGTGCAACCGAGTTCCTTCAGTTGTGGAGGGGAGGTTACTAATTTAATGGAAGCTGCTGGCCATGGAAGTGATCCTAGAGGGCAAGACGTTGCTGTAGTGAGAGTACTTTGCGATATGGTAGTCGAAGCTTCAAGTCGCACTTGTGAGTTAGAGATCACTGGTATCGCTATGCTGAACAGTCTGCAGATTTAATGGAGGTGTCGTCCACGGAGACTTCTAATGTAGATGGTGCATTGAGAGGTTTTGAACCATGTCCGGTGTTGATGGAGATTCTGTGAGTTGGAGAGTCTTGTAACACAGAATCCGACATAGGAGGTTGTTTCTCCGATATTCGTACTCTAAGCGATTGGTGGAGCACATCCTTCATGAGGTTATGAGGGGTGATTGGTGCACTCCACGTGGTGGAGTGGCAGAGGTGTTCTTTACGAGAGTAGGGAGTACTTGAGTCTTCCATGAAAGTGGGAGATTGGCAGAGATAATGCGAGGTAAAGATTACAATAACTTTGAAGCATGGTGTATTTGGTCAAAGTGGGAGATTGTTAGGGTTTTGGCCTCAAATACACGTAGGCACCGAGTACTTGAAGTTTGAGAAGAAGATGAGGAGACAAAGATAGCAAGAGAAGACAACAGCAAGTAGATGAAGTGTAGTATGGAGAGTTGTGGTCGACCGACCTGGGGGTGCGGTCGACCGACCCAAACTGCTGAGAGTTCTTCGAGTGTACAGGGTCCAACAGAGAGGGTGACGGTCGACCATGCAGTCGACCGGTCGTGTCTCGGATTTGCTTTACACGGTGCGGTCGACCGACCTTGGGGGTGCAGTCGACCGACTTCGGCGCTGATTGTTTTTGGGCTGACGAGTTTAAGGCCCAATAACTGGATTTGTGTTTATCTTTTAGGGTTTACTTGGGGCTATATATATGGCTGTAGACTCTTGGATTTGTGTGGATCTAATCCATCAATTTGTGTAATCAAGAGGTGAGCCGTTATCATTGTTCAACTTCAAGAGGAGAATGTGCCGAGTGTTTCAAAGGTGAGAGAGAGAGATTGAGAGTTGTAATCTCTTTTGTAATCTTTGTATTTCTTGGGAAATAAGAAGTATTGATTATTTCTGCATATTGATTGTATTCTTGTGAGATCTTGCATATATTGTGATGGCATGTTCTTGGTTCATCTAAATTTTGATGGTTTCTATTGCTTGTGGTGCACTTCCGCTATTAGCACTACGAGTTATGGTAGATTCTTTGACATATACAAAGACTTATTTTTTGGAGGATGCCTAAACCAAATGCAAGGAAGGGTATTTATAGTCCACTCCATGCAATCTACACCATACAATAATAAAATTAAGAAATAATCATAACCATACATTATTACCACATTCTACACACTTCTCCTAAAAAATCCTATTTCTACATCCTTCTACAATTTTCTCATAAATATCTTCCTTCCATATTTGTTGAGAAGCTTCCATTGTCTTGGGTTTATATAATTGGATTGAGCTTTTATTTTTCTAGGGTTGAAATAAAATTAAATACATTGGGCTTTGTAATGGACTGAGGTTGATTTTCAACACTCCCCCTCAACACCAGCCCTCACTATTTGCACCATGCCGAGTTGACAGCGAAACATTTTGAACTTGCCGGTGCTCAAACCTTTTGTGAACATGTCCACAACTTGGTTATCTGCCTTGATTTGCCTCATTTCAATTCTTTTTGCAGAACCTTTTCTCTGATAAAATGATAGTGCACTTCAGCATGCTTAATTCTTGCGTGAAAGACCGGATTCTCCGTCAAATGAATTACCGAATGATTCTCATAGTACAATGGAACTGCATAATCTACTGGTTGATGTAGATTATTCATTAGTTGTATCAACCATATACTCTCTTGAGCTGTCATTTTCGCTACTCAATACTCAGCTTCGGTGGTTGATAATGATATTGTCAGTTGTCTCTTGCTGCACCAAGAAATTGTTCCGGAACCAAGCTTATACACATACCCAGTCATTGATGTCCTGGTGTCATGATCTCATGTATGGCCAGCATCGCAGTATTGAACTAACTTGTAGTCTTCACCTTTCTTATACAAAAGGCCATAGTCAATTATACTCTTCACATATCCTAGTATTCATCAAACCGTTTCCAAATGAGGCTTCTTTTGATTTTGCATGTAACGACTCATCACACTAACTGCATAAGAAATGTCAGGTCGAGTCAAGGTTAAGTAGATAAAACTGCCTACCAATTGTCGATACATCACTGCATCTTCCAAATCTTTTCCTTCATGTGCACACATTTTGGCATTTGGTTCCGTCAGCATAGATATTGGCTTGCATTCGAGCATTCCAAACCTCTCCAACAAATCTTTGGAATATCTCTGTTGACAAATAAATATTTCTTCTTGTGTGCGATCAACCTCTAAACCAAGAAAGTGCTTGAGCTGTCCAAGTTCCTTCATCTGGAAACAGACTGATAAATTCTCTTTCGTCTGAAGAATTTCTACCTCATCATCATCGGTATGATTAAATCATCCTCGTACACTAGCAAAATAGCTAGCTTTCCTTCATTGGCTTTGATAAACAAGCTGGAATCTGCAGGTGTTACTGAATAACCACTTTGTGTTAGAAATTCAGCAATCTTACCATACTACCCTGGGTGCTTGTTTCAATCCGTAGAGTGCTTTCTGCAGCTTACACACATATTCAGGATGATCTTGGCTCTAAAAACCCATTGGTTGGATCATGTAGATCTCCTGATCCAGCTCTCCATGAAGAAAAGCATTCTTCACATTCATCTGCCATAAATTCCAGTCTTTGTTGGCTGCAAGTGTAAGTAGGACTCGTACAGTTGTAAGTTTCGCCACTGGACTAAATGTTTCATCATGGTTTAGTTCGTACTGTTGAGAGAAACCACGAGCTACCAATCGTGCCTTATACCTCTCGATTGACCCATCTGGACGGCACTTTATGTTGAAAACCCACTTGCAGAATATGGATTTTAC